>BPMX01000004.1:0-427013 GCA_019972555.1 Ustilago shanxiensis | reverse complement strand
GGCTCTCAAAATTACTGTAAAGTGGTGACACACGAGAAGCTGTCACTCGGCTCGGCTTTGAGCCGCGTGGTTGATGATCCGAGATCGGTCCGTTGCCTCAGCGCAAGTTTTACTCCGTTCGATAGATCGTCTGCTTACCTTTTCTCACTCTGTGCTTAATCTTGATCTGATAGGTTCATCTCACTGTCACTATCGCCTCACAACGGTGATTCAGGCTAGAAAACAATTCTGGAGCCGAGACGGGAATTGGAAGCGAGCTGCTACGGCGTTCTCAATTGGCGAAGATCACAGTGTCTCAATATAAACCTGATGAAAAGGTAGCCTAGCGCTCGTGAAAAACATGGTAGCGACAGTACCAAGGTGTATTTACGCTCCCGCTTTGAACCAGTCGACTGGCTGTTTCTCCATCATGAAGAAGACCCAAGTGTGTGCCGAGAGCTGGAGTTTCGTGACCACAACGCGCTAAAAGATTGAGAGCTTCCTATTCAGCCAGTCTAGAAGATACTGTACAAGGTATGCGAGGGTACGTTGGACTTGCATTGGTGCAAGCAATGCATGCAAGAAGACGCAGGTGCTGTTTTCCGGAGAGCTGGTTCACAGAGTCGCCAAGGATTGTGACTGATCGTTTCTCGTGCGTGACAAGGGACCAATGCGGGCGGGAATGGCGGAAGTCGCAAACTAGGAGCAGCGGTTCAGGTTGTTGAGCGATGCAGCAGAGGGAGAGTCTATGTACGTATCGTACTCGAGGAGAGACAGGTCAACCAGGATCAAGCTGACTTGATCATGTACCGTGATGTGATGGCGAAGAGGCCCAATGCGGTGCTGCAGAGGAAAGCGAGCACATGGGTCTGACGCCAAAGGGCCGATGGTTTGTTCAAGGGCGAGTGAGCTGAGCTGCTCGACGAATCCATGATTAGACTTTTGTCTCGCTTTGCACCTTTCCCGCAAGTCGGACTCTTGCTTTCCGATCTGCGGCGGCTGCACCCTTTATGGATGCAGTTCAAATTTCCTCTTGAGCTTTGCTGCTGCTCCCCTCCGCCTATTGTCGGAATCCCCGAGATTGCTTCCTCTCAGGCAATAGCCTAACTAAGCGCAAGCCTCTTTCTTTCAGCTCCCATTGTTACTGAACCTCTCGGGTAACATTGCTGCTTTGTCGAAACGGATACGAAACCTTCGTTCTGGCAGTTTCACTCGAATAAAGCTTCAGCGACGGAAGCAAGAGCGAGACACCCGAGCCTATCATGACCTAAATTCCGACGAGTGGTTTCATCATGCCGTGCGCCACTCGCCTTCTTCGGAAGCTTGTTGTTGTCCTCGCTTCAGAAATCGCCAAGCGAGCCTTCAAAGAATCAAGTCTTGGTCCCCGCTCCAACAACGTGGCTGGGTCGATCGCTCTCCACCCATCCAACCGACGTTTTGTATGCTCTGTACTCCGACAAAGGTCTTATAGGTTACGTGTACTGTACAGTGTAGAGCACACTGGATTCACGGTGTTGATGATCTTCAATAACACGATACGGGCGACGAATCGTCGGATGTGCAGTCGACAATTCGTGTGTTTGAAAGGTAGTTCCGCTCAGCACACTTTCCCCGGGTCGTTTTTCCATTCAGACCTTGAGCGCAAGAGAGAAGTACAGTACACTGACGCTTTTGTGATTTTTCGGAGTCAGCCGATACTTTGGTGTTGATTGATGCTGCTTAGTCGACATCCGATCAGCCGATTGAATGAGAGAACCTTCGGATTGAACGCGCGGACCTGCAACATAGGGTCTTTGCTCTTCAGCACACGTCGAGCATGCTGCCCTTATCTCCACACCACGCAACACTTGCACTGCTTTACGGCTGCCCGATGATGACGACAATGATGATGACGACCAAAGGGGCAGGAAGCAAAATGGCGACTCGGAAGTCCAATTTCCTCTTATGCAAAAGAATGCTCCTGCGCATCTCGTATTCGAACAACCGCGTGTGCACATGATGCATCAGCTGATGGATCACAAACTCCCTTCCTTGTCTTTCTCTGCCTTTCTCACTCTATTGCGCGGAATCACCCAGACCAGGATCTCACCCAGTTACTCATTTTATGCTCCGATCGGCACACACACACACCATCTGTTCGCCTTTCTCCGTTGCAGTTGCAGACCAAGTCTTGACCTTTTGCCCTCAACCCACACAATCCTGTCACCGTCTTCACAACCTTGCCGCCTCTTTCAGAGTCGAGTAGCCGGGCCTGGTCTCGTAGTAATTCATGCGCGGCCTCTCTTTCGTTCTCAAAATATTGATGCTCAAAACACTTTCTGCATACAAAAGATTTCCGGTTCTCCGCCCAGCGTCAGCATCGGCCTGTTTCGACCCTGACTACTCAGCATTCAGCCTCACCTTAATCTGTTGATCAATTTTGCTGCCCAGACTCACTCTCCTCACAGTAACTCAAATCACGTCCTGCCATGGTGATTGAACTAGTTACACCAGAGTGAATGACTGAATGCGTTACAAACCTCCCATGACGGACGATGGTGTCCCCGGATCTCGGAACAAGAGTACTCAAGCAGAAGCCCTCAGCGATTGGCCCATTTCAGATCTCGCGCACGGAAGCCAATCATCTCCTCGAGCGCTTCTTGCACATCGGACTGCGCCAGGAAGTAGGCGGCCTCCGTGCCGCGATTTTTCTCCAGATCCACTGTTGTGCATGTCACAGGGGCGAAGAGGTCGAGCGTGTTGACGTAGGCTAACAACTTCTCGTCTTGACCCAGCGCCAGAACAAAGTCGAAGGTATGCGTCTGATGGAAGTGGTGCGGCAAGTGGTGTGACACTGACCCAGCGTGGCTCCGCATGGGCGAATGATGAGCTATGGGTGATGACGCACGCGTGCTGTGGGCGGTTGGCATGGCCCAGTAGTTTGAAGGCTGCTTGTAAGCGCTTTCCAGTGGCGGGTGATGCGGTTGATCGGCCAGACGCTGCGTAATATCGTTAGGTTTCTGTGCTGAGAGCGACGGCGTCGACGCGGAAGATTGCTGACTGCTGCTGTTTCCGCCACTCATCGCTACGGATCCTATGATACTCATTTGCATGATGATGTGCTGTACTGCTGCTACTCGACTAGCATGACGAGGAAGAATGAGGCAGTTGGTACGGCAGGGCACCACGCGCAACGAGTGCGAGAATCGTTCGTGGATCAAGTTGGCCACTTCAGCCGACTGTCGACGAGCCCACTGAGCCTCGTGCGAGTTGTGGTCGCCAAGCTTGTCATTCCAGAAGCGCCAGCACATCGAAGCGCCGCGCTCCTCAATATAAGAGCCAGGCGTTCGTTCGGTGAAGTAGGAGAGGATCTCGCGAACAGGACGAAGGTCAAACGGCGCAACAAGACTGTTCCAATGACGTTCACCAGCATGCTTGACGAAGCAGCCATCCTCTGCGACGAAGCCGACGCTGTCGATGCGGGAAGCTAGTCGATCCAAATCGTTGGTGCCCATGCCGCTCAGAATGTAGACTACGTTCTTGTTGTCTGCGGCGAGGTCATGGAGCAGGGTGAAGAGCCACTCGGGCGGACGAAAACCGCCTTGTTCATGAGCAAGAAGCGGATCGTAATTGACCAGAGTCTCTTCCAGGTCGATGAGCAAGAGGCGCGAGTGAGCGGCTCGCCATTCCGAGACAAGCTGTGCCACTTCGAGTCTGGGCACAAACATGTTTTCGAGACGTTCTTGCTCTATATGCGCTCGCTCGAGGTGACCTAGCAAAGACGTGATCCACTGTTGTGCGGTCTGCGTGACGACGACGCGATGCAAATCCGTCCAGCGTTGTACCATCTCGGACTCATCCATCGTGAGCGCCTTGTGGATGGCATGTGCGACCTGCTTCGTATTCCAAGGATTGATGCCGATGCAGGCTCGAAGGCCAGAGTACGTGCCCGTGAACTCGGACAGCACCAAGGGACGGTGGCTCACCTCCTGACAAACGACAAACTCATGAGATGTCAGATTCATGCCTTCACGCAAACTCGTTGCCAAGAAGCAGTCGGCGACGGTAAGCAGCGCCAGGTACTGGCTGAAGGTGATATCTTGAACGTGGAGGAAGACGACGGGCTGGTAGGTGAGCGAGCTGTACTTGTTGTTGATGCGCGAGACGACATCGGTAGCTTCGCCGATCTCTTCGTTTTCTTCAGTGGTGGCGAGTGCGACCTGGATCAGCACGACCTCGCCAGCCCACTTTGGATTCTCGTCCAAGAAGGCTTCGAATGCCAGTAGCTTCTGCCTGACCCCCTTGATCCAATCGAGCTTGTCTCGTCCGACGATGATGCGTTTGCCTGCGTACTTCTGACGCAGCTGTGCAACCCACTCGCTGACTTCGGGATCCTGACGCTTGGCGTTGAGACTACGCACATCGATACCGATAGGGAAAGGAGCTACTGTGACGAAGCTGCCTTCGAGCTGAACGCCTTTCGGTGTAGCCTCGAGCTGCAAAATCCGACTGACAGTCTGACGGAAGTGACGGCAGAAGTTGTGAGTCTGGAAACCGATCAGGTCGGCACCAAGCATGCCTTTGAGCAGCGTCTCGCGCATGCTCAAGCATCGGAAGATCTCGGATGATGGGAAAGCAATGTGAACGAAGAGTCCGATGGTGGCATGTGGCAGTCGCTCACGCACCATTTGTGGAACCAGTAGGAGGTGATAGTCATTAATCCAAACAATATCACCTTCCTGATAGATGTCTTCGATAGCATCGGCAAAGCGACGATTGACTTCCCAATAGGCACGGAAAGCCTCGTGCTCGTTGTCAAGACCTTTCGAAGTAGGCGAAGTATAGTGGAAAGTGGGCCATAGTATTTGCTTGCAAAAACGGTTATAGCTGAGATCAAAGTCATCATCTTCGAGCCACACGGGCATCGATGATCGCTCTTTGAGATACTTCTGCTCGAGGATGCGTTTCTCGCTGGGGCCGAGCCAGCCTTCTGTGGAGAGCCCTGGAGTACCAACATAGACTTTGCCTGCCCGGAGACGCTCGCGCTCGATACTCCTGACTGCATTGATAAGACCACCATTGGCTGACGGATTACTGACAAAGTCAAAGGGTGGCAAGGCCGCGCGTCCACCTGCATCATCGTCCATGACGGTGTCAAGCGACGCAGTGGAGGTGCGTCTCCCAAGCTGCGATCGACTAGCGGAAGAGGTTCGGCGAGCTGAACTTCGGCGGGTCATGGAAGGAAGACTGCGATTACGGCTGAAGACAGAAGAAGGAGCAGCGGGTGGGCCCTGGTTGCCGCTGCTGTGTGCTCCTCCACCGTAATGATGCGGTCTACCTTTGATGGAAGCAGTAGGCGAAGAGGTGACGGAGCGCTCTTTGGGGGTGCGTGCGTGTCCAAGAAGCTCGCGTGACGAAGGTTTCTCGGTCGTAGGAATCGAAGCTTTACGAAGTTGATCGAGGCCGGGCGAAGCCGCAGACGCAGACGCAGCAGCGGCGCCCCTTCCATGATCATTGATTGAGCCACTAGCAACAGCGCTGGCGGTCTTGGCACCATGCAATGCTGACGGCGCACCAGGTGTCCTGGATCCAGAGGTAAGGTTCGATTGCTTGGCTGCGGCTAGACTCTTGAGGGTAGGCAGCGCACCAGGACCAGCAGAGACGCTGCCGGAAGGGTTGGCTTTAGTCATGCTGAGAGAAGAAGGGAAAGCGCGAGCGAGTCCGGGAGGTCGATTTGCAATTCCAGGAGTTTGTGCGCCTGCCATAGGGGTGACAGCGCCCGATCCAAAGGGATGATGCCTCTCGCTATCTGAAGTGACTGCAGGTGGCGGGATGGGGCCACCGCGTCTGGCAGCGAGATCGGAAATGATGCTGAGCGGTGTGGTGATACCAAGTTTGCCTCCAGCTCTTGCACCAGGCGTTCTGGTGCCGGTTCCCTCTTGAATGCTGGCTGCAGGTGCCAGAGCGGTACCGCTGCTTGCGTTGGTGTTGAAGCTGGAACGGCGACTCTTGGGAGCAGCAGCTGCAGCAGCAGCAGWGATGGGAGCAGTCTGTGGCAAAGGCGAAGTAGAGAAGACGGATGTAGCGCTTGGCTCTGGCGTCATGGCGGTTCGGCCATGGTCCGATGCGGGAGCAACAGGAATATCAGTGGTTTCGACTGTGCCAATAGAAGCGGGATGTTCCGACATGGAACCTCGTCGAGAATGTGTGAGTGGACTCGATGCACCAGAGATGGGTCCTTCGCGCATGTCGAGCTTGGGAATAGCCGCTGCTTCGTACATCAACTCGCTCATGTTGATCTTGGTATCTGTGAACGAAGGCTGACGATTCTTTGGCGTTTTTGCGGGAACTGGCATGGAGCGTGGTTGACGATCCTGCGATGACATGGACATGGATGCCGCCAATCTTGACGAGAGCTCGTGCAGTGGGAGCGGAGCATCATTGGGTAACGAATCGGGTGAAGGTGGTGCGGTCGACTCTTCTGGTGATTCGGCCAGAGCAGATTCAAACTCGGGCTCGATAAAGTAAAGTGTGTCCGGCAGGAAGAGCGAGGCGATCACCACGCGGTGACCGCCCAAGTTGCCTCTACGCGGCATCGTGAAGTTGTTTCAAGTCGTCCAGAATCCTATCCTTGGTAAGGAGAAGAGGAACGCCAAGGTCCGAGCGTGACGAGTGCGTCGGAGTATCCTAATGCCTAGGGATGCGACGAAGAAGAAGGGTGGGGACCAGGATGATGGTGGGAGAAGATGAAAGAGCAATGTCGGATGAACAGCGAGTGATGTGGAGTGGAAAGCGTTGAACCTGCTGAAGTCTACAGTATCGTATTGTGATGGGGCGCTGAGTGTTGTTGTTCTGAGGGATGTGATACACAGAGTGGTGAAGTGTACTTTCACCTGTAGGTCTGACTGAGAGAGGACCGAAGCTTCGGGAAGTTGAGAGGCAGAACGTGCGTTTAGCCGAAAGATTTTTAGAGCTGAGTGTGTCTTGCAGATTTCAGCCACCAACATCGACATCACAGTCACCAACACTCATGACTGTTGTACACTCACGATGCGCGTGGATCGAGCATATGAACGCTTTGACCTTCTTCTCGCTGCTCGGCCATGAGAAACCAGAAATAGCCTCACCCTCACACTGTGAATCGACGTTGATGGGAAAAAAGTCAGTTCGGATATCTTAGAAACAACGCTTTGAGAACCTCAGGGAAACGGCCTTGCGTCAAAAACAAAAAAGAGAAATGTGGAGAAACTTCCTTCGGTCCGGTCAGGCCGTGTATCCAGTAAAGTACTCGTATGAACACGCTCAGCACCTGACAAGCTTACTTCTAAATTCGTGTGAACGAAGACCAGCGAAGCTTGCCTCGATCATTGCGATCTTCGCAAGAGTGGCCAATCCGCCATCGAGCAAGGCTGTAGGCTGTCTTGAGGGTTCAGTCCCGGTCAAATCCGAAGATAGCGTTTCCTCAACGTTGCGCAGCTTGGCATCCTTGGCGAAGAAGCAAGTTTGGCATCATTCTTGAGGAAAGCAAGTCACCGGCAGGTGAAAATTCAGATCGAATGTTCTCTGCACAATTCTTAACATTTTGTAAGATTTTGGCTTGCTGCTCAGTCGAGCGGTTCTACAGTACGCTCGGTCCATTCGTTTGGTGATTGCCGTGTCACATCTTTCTCCACTTTAGGCTGAGTCGTTATCGACAGCAACGCTTCAACACCAATCCTCAGGAGGCGAAACGTGTTGGACACACAGGCGAGACGATATGGCGACGGCCAAGATTGCCACGCTCGCGATCCGCACGCTCGCGAAGCCCATCGCAACTCAACTCAAGAGCCAAGCCGCCCAGCATGAGACTTTCAGAAAGGTAAATATCAGTCTCTCACGGCTACAACCGCACGTAAACATTTTGCGATAGCTGACGCCTGTACTGTTGCACTGGTCCCTCCGCTTCGACCCACAACTGCAGTTCTGCATTGCGCTCGCCCAGCGAATGCACCGTACAGAGATGGCACTCAGAACCAACCTTCTCCCCAACGGAGTTCAGCAAAAAGTAAGACCACTCAACGATGCCAAAGCGATAGCAAATGGCGCCAACGCAATATCAGAAGGCTTCCTCTTCTTCGTAGCTGCCGCTCTCATCCTGGGCGAAACATATCGAGGATCCCGTAAGAAAGCAGAGCAGCGCGATCGTACCGAAGATGCGCTAAATCAACTCAAGGATCAAGTTGAGAGGATGGCCACAGTGCTCGGCATTAATTTGAACGAGCTCGAACGTTTGTCAGAGCAAGAGCTTGACGGAGATGACACCCAAGGAAGCTCTGCTGGGAGCAGCAGATCTAATGGCGCAGATGGTGTAGGCGTGATCACCGAGGAAGCAGATCCTTCCTTGGTGGAAGCACGTCTGAGAGTCTTTCGCGACAGGCAGGACGAGGATTTAAAGTCAAAACAGCTCCAAGCTGCTGTATCGGTGCTGCTCAATCTCGCACTCAAGAACAGATGGGTGGTTGGACCAGAGGCCTTGGAGCTCCAAGGGATCTTGGGAAGCTCCCAGTCGAATTCACAGCCCTCGCAGCCCTTGCAAGCCGAAGCGACCAGATCGCAGGGTGCCTCGGTCAATAGCACTTTCCAAACGTCGACGACTACGTCGGATGATCCATCGACACCAACACTTCCACCCTCCATCATTCAACAAGTGGCCCTGGAGAGGGCAAAAGCATTAGCACGCGAAGCTAGAGGCGAGACACATTCAGATCCACAATCTGCAGATGTCTCTTTGGCCAATCTCCTCGCCCAGCATAGACAGACAACTTCTACATGACTTCGTCTCACGATACCACCATTCAACCCGAAAATTCCGTATCAACGTGTGCCCTTCGAGACTCGGCGATCGATAGACAGTCAGAGTTAAAGACCTTCACATACCTCAGCTGAGCGAGTGAGCGTACGAAGGCGTGTAAAATTGAGATAAGCCAAGAAGCAAAATACATACAGTAAGGAAGGGAGGCAAATAAGTGAGACAATAAAGAGGGGCGGGTCTGGAAAGGGGCAAGAGGGAGATTGTCGCAAGCGCAAACGGAGCAAAAGCCACGACCGGACAATCAGCGAAGACACAGTCGTCGTCGTTGTTTGGAGACGCTGAGGCTCGCTCATGTCGCTGAGCGCGTGGCTCTGAAACAAAGGCAAAAGCGCGGGTATCTCGTCCCACCTGAAGCGGGACACAAAAAACGGCTAGGAGAGAAGAACATGGTATCCGGAAATGTGAGAATACAGCAGAGGCAGAGAGCGTCAATCAGCTGTCACGTGGTGGGACGTGGTATCAATTGTCGCTTCAGGCTGCACGAGGTCGAACCGCGATGGCCTCGTACTGAGCAAAGCCAAAGACGGTAGCAGTGGCCCAGATCTGCAGGTCAACGCCGAGGTGAGCGAGGACGTAATCATAGGAGAAGAGCGAACGCAACCCTCGGATAAGGGCCGACTCGGGAACCTCACCGGCGGCGACACCGAGCACAGCGGGCGATGGAAGGCCCAGTGCAGTGAGGGTGCTGTTGGGAAGTACGCGAGCAAGGAAGAAGAGAGCCGAGAGACGCGCCAAAAGGAACGAGTAGGCCGAAGGCTGGGAGCGACGGTCAAAGGTAACCAGGTGGGCTACAGCGAGGGGAACGAGGACGCTGTAGACGGCCCAGAGCACGAGAGGTCGGTAGAACGCAAAGCTGATGAGACCACGAGGATCAGGAAGTGTGATAGCCCAGTGAGGGAGGTAGCCATTGATGCCAGACTTGGGATTGACCAGGGGAATGTGAGGGCCACGGCTGCCGAGCTCAATGTAGGTGGTAGGGAGAGTAGCGAGGACAAGCAAGATGCCCTCGAAAGCGACAAGAAGGCGAACGAGGTTCTTGGAGTCGCTGAGCCAGTTGCGAGCGCGGACAAAGACCTTGTGGCCCTCCTGCTTGACCTTTCGGTAGCGCTTGGTGGCCTCACCTTGAACGGCCTGAAGGCCGGCGGCGACCTCGCTCTGGGCATCCTGAACCTCACTGCTCAGCTCGTTGGCGGTGGAACGAGCGTTGCCCGAGATAGTATCGACCAGCTTGTCGAGCGACTTGCGAGCCTTGAGGCCTCTTTGCTTGGCGGAAGCCGCGAGATCAGTGACGCTCTCGGGAATGTTGGCAAAAGGGGTCGAAGGCGTGCCGAGGTTAGAAGCACGCTGCGAGTGCTTGCGAGGCGAACGCACCGACGCTTCAGGCGAGTCCGAAGCGTCCGAGTCACTGCGTTTGGAGATGCGTGGAGGCATGGAAGCAAGGAAGTCAGTCTCTTACTTGCTCTGATATTCATCTCACATCTTGTGGGGCCTTAGGGATACTTACGCGTTTCCGTTGACGCTGCTGGAGCGAGCAGAGCGCTTGCGTCCGTCAAGGCTCTCGATGAGGCCCTTGAAGTTCTCGTTGGAAGAATACTGGTTCTTGTTGCTAATCAGGTGTTCGCGAATGAGGTCCTCAAGCTCTTCCTTCTTTTCGGACTGATCGAGACCGATACCGAGAGCTTGGGCGATCTCGGTGAGCTCGCCCTTGCGCTTAGCCTTAAGCGATCCTTTGAATGGAGTTGAGGACATCTTTGGTGGAGACACGCGAAGGAGCGTTTTGTGAAGGAGCGGACGAGTCTTGACTGGATGAATGTGGAAGGAGGAGAAGGTAAGGATTCACGAATCGGGCGGATGGAAAGCGGATGGCGGATGGATGGATCAAGATTTGCATGTGCGTGTCACAGTTGCGCTGCTTCTGTCCAAACCAAGACCCCGCCTCCACAAGGCGGTTCCAAGCTGTTGGCGTCGCGTTGTGCAGAACG
Organism: Ustilago shanxiensis; assembly: GCA_019972555.1. Classification (NCBI taxonomy): domain Eukaryota; kingdom Fungi; phylum Basidiomycota; class Ustilaginomycetes; order Ustilaginales; family Ustilaginaceae; genus Ustilago; species Ustilago shanxiensis. Next base: position 416,222 of record BPMX01000004.1, on the reverse strand, counting down.
GCGTGTCACCCGCTCGTGCCCTTTTTGTGCTTTCTCACTTTCCATTTTCGGAACACTGAGTAGTTCCTCCGCACCTTCATGACCATAGAACAGGTTCTGATTTTTGTTCTCCTTTAGGACTCAATTAACATATGCTCTATATTCGTAGCTTCTCTGTAGAAGAGTCTAAAATGTGAAGCTGGTGTAACGCAAGTCCGGGAAGTGGGAGCGTAGGATGGATCTGATCAGTCTATCTGAGCAGGGATGGAAGGCTTTACGTCATTTCGACGCCTGATTGCCGCATCGGGAACAGATTCTTGTGCGATTCTTAGACTGGATCTAACAGTGCAACATTGGGCTTACATAAGCAATGCCGTCTTCAAGTTCGCGAAGGGTTCACCTGTCCAACATCTTCGCAGAGTCATATACAACTTCAGTTTGCACTCCGAGACACACAACTTCATCCAGATTCTTGAAGTCTAGATCACCGCTCACCACCAGCTTCGACCAAGGATTGCCACAGACAAAGCCTCAATCTTCACCTTTCCGTAGGATCCGCGAAAAGCAACGAGCGCTGGCGTCGTCGTCACGTTATCCCCCTCTTTCCTTGCTTCACCATGTCGCAAACGTTGACGCTCCATCCGGTGACGGCTTTCACATTCACTACAAAGGATGCACAGCCCGAAGAAGATCCATCCGTAGCAGCTCGACTGCAGCGTCTACAGAATAATTACGAGGATCTCGGCATGAGGAGAACGGTCGAAGCTGTCCTTGTAGTGCACGAGCATGGCCATCCACACGTCCTCATGCTTCAGATCGCCAACGCTTTCTTCAAGTTGTAAGTATAGACGATTGGCTTGATATCTGATTGAGAATCAGCAATCGCACAGATGAAGGGAGCTACTTGCTGATGTTACTTCTCATTGCGTTTCAAACGTCACAATTGCAGGCCGGGAGACTACCTCAAACCAGGTGAGGACGAGGTCGAGGGTATGAAGGCAAGGTTGGACGAACGATTAGGACCAGTAGAGAGCGATCCGAATTCGTTCGGTCCGAACGGTGAAGGTCGCAACAAAGACGATGGCGATTGGGAGATTCAGGATTGCTTGGCGCAATGGTGGAGGCCTAACTTTGAAACCTTCATGGTGAGTGTTCTACGTGGCTAACACATACGACATCTCGAGCGCTGATGCAACCCGCTGATACCCGACCCTTCTGCTGACATCCGACATCCTGGCCATACGAACCGCACAGTACCCATATGCACCACCACATATCACCAAGCCGAAGGAATGCAAGAAACTCTTCCTCGTCACCATTCCTCCCACTAGTAAGTCCACCTCCAACTCTTGGAACATAAAAGATCGGATTCAGTCTCTGACCCCCATTACCTGCACAATGTCCCATCTCGTGCTCCATCTCTCTGTCTCTGATTGTCCTCTGCGACAGAGGTGCTTGCGGTACCCAAGAACATGAAGCTGCTCGCAGTGCCGCTCTTCGAGCTCTACGACAACTCTCAACGATACGGGCCACAACTCGCAGCGATTCCCCATCTGCTCTCAAGGTATAACTTCATCTACTCGGATTGAAACTCTACGACCATTCTCTGCAACTTACGCTTTGTACTTCTTGTAACTTTAGACAAAATTCAACCCTTTTTGCGGCTACGCTGCAGATCAGCTCACTCGTCGAGGAACATGTATGAGTACAGAGATTGTGTTTCGCAGCTTTTAATCTGCTTGCTGCATCATCTGGTCAGCAGGACCAGCTCGCTTGCTGGTAGTACTGGAGAGCGCCTCACTTAGCCAGCATCCGTCAAGGTACTGTACACCATTACGCGCATGGGAATTATCATGTGCGTCGTTAGACAAACACAATTACATTGCTATTGCGAGGAGATACTAGTACAATTTTGATTTGAGAAATTTTTTCTGTTAGTATGGCATGGGATGAGCACGAGAGCGGAAAGTGGTAGGGGGTTAAGATGCGGGAATGATGAGAGTGAAGCTGATTCCGGGCATGCGACTGAGAGACTTCCGTTAGGCACAAAGCGTGTGAAGATGATCTATGATCGCGAAAAGCAATACTTGGCGCACATCTGAGAGTGCCATGGTTTGCGAGCCGGGCATCGCGGAAAGTGGAAACGAAGAAGGGAAGGGGGCGGGAGACTTGCTTTTCTGTGTCACTGTCTGACGTCGAGCCAGAAGTTACAGCTGGACCGCAATGAATTAATGCTGCTGGATACTGCTGTTGCTGATGGAAGCGGTTGAATTGATGCTGCTGAGAATGTTGGGGTAATTTGATGGTGCAAACATTGATCGAGATGATCAAGGCTTGCGGAACTCGGCCAATACTGGGAGAATGAGATTGAACGCCTGATAGATCTCCTCTCGTACCTTGGCACCTGTAAGCACGATCTTGCCAGAGACAAAAATGAGGAGCACGACCTTGGGTTTGACCATCCTGTAGATCAGACCAGGGAACAGCTCTGGCTCGTACGATGAGTAAACACCGTGGCTGTATGCGAGACCTTCCAGGCGAATGGGGAAGCGCACATCGCACGATCCGACAATGTTCTGGATCTTGAACTCGCTGAACTTGGCCTCAAAGCCAAGCTTCTGAATGATGCGGGCATACTTTCGACTTGCGAGACGGCTGTCGTCCTCTGACTTGGCACCGGTGACCACCATCTTGCCAGAAGCGAAGATCAGTGCTGTGGTCTTTGGCTCACGAATACGCATGATGACGGCAGCGAATCGCTTCGGGTTGTACTCGGCGTTGCGCGCATGCAACGCAATCGTCTTCAAATCCAAGCGAACCTCAAGGTTGACGGTAGCGACAATGTTTCTGCACGGCAGCAATGTAAGAAGGGATGACGATAGCTCAAGGTGTCAACATACTAAGCTCTTAAAAGTCACGGGCCAAATCCGTGCCCTCGTTCATCGCCCGAGTGCACTCCATCTCATCAGCGGTCGCCCTGGATGACGGCAGGCGATGGACGCAGGTGCACATTGAGCGGATGGGAAGGCATGGAAGGATACTCACTGCAACGTAGGTACGATACCATGTACACTCGAGAGACCTTGTTCCAGGCTGGCGTCCTTGCCGGCAGTAGCAGGCTTCTTGTCATCTTCGCCGGCGCCATTAGCTTTGGTGAGAGCACCGGAGTTGGGGTTGCCCTTGACGCTAGCGGCGTTGTTGGCAGAGTTACCCGAGCCGGGCAAGGCGACGCCTCCGAAGGCCATCTTGTTAATCGCAAGAGAGGTAGCGGGAAGAGACGAGGTGAAAGACGATGAGAATTGCCGAAGCCAGAGGATCAGAGGCGTCGGGGATATGCAGCAAGGTATGGAGCCTGAGGTTGCGACGAAAGATTGTCGACGGGTCGTTGCTGACGAGCTTACGACGTCAAGACTGGCGGGAAGAATGCGGAATCACACGTGGAAAAGAGATGAGGATGGCCACGATGCGGAAACGGAATGAAAGCCAAAGATGTCGCACGGAATGGCCGTTGGCGGCTATCGATGGTCTTGAAAACAAGAATGCTGAATGATCAACTTTGGTGAGTATTGCAATTGTAGGAAAGGACGTGAGTCGAACACTGAGTACTTTTGCTGTTGATGACGGTCAACAGTGAAGGTGATCGTCAAGACAAAAGGGTTCGAGGCACAACGTCGTCACCGTCAACAAGCAGACTAGACGATGCTACTGGTCCCGAGAGGAAAGGTAATGATGTCGCGCTGACGTCGAAGAGCAAACTAGCGGTCAAGGCCGAAGGCAGATCAGTGAAGACCTCTTCGATCGAGAGACGACGCGGAAAAAGCTGGTGTGAAGCTTTTAGGGTCGTGCTGATGTTCTTCGAGCGGCGTGCGGAAGATGAACAAGCTGTACTGCTGATCAAGAGCGGAAACAAACTTGCGGGATGAGAGGTGGGCAGTAGAAATCGCGTAGACTGAATGTCGAGCGGATGGATGTGGTGAGAGGGGAAGGAGGGATTTTCGGATTCGAATTCGGGGGGATGACCGGCGAGTGGCCTTGGGTATATATACAAATCGAATGCGGAACTCAGAAACACCGCTCAGCTGCGACGAAAAATTTTGCTCAGGTACCTGAGCAGTGTCTTTAGAAATTCGTAGAAATTGCATCAAGTTGGCTGAGTCGTGAATACAAATTTTGTATTCAGCTGGGTGCTCGCCGAGGATGAGAATTGAAAGAGGAGGTACAGCATTTGTAAGGCATTGTATTCACAAAGGCATTCGACGCGTGTTGCGTTTGAACACTCACACGCGTCCTTAGTCGTAATCTTTCCGCTTCCGCTTCCGCCTCTGCTACCTTCTACAGTACTTTGTTAGAGTGGAATGAGATAGGTGCGGTGTGGTGCCCCGCATCTGTCTGGGCAACGCCAGAAAGGAGGGTCTGGCCGTCACACGAACCTTCGCAAGCAGGCCTAAGCCAGCCAAAACTGCATCTAAGCCAATCAAACGTGAAGCCGCTCTCTATCGCTAAGGTATCTGCAATAAGGTCAGAAGGTCCACATGTCGAAACACGAACCTTGTGATTGTTGGCTTGCGAAACGTCGAAGGGCAGCTGCGACGGGCTGATGCGGATACATGGCTCGATTGGACATGCTTAGAAGCCAAAACTTTCCGTGATGAGCGACACGTTGTCCAGACCAGCCAATTTCCCACGGATGATATCAGCTTGGATTCTTGCTACTTCATTGGAAGCATCCGTGACCATCCCGGAGGGACCGCAAACCACAATCACAGCGGATTGAGAGGCGTTGAATTGCTCGTTGCTGCCGTCCGGTCGCTCGTGTGGCATCTTTTCAATGTCGAGGCCTTCATTGCCGAGGCCGAATGAGGCCTCTCGAACCAGTTCCCTGGCTTCCGATGCTGCATCAGGACGAGTCCGCCATTGAACTTCCCAGGATGTCGGTAAGCCGAGATCTCTCGCCATCGCGCCTTGCCTACTGATATAGATCGAAACCCGCAACGCGCCCGGTGGGGCTAGAGCACTGATGGTAAGAAGGTGCTGTAGGGCCCAATCGATCGAGTCGATCTCTCGCATCGACCATACAAGGTGGACTCTCTGCGTTGCTGCTTTTTTCTGTTGCCACAGCCAAGACAGCTCCAACAACGAAGCGAGCACAAACGTGATGCCGCTGCCTCCTGCCAGCATCAGAACGTGACGAAAGCTTGAAACGCTAGCATCTTGACCATAAGGTCCGTCGAGGATCGCTGACAGCATCAACGCGCCCTCTTCATTTGCGAGCTGCGCCTCGAGGGAACGCTCATGTAGACGCTTTGTGAGACCATTCCGAGCCTTGGCCATCAACACGACAGTTGACAGGAGCTGCTGACTGTCAGGAGACGGCATCGAAACGACGGTGAATGGATGGGCAGACAGCGGAGAAAACCCAGGGAAGCGCACAAACACGTGCTGTCCTGGCTTCCATCGTAAGGCTGACTTGACTGTCATCCGTGTGAGACCGCTCGGGAGCGCTTCGATGTGACACTTCGCTAGGCAAAGGAAGTTGTTTTGGCGCAGCTGCGTAGCGAAGCGGAGGAAAACCGAGAGCATATACATGGCCGCCGTCGCCCATAAATACCTCCAAGACGTCAGCAGAGCTTGGCAGTGGACGAACATGTATCCCAGAAAGATGATTGCTACAGGAACGTGAACCAGCAAGAACAGCTCGTAACAACTTTCGCGGATGCCCGTCAGGCTGGCGAACGACAGAACAAACAAGCAGGCGTACGCGATGACTCCAGTCGTGTTGATGCTATCCGAGAAGAACGCTTCCCGCAGGCCGGCAACGCCATCGTCGGCCAAAGGTTGATGGATAAATGGGATGGCATGTATGGTAGCGAGGAAAAGCATGAATCGTGCCAGCCATTGGTGGTACACTTGAAGCTTCTCGTGACTGACGCCTGTCAAGAGGGAGATAAAGTTGACTTTGGAGCCGAGCACATAGATGAATGGCATCAGTCCCAGAGCCATCATACCAGATCGAAGGGCCAGCGGTGGACTTCCAAAACTTCGGTCGACGCGGTAGTACGGTTGTACAACAAAGGTCCAGAGGGTGAAGCCGAGCATAAATGCGCTCAGGGCCAAAGTCGCCCCAAGAGCCGGCAGGCGAAAGTTGATGTGTCCTAGACGATATGATGGCATCCTTCGGTACGCAAGCATCCTCACTACAGCCGTGGACTTGGACAGCCTGCCAGAGCTGCAAGTAGGAGTCTTTGCCGTTACATCGTTGTGCTCGGCATGTCTGGACCGTTGGTATCGTTGCCAGCGCGAACATACCGAGGCGAAGGTGAACAGAAGGATAATAATCGAGATGGTCGCTGTGATGGCCTTGCTATACTTGGGTTGACCCATCCATGGATCTCCTTTGCGGGTGTTCTGCAACAGCCCAGCCGTCGTAGAAGACCCATGTCTTTTCTCCATCATGCCTGACTACTGTATGTCTGGCTACAGTACTAACGGATGCTGTGAGGGTCGGGAACACCAGTGATAGAGTGAATCGTGCTGAAGGAAGTTCGTCCGACATCATCATTATCTTCTGAACGTCCTTCATCTTTACAGTTGTAGACCCACTTGGGTCCTGGAGTCGTCTGGTGGCGCTCGAATGACTTCGAGGCAGCGGTCGTCGGAGCCTTCTTAGCAACATCGTGATTGCATGTCAATTTACACGGCGGCTCGGACCCTTTTTTTTCTCTTGCCGCCCACATGGCTTTTAGGCAACTTGGAAAGTCTCCGAGCACGGCTGCAAAGGCATAGACGACCATCTCATTGGGGCAGATGCAGTGTGGCAAGCCCGAAGAGCATTTCGAGTGGCATCGGAAGGGGCGACTTGTATTGTAGCAATGAGCTATAATAGCGCGCTATCATCCGGAAGAGCACCTTGAGGGACTAACCTGTCAGAAATGGCAGACGTGTGAGCCTGAAGACCACCAAATTTCTCGCACGAGACATTCCGTCGGCTATACACTAGCATCATGCTGCCGACAATAAAGTGCACAGATCGAGCCTTCGAGGCACGAAGACCGACAAAAATAGCGCAGAGAGATGGAGAGGAGGATGGCCGTGAGATTTAGCAGGCCGAGCTTGAGAAGGACTTATGGTTTCGGTGAGCATAGTCCATCACCACGACCACATCACCACCAACGACACAACCTCTGTGCCGTGTCGATCCTCTTCTAGCGTTCATCCAGGTCATACAGATATCGTCATGTCCGTACATGCTGCAATCAATGCTGGCAACCTCGCTGTCATCAGCGGCGGTGCCAGTGGTATCGGACTGGCAGCAGCAAAGTACTACCTGTCCCAAGGCATGAAGGTTGCTATTGGTGACCGCAGTGAATCAAGCCTACAGGCGGCTAGCAAGGCGCTTGGCGACAAGGGCGAGTCGTACACAGGTCTGCTGGACGTTGCCGACCAGACAAGTGTATCCCTCTTCCGAAAGAGCGTCCTGGAAAAGTTCGGCGACTCAAAGCTGACCGTGCTCATGGCCAACGCAGGTGTTGGAGGCCCAACCAAGGCCTCGACATCCGAAGGATGGGAACGCATCCTCAGCACCAATTTCTATGGTGTCGTCAACGTGTAGGTATTCTACCGGAAACGATCTCAGAAGACGCATATGGTGCCGCATAACTGACTCTATCTTCCTCTGCCAATCTCTGCTGCCAAATACACACAGATGCCAGGCTTTCTTGCCTGACTTGAAAAAGCACGGTCAAGAGGCTTTGGTCATCAACACAGGTTCCAAGCAAGGCATCACCACGCCACCAGGCACAGGTCCGGCCTACAACATCTCCAAGGCAGCGGTCAAGGTCTTCACAGAGTCGTTGGCACACGAGCTACGTGAGGACAAGTCGAGCAAGATCGATGTCAAGTTGCTGATTCCAGGATGGGTGTACACCGGTTTGACCGGTGCCAACGACGGTAAGCCCAAGGCCGATGGTGCTTGGACACCGGAGCAGACGGTTGAGTTCATGATGGAGCGCATCAAGGCTGGCTCCTTCTACATTCTTTGTCCAGACAATGAAACTCCACGTGAGGTCGATCTGGCTCGTATGGAGTGGAATGTGAACGATGTCATCAAGGATCGACCTGCCCTCTCTCGATGGCACCAAGACTACACAACGCAGTTCAACGATTTCGTCAAGAATAAGACCTCTTGAATGTAAAACACAGTACTGTACGGTACTGTTGGCCTTCATCGTCGATAAATAAGATTGCCTTACCTCACAGCACAAATGGTGGCCTGACTATGCCGTGGACTCGTGGGTCAAAAGCTCAGAAGTGAAATCCGCGTTGAGGTCTTGAGCGTGGACCATGGAAATGCTTGCGGAAGCCGTTGAGCGGACGCCCGTGCGCGTCATTTTGCAGCGTGGATGCTCTTGTTCCAAAGGTGGAGGAGAGTTGTGGCCCAAGCGCGTGAGTCAAAAGGTGTTGTCAAAATTTAGCTCTGACGAGGAGGCCACACAGCCTCCTTCCGAAACTATTCACCTGTATTCATACTCAAAGCAAGTCCTTCACACACCACATCCATCCAGCCGTGCTACTATCACGAAAGTCAAGCCCTTCAAGATGACGCTCTATTACAGTATCGTATTTGCACTTTTGTGCTTCGAGATGTCCATGTTCATGGTCCTCATCGTAAGTAATCAATGGTGAATGGACAAGAGAGGCCACACTATCAAGCATGCTGACTTGTTCGTTGTCATCGTTGGAACACAGGTCCCTCTTCCCTTCACCTGGAGACGCAAGCTCTTCCACTTCCTGGCCACCAACCCCGTTGTCGCCAAAATCCAATACGGTCTAAAGATCACATTCATGTAAGTACCAGCTTTCCTGTACACCAAAGACAAGTGTACAGCGCAATACTGACGCCGACAATGATATCCACTCCTTTTCTTTTCACTCACATGCAGCTTCGTTGCGGTGCTTTTCGTCGATGCGGTCCAGCGAATGGTCAAGGTCATGAGCGAAGGAGAGACCGCTCGCGACAACCGAGGCGTACAGGACGTTCGTACCGAGACCAACTACGCCGCACGAAAGTTCTACTCTCAGCGAAACATGTACTTGACTGGCTTTACTCTCTTCCTCAGCCTGTAAGTGCTTCCAGTCACCTCTCACGATGGCTCCTATATGATGCTGACCCGATGCCACTTCCATTCCGCTCTTTCACGATGACAAAGTATCCTCTCGCGAACCTACTCGCTCATCCTTGACCTTATCAACACCCAAGAGGAGCTCGTCGCCCTCAAGAAGGGAGTAAGTAGAAATCATAGCAAATTAGGTTCGAGCATGGCGATGTTCAGCAACTGACTGTTGTAATTGTCTTCTTCCGGATCATCGCAGGCCAAGACCAGCGGCAGCGGCGCTGACATAGAGAAGAAATACCTCACTGAGATTGGTAAGTTCGTGGCCAGATTTTTTTTTTTTTTTTTTTGCGAACAACATTGCTGACAGCGTGCGATTACTTCTTCCACTTCGTGATGGATCCACTACCCCAATCAGACACGCTCAAGAAGCAGACCAAACAGCAGCAAGAGGAGTACAACCGCCTCAGTGACGAGCTCGCCAAGGCCACTGGCAATGTTTCTACCAAGAAGGATTGACCTGTCAAGCCGCACTGTCTTCCCACAAACTTTCCAAAAATTACTTGCGCTTCGTCAACGAGGTAGCCTATCCGACGATCGCAGAAGATTCTCCTTGGCAGCGCCAACGGCCAACGACCGAGAACACTGACTGTACTTCAGAGCTCGCACTGAATGAGAATCTTATCACATCGGAGACTCATTGTGGACCGCACGCTTGTGGCCATCTCGGCGTCAAGTTGTTTGACCAGGTGTTTGAGCCTTGGCAGTTCCATGTGCCTTCAAACGTAGTTGAGCTTGGTAAAACCTTTGTTGTAGGTTAGTTGATGCGGATGCGCCTTTTTTCAAGACGGCGCTTAGCTTCGCAGTAAACTTACTTTGGCCTCCCAGCCTCTAGGTTCCTCGTCACAAGGCTTGAGACCTGCTTGAGCTTCGGCGTTCGCAGAATCGTAGATGTCAAAACATGAGTGGCGTAGCAAGCACATTCACACGTCGTGTCGCTTCCGCTGCAAGACGACGGATGTCGGCTGGTTCGAGCGACGTTTGATCAACGCTCAGCGACCATGAGCTGAAGTGCGTAACCACCAGAAGCACTTTGAGTAGCAATTGTTGATTGGTGCGGGATGTATGTTTCTGAGCGGATTTGTCGTGTTCTGTTGCAGAACGGGATCGGCGATTTTCCCTCCACAAAGACACACACGCAGCCGTCACTTTGAGAAGAACTCAGCATCAATCCTCAATGCTCAATGCTCAATGCTCAATGCTTCGACAACTACCAGCACACCCACATCCGACCACTTTCGAAGCGCACGAACCTGGCCTCTCATATCCGTTCACGACCTTACTAGCCTCTGCACGCTCGACGACGAGCAATAAAGAGCTGTAGGATGACAGTCGAAGTCGATTCGCAGCAGACGGAAGCCAGCCACAAGCTCGTACGCTCATTGTCCAAGCTGTCGACCAATGACCTTGTTCGCTTCACACTGCAAAAACCTGAAGTCACCCGCATCTTTGCGTCTTCGCTCAACTCGCTTGCCAGACAGGTTGCATCTAGGCCACTACCTACCATCTCGGAAACCCACCTCTCACGAGACTATGTTGATATAGTTGCTCGGCTCATCGAGCGAGGAGATCCATCGCTTGCCAGGAAGTTTGTGCCCACACAAGGATCGCTGATCGACCTCGCTGTTGTGACATCTTCGGAAACAAAGGCTACGACTAATGCGGTTTTAGAACGTCTTCTTGACGCCACAAGCGTGAACGAGATCCTCAGTGGCCTCTCCATCCTGTTCACAAGCACCCTCACGAACGTGGACCAACAGAACGTCAATGACATCTCAACAAACATCCGCACTCTCGCAAGAATTTCAACCGCCTTCCTCTCAGCGTGTCCAGTGCGACTGCTCAAGGATCAAATTGACTTATTGCACGGTTGGATCCAGACGTGCTTCCAACTCTATGACAGGGTGCTGCCGCAAGCGGCCAAGACCCTTGAGGGGGACGCTGCTGGGAACGCTGTTGAGCCAGACGTTTCTCAATTGAATCACGAGAGCTGGCAGCTGCATTGGTTGACCTGTCGTGTGGACTTGCTTCAACTTCTGTCGCTTCAGCTCGAACATCTGAAAGGCTCTCCCGCTCTCGTTATTGCTGTTCGAGAAGCTTTAGGTGATACAGAAAAGCTGCTTAGGAAGGGAGGCTTCTCAGTCCTACTCAACTCTACGGCATTGATCGATCTGGCTGCAACCTCTGATTTGTGGCCTTCGCTGCGGTCTGAGCTGCTTTCAAGTCAAGGCCCGGCGAAAGGTAAAGGGAGGGCCGACGAGACCATCTCCTCGATCGACACACTTGCCACGCTGGTTCCCAAGTTCACCGGTGCAGCATGGGCTGCTCTGCAAAGCTTCGCCTCTTCCCAAACGCCAAGTCAGACCGACAAGATCCGACAACAGCCATCCACGAGCGGTCCAGCCGTTTCAGAAGACTTACTGGCATCGGTGGACTCCATCCTGCCACACTACGGTATTGATCGCCTTCGAACTATTCTGTCGCGCCCCTCATTCGCTGGTCAGAATGCAGAGATGGTCATCCAGAGGCTCTTGGAAGGAGACGAAGGCGAGACAGACTCGGCGCATGCAGCGTCTTCGCAGGCGCCACCAGTCTCGGAGCAGAGCACTTCCAATCAAGCCTCCAATGTCGTCTCGCAAACACCACCTACGACAGCAGCCTCATCTCTGGTCAAGTCCCGAGCCAACGTTTTCGGTGGGTTCGGCTTCGACCCTGCATCCATTGTACAGCCAAAACTTGCAAGAAGTGGCAAGGTGGACGAGCTGGCACCCGAGCTCAAAGCCGCCATTCTTGCCCGCGCCGAGGCTGCTGACGATGACGAGGCTGAGGAAGAATGGAATCCGTTCGCTGAGCCGCATCGAACCGTTGGCGTAGAGGATGAGCTGGATCTCGACTACGACGGCCGGGAACGAGGATCGGCACCGCGCCGCACAGGCGACGATGACAACGATGACGATGATGAGCACGAAGGTGGAGATCCGGGGGAAGACGCAACTACTCGCGCCCGCGAGCGCTTGTTGTTGAAGCACTATGTCCAGTTCGGATCGAGCTCTTTTTCGTCAGACACATCGACAAGGCGAAGCGACACTAGAAAGCGACTGAAAGATGCGACGGGTTGGAGCGATGATCTGATCGAATCTTGGGCTGTTATGCTAGATCGCAATCCCAAGAAAGATCGCTTGCTCGCAGCTGCATCGCAGTCGGAGCTCGACGAGCAGCTGGCTTCGCGTGATCATTCGCGCAACGCAAGCGACGTGGATGACGATGCACAGAACAGTACGGCAAGGAGATTCGGTCCAGACCGCGGCAGAGGTGGCCGGATTCTCGGCGGTGGAAGAGGCGGTCGAGTAGGTGGTGGGTCACATCGTGGTGGCGGCAGTGGAGGTGGAAGAGGAGGAGCAGGAGGAGGTGGCGGACACCAGACGAAGAACGCGACTCGTGGCCGAGGTACCGGCAACAGTGGGACGGATCGTTCAGCGAAGCAAAAGGAGAAAGCGGGCAACAAAGCCCGGCAGAGGGGGCATGACAAGAAGATGGCTCGAGTCAACCCTTGATGCTACGAAGCATCAGTCCATGCTTTCCACATACTCAACAAACTCATGACTCAACGATTACAGGACAGCAGCCACACGCTAGCCAATGTTCGGGACACTAGATGTTCGTTGATTAGCATAGTACTTGGAAATATTGACATTTGTCATGCAAAGTATAAATGATGTCTAGATGAGAAAAGATGAGGATTGTGTGGGTATATGGAAGCACGAGTCTAGAGGAAAAGATAGGCGGGATCACAGTGGCTGAGCAGCAACCTTAGGGAACACGAGCCAGTTGGACAGATTCCGTGCTGTGCCAGGATCTCTTGTGTTACCCCAAAGCATGATTGTGCCGATCAACAAGATGGAGGCGCTGACTAGGCCGAAGTTGTCAGTGACAAAGCCAGCATGCGATCCCTTGGCACCCTTGATCGTTCCGCTACTGCTCGACGCGGACTTCAATCGAGGAACATTACTCTTCATCTCGGTGAAAACAACTGGCAACAACACTACGCAAGCAGTGTAGAAGACCATGATGCTCCTCCAGATCAAGCCAGGGTATTCCAAGATCGAAGGCGTTCTGGTCTTGTTCTCAGCCTCGTAGAAGCGAGGGTGAGCGAACAGTGCCCAGATACTGTATATTGCGACGGCAAAGAAGTGTCCGACAAGGAGCATGGGTCGAGGTGCAAGACCGGAAAGTAGTGACACAGGACCGTTGACGCACTCGCCACCCATCTCGAAATATTTGAAGCATCCTTCTCGGAGGACTTCGAGGTTGGCGTCCTCAGCACCGAAAAGACTGTAAAGCGCCTGAGCGAGGATGTTGATGACGGAAGAGAGACCCTTGCGGTTCCAGTGCCACGATCGGAGTGCAGGACTGAGAGAAGACCAGTTGGAGAGATCCATCGGACGGCGCGATGGCTTGTCTCCGGACAGTGGAGCCCACTCCGACCCGCCAAGTGCCTCGGTAAGATGGACAGCATCCCAGAGACCGACAGTCATGCCACCGCCGGTTAGGGGATGTCGCATATTCATTGCGTCACCGACGACGATGACACCGCGAGCCTGTTCTGACTGTCCCTGCATGCTCGGTGGAAGGAAAGAGTTGGGCATGCTGCGCAGACGCTGGCCTTTAGCCATCTCTTTGGCGACACATTCGCGAAGCTGCTCGGGAAGCTGAGGAATGACGTTTTCGTTGACATGCTTTTGCAAGTCACCTTTGGCGACGGAGGGTAGCTTCTCGCCGGCTACATCGATAAGAATACGAGTTGAGTGGGTACCGATCTGGTAGAGCAGCACAGGACCGCACTTGGACAGCACGACGTGACCGTGATGGGGAGCGGGCAAAGGAGCGTCCTCGAGCTCGAGACCGACAAAGTTGGATCGCACCATGGGCTGGATCGAGCTGCCGTGGGTGCGTCGGAACTTGGAGAAGCAGCCGTCGGCGACAATGGTGAGGGGAGCACGAAGCTCGAATGCTTCTGGTTGACCCTCGGGTGCCTTCTTCCATGTAGCGCTAACCCCGCCGACCTTTCCATCCTTGTCTTTGAGCAAGTCTCGAACAGTGGCTTCGAATGCAGTGACGTTGGGCTGATTGAGAGCCTTGTTGCGCAGTGACTGAACGAATTTGCCGTGGTGGAAACTGCGGCCTTCAACTTTGCCTGACTTGCTGACGATGCCATGTCCCGCTTCATCCGGCTTCTCCTGAGGGTATGGGATGGGCACCGAGCGAGAGCCGTAAAAGACATGGTAACCTTCGACGGGAACCGCATCGATGTTTTCAAGAGTGTCGACGATACCCATTTTGGCGAGGGCGCGAACACCACCGGGCTGCAAAAGCTCTCCGACAATGCGGTCGGGCTCATCAAAATCACGCTCCAAGAGGGCGACCTTACGACCCGATTTGCCGAGAGAGTAAGCAAGGGCAGAGCCAACGATGCCGGCTCCTACCACGATGATGTCGGGCTTAGCTGTTGGTGCGGTTGAAAGCATTGTGGTGAGCAAACGTGAATGATTTTGTTGGAAGAACGTTGAGTCTTCGCGGGTTGCTTATAAAGTGCTAGTTGCGATTACTGATGTTTGGCTGATGTTTGGACCAGCTAGGTTGTGATGGTCAAGCCTACTGGTCACACGGTGCTGACGATGTGGATGCAGATGATTTGAGTGAAAATTGTGTTGAGATGCGAATCGTGAAGTTTGGTAGACAGCGTTGAGGTGGTGGTGATGGTTGGAACCAGGCGTTGATGTCGAGGACGAAGTTGTGCGTGAGTTTATTACTTGGCCATGTGTCAATTTGGAACCTTCGTTCGGTACAGCAGATAGAGCTGTGAAACGCGCCCTTCCAGCCACCCAAAGAACGCCGTGGGTTCAATAATAGCACGTACACTTGCGGCGAGTTGTGGCCTGACTTTCAGCTCCTCGAAGCAACACGCACAGCTCGAGAGTACTGTGCAGTACTGTAATGCGCTCTCCTGGCTGTGTTGGGATTTTACTTTTATTTTTAGGAAGAATTCGAAGGCGCGGAGTTTGTTTCGCACGATAAAACATTATGTAAGCTTGCACGCTGTGCGCTGTGCTTACTCTCTGTGCTGCTCTGGCCGTCTCTATCATCTACGGCTGTCCAATCCCAATCAATTGGTCATGCTTCCAGCTGCTACCCGTGACGCTGATGTTGCCTACAAGTGCGGATTTCATAGCTCTATTGAGGTGCAGTCATATCGAAAACTAACATTGTGCGTCCAGATTATACATAATTAGTCAGCCTCCACAGTCTGAAGCTACTTTGGCTGTCATGCAGCTCGTGTATGTTTCATTCGTGATTGGCACTCTGAGAAACCTCACACCCTACATCGAGTTGAGCTTTGATACAGTACATCGTACCACGTAGCAGCACAAGTACACATGTCGCAGCTTGTCCGTCAAGATAGTGTGAGTGCGCTCCTGACGTTGGGTGAAAACGAACTGAAGCTGACGATGCAACTTTCCTGTTGAACAGCCACTCAATACGGAGCCATACTCCAGGAACCTGGCCAGTTCTTTCATTACCCCGATTGAGCAGATTTTTAATCGCAACCATGACTCCGTCATCGACACCGAGCCTCCTTGCGAAGGAGGCTCTCGTTGGACACTTTCAATCTCTGTACAGGATGGCGATCATCAGCTAAACTCCATGAAGCTGAAGCTATCTAGCTTATCACTCGAAGAACTACAGGAGAAGGATGGATTGGTCGAGGTTATAGCAACGCTCGAATGTGCAGGAAACCGAAGGTCTGAGCTCGCATCATCACACCAGCAAGCGGAAGGCATACAATGGGGCAATGCTGTTATCGCCAACGTGATTTGGGGTGGCGCATCGCTTCGTTCCGTTCTGCTCGCAGCCGGCGTACCTGATCCTTACAGCCATCATCCAAAGCAGAAGCTCTCAGAGTTAGAGCCATCGGAAGCATCAACATTCTCAGACGCTTCGGAATGGGCAAGACCCCTTCATCTACATCTACTGAGCGCACAAGAGAGTTCCGAATCCGACGATCCAACACGAAAGGAGTATTTTGCAGCTTCGATCCCGCTTGCGGTCGCCATGCATCCCAACCAAGATTGTCTTCTAGCCTACCAGTACAATAAGCATCCCCTTGACTCCAAGCACGGTGCACCTCTACGTGCGGTGATTCCCGGTCACGTGGGTGCTCGATGGGTCAAATGGCTCAACGGGCTCCGTATTAGCACCAGAGAAAACGACTCTCCCCCGATGAGACAGGACTACAAGCTGCTCATCCCTGATGAATGCTCCGAGCAGGCGTATGCAGAAAGAGCATCGAAAGACGAAGAGTTCAGAAAGCAGGAACTGCGCAAAGAGAGACCGCTCCAGCGACTCGAGGTCAGCTGCTCCATAACCCAGCCTGCCCACGACGGGGCCACGCTTGTGTCCGATAGCAATGGCACCGTTTCGATCAAAGGCTACGCTGTCGGTCAAGATGGTTCGCCAGCATCGCAAGTCTGGCTCGCGTTCATCCCTGAGCTTACTGGAGTGAATCCCTCTGAGGAGCTACTCAAGTCTCTCCCTGCTGATAGTGAATGGGTACAGGCACAAATTCATCATCCGCAGCGAGAAGGAGACATGGATGATAGCGGGGCAGCATCCAAAAGGTGGAGCTGGGCTTGGACGCTGTGGCAAGTGGATCTGCCTCTGCCTTCCGCGGACCATAAGTGGGCAATCGTAGCTAGATGTGGTCAGTTTCGATCCATCCTTCCGAGCAACTGCAGTGGAACGTTCATTCAGACTTACTGACCTATCCCCATCTCGTTCTCATCTCACAGTGACTGCTTCCGGGGTGGCACAGGACAAGATCTCGAGCTGGAACTTGAGAGGTTTCTGCAATCGCTCCTGGCCTGTCGTCAGGAACCTGTCTGTCAAGTCCTCCGCATAAACAACCAAATTACAACAACTAAGTGACGGTCCCGTTGTAGCAACAGCCGAGTTTTCACATTCTCATGGATCATAACAATTGCTTGCATGCTGATGGTACAAAATACAATTCCTCAAGGAGGAATTTAAGGAGGAACTCGAGGAGGAGGAAGAATCTTTACTTTTGAGAAGTTATGTCATGCCGCCCTTGCATATCACGCGGTACCGTTGAGCCCGCTTTCTCCGAGGTCGGATGTCGCGCTCTCCGTCCTAGTCCGCTTCTCCAGCGCTATCGGCCCCACTCCTCTTTTGCCAGGCGCACGCACCCTCTTAGCAGGCAACATGCTGTCGTATGGATCTCTCGGCGTCCAGTCCCAAGTATGGACCATTGTGATGTTGCCGTTCCTGATCCTGCTGGCATAACTGTCTGCAATCAGACCGGAAGACAGCGCAGCCGAATCTTTGCCTGCACTTTCCGAGGCTAAAGCTGCTTGCAATTGCAATTGCAGCTCCTGCTGTCTTCGTTGCAGTTCTTCCTTGTCTTCTTCCGGCAGGATTTCTGCTTCCTTTTCGCGCATTTGCAGCACGAGCTTCTCCAATGCGGGACGCAACGTCGAGTTGCCGCTGCCGGAACCTCCACCGCCGCTGCTGCGCGTGGAAGAGATGTTGGACGAAAGATCGCTGCTGGAGCCAGAGCCACCCAGGAGTTCTCGCGAAGCAGGAAGACCATGGAAGAAGCGTTCTGCGTGCTTGTCGTCCAGGATCGGAACAGGATCGTCGTATCGTGAGACGCGTTTCAGCAGATCGGCACTGGCAACGACACGAGCTCCAATCGTGAGATGTGATGGGTGACGGTGGCCCAGTGTCGGTACGAGGGTGCCAGAAGGCGGGATGAGCGCTGCTGGTCTGCCCTGGGGTCGTACCGGCGTCAGGACCGGAGCGGAAAAGGCATTCGCCACCTCGACGTTGTCCTCGTAAAGCGTCGGAGGCGGTAGAGTTGAGACAAGCCAGCTTGGTCCAGGGGTGAAAGGAATGACAGATGGCCGTGCTGACACTGCTGCGTACAAGCTGTCGTTTGGTGCGTAGCGCGAGGCATCAGCCAATGCGTGAGCCAGCCTTCTCCGTTTTGTGGCTGCGTCCTGATTTGCTGGCCCCGAAGGCGTCAAGAAGATGCCTGCCGCACCGCTTGACGTCGGATCCTCCACCAGCGCTTGGTAGTCTGCTGCAAAAGCGCGCAGTGATGATGTTGGGGGCGCTATGGGTATTACAGAGGGATCGCTGAGCACCGCTGCGACATTCTGCTCAAGGTCACGCAACTCCTCCTTCGCATAGGTCGCTGCCAATGTAGAGGAGTCGTAGTTGACGGTTTCCCTCCAGCTGTCGCGGAGTATCCTCCGTGCTTGCAACGCTTCGAATGCCTTTTCTGCTTCGGCTGCCCTCTCTTCCGCTGTCTTTTGCACTATTAATGCCGCCTCGGTGCCATCCCCGTTGGCATCTTCCTTTTTGGCCGCTTCGGCCGCAGCGGCGGCAGCAGCGGCGGCTGCTGCTTCGTCTGATTTCTTTTGTGCCAATTCCCTGCGCCGTTGCTCTTCCAAGACGTACTCCGGATCTTCTTCAAGCGGCTGCAGTTTTGTGACGACGTCCTCTGCATCCACTTCAATTGCTTCTGATTTACCGTTGACTTGTGCCGATACCGATGGTGAGACAGTTGTGTCGAGTCCTAGCCCGGCACCAGGGAAAAGTGGCAGGTAAGAAGGAACGTAATCGATGAGTGCGTCGCCAAAGTGCCTCGATTGAATGTAAAGTTCTCCATCGGTACGACGGTGCTCCTTTGGACGCGGCGAGCTTCCTTCCGCGACAACCCCATTCGCGGGATTCTGTGAGGCTGGACCTTCGCTCTCGTCTTCTTCGACGTCGGAAAAGAGCAGCGAATCACGGTCATCTGACATGCCTGAACCTTGTGTGGAGGATTCGACAACAAGCGCTGAAGCGTCCTGTGATCCCACAGAAGGCCAGACCAATTTCTTTGTCATCTGGTGACGGATCATGCTCTCAGCTGCCATCTGTTCGAATTCATCGGCAGGTATTGACCTGAAATGCACCTCTTCGACGTCGGTAGATGACGGAGGTACTCTTCCGGAGTTGAGAATGCGCACGAGATCCTTGCCTCGCATCGGATGCTGTAGAGCTGAAGGTGTTGAGCTAGTAGCCATTGCTTCCGCATGCCCTCCATTGAGACCGTTTGCCCGTGCTGGGATGCCATGCGAGTTGTGTTCAGCTACATCGAGCTTGCCTTCGTCTTCCGCCCATTCTAGCAACTCCTCGATGGGGTCGCCGCCCAGGATGTGTTCGAGCGAAGCGCGTAGATCCTGCGGCGCGACCATGTTACGTCCCGCGTGATTTGCGTGTTGCACGCACGTCGTCCCGATGAGCTGAATATATCTCTGCATAAGCTCCGAGAGCAGATCTGCCGCGCTACCTGACGATCGCGAGAAGCCAGCTGAGGATAGAAGCGCCATGACTGCTACGGACATGTGCGAAGCCGAGTAGGACGCCGCCGTCGGCTTTGACCGCGTCACCATCGCGTCCACCTTTTCGAAGCCGGGTGATGTAGTAGCTGAGCTGCGGGCGACTGTCTTTTGGGTGCTTGGACAGCAGAGGTGGAGAACACCCTGCAATATGTGCGACCGTTACAGCATTTGGCTGGGCAGTTGAAGTCTGCTCTCGGGAGTCGCAGCTCGCTTGAGGTAAGTCAGAGGTTCACAGTCGCACTTCACGAATGCTTCTCTCTGCTTGCAAGGATGGAGAAGCCGCGACTGCTATGAAGGGTTGAGAAGTTTGTGTGGTGGAAGATGGTGAAGTGATGGATGTGTGAGCTCGAGACGGAGGGAGGGAGTGTCACGTGACGCGTCAACTAGCACGGAAAACGGAATTCGAAGTCCAAAAGCATTTTGTTACTTCGGGTTCACACATTCTCCACTTCGACCTTATTCTTCCACCTCGACCCGCATCCACTACGACTCTCTTTCTGCAACCATCGACTTCGAAAGCGTGGAGTACTCTCGCCAGCAATAGTGTACCTTCTACAGGACCAAGCACATCACATCAAAAAGCAATCTTTGATCTCAGCAACTGCCAAAACTAACTAAACAAGATGGCATCACACGAGCAAGAAGTCCAGCTCTCGGAGCCTGGCACAAGCGAGTTACACAGCCATCAAAACACAGGTGCTGATGGCGCCAACACATCCTCAGCGGATGCTGCTGGCTCTTCGGCTGCAGATGGAACAGCGATGACGGACGAAGATGCGGAGATTGAGGCGATGAAGCAAAGGGTCGCGGAGATGGAGGCGGAAGCAGCCAAGCTTCGCGAACTTCAACAAGCGGCAGGGGAGGCCGGAGGCGCCGGTCTCCATCCTACAGAAGAGGAACGCGAAGAGGTTGACTCAAGAAGCATCTACGTCGGTAATGTCGACTACGGCGCGACACCGGAAGAGGTTCAGCAACACTTCCAGAGCTGCGGCACCATCAACCGCGTCACGATTCTTTGCGACAAGTTTACAGGGCATCCAAAAGGGTAAGTCGCTAAATATCATCTTCACTTGTCCTTCTCAGACTCGACACATGCGAGAAGGACGGGTGGAGGTGTGCTCGACCAAGTGAATTATGGATGCTGAGGCTGATAATCCTTCCCTCACTTCTTTCACCCTTTATCCTTCATTGCAACAGTTACGCATACGTCGAGTTTGCGGACCCATCTCTTGTGGCCAATGCGATGGTTCTCAACGAGTCTTTGTTTCGTGGACGCTTGATTAAGGTCACAGCAAAGCGAACAAATATGCCCGGTATGGCTTTCCGTGGCCGAGGTCGAGGTCGTGGCCGTGGACGTCCCGTCCGAGGACGCGGCCGTGGACGCGGACGAGGCTACTACTAAGCCCGATATTTAGAGTTTTCGGCTTGACAACGAAGCAGCAATCCCCATATCGACATAGAGCTCAGATGACACATGTATCTCCAATGTCAAGGACGATCTTGACTTTCCCGAACCTGCTTTGCATTGCTTCCGGCTTGCTTGTTCGACCTCAAAACGCTTTCTCCTGAGCTCTTTCCTTCTTTTGTACTCTAGGCCAAAAATCGGCTTTCCCGAATCCAGTGTTCTGCTTATGAGGCGCTCACATTGCCCTGCAGCCTATTTCACACAAGCTACTTTCTATGACAGATACACCTGAATGCAGCCTGAACACAATCACAGCAGTCGCTTCACAACATAACACGCACAGCATGATTTTGATCCTGAATAACGGTGGTATTGAAAACTACGCAGAAAAGCGCTATTGGGTGATTCACGAGCTTGGAGGAGCACCGCCCGAGCTCTGTGGGCCGGACGTTGGCTGTCCACCGCCGCCTACTGATGCCTCCTGTCCTGCACCTCCACCTCCGATAATCAACCTTGGTTTCTCCACGACCAGCTTCTCACCCTCGTACATTCGATTCATCAGCGCCGATCTTTGCAGCACCTTCAAATCCTCGAGTGCGGTTTGATAAAATTTGGCGAGCTTCTCCTCATCTGTGAGCGAAGCGGCAGAGATCGACTCGCCGGCACCGGAGGGTTGCTTGAGGGCTTCTGGCGACAGGAGTGTGGAAGGAGACACCTTAGCTGTGGTAGAGCCCTGTTTCGAAAAGGGTGATGACTGGGCGGCCTGTGCTGATGGAAGGAGAGTTGAGCGGAACATGTCGCGCGATCGGCGCAAGAAGTATGTGCGAAAATTGTACGACGACTGTCAATTCACAACAATGCAGACGAACAATGTCAGCGAGACAGCCTCACAGAATTCCGGGAAGGAGTAGCTACTGCTTGGCTACTTACGAATGATTGCGATGTCCTCAAGTACCGACGGTACAGGTTGAGGATCTGCGCCTTTGATGGTGCGGAGACCGACATGGTTGTGCTGTATGGAAGATCAAGTTGTGAAGCGGATCTGAGGGACTTGCTTTGAATCGATCGAATCCGTTTGCTTTGATGGTTGCCTCCGCGCTGTCGAGGTGTTGAGGCTAGACGTAAGGCTTGGAAAGAGGATGCCCGCTGGTCAAAGTGATAGTTTAGGTATGAAGGAGCTGAGCATACAGCAGCGAGAAGGATGATGGCGGCCTTCAACTAAGCATTGTCCGACTTTCTCGCCTTCCGCCACACTTTAAGTCAGCGTGACTAATCGATGTTTCCTTCTTTTTTTTCTTTGTGACAGCTCCACTTCTTTTTTCGTTTTCGACACACGACCCTGAGACAAATTTGAGATGCTGAAACTGCGCATCGAGTGCGTTCACGACCTAAAGATACTGATCAGGACCATCTCTTTCCGGTCATAGTAAAGATGCCGAAGCAGAGGAATACTACAGGCTGGTCATACAACAACGCTGCCGAGTCGTCCAAGACCGGTGCCAAAGGGCCAGCTTCTCGAGTTACAGGTGCAGGAAAGAAAGCAACAGCACAGAAAAACCAGCTTTACGCGAAGCCAATTCCTGTCGCTCTCGATGCAGCGATTCAGAAAGATGCAGCACAGAACAGCGAAGAGGGCTCTTTGTGGTCAGCCTTATGTACACTCTTGACCCTCGGCTACTATACGCCCACGAACACAACTGGCTCCGGGAGCATCTCCAACGCCGTCGAAAATGGAAAACAGAAGGTATCCGTAAACTATGACCCACAGTTCCAGACGATCTGGATCGAAGAGCTTGATGAAGGTATCAGGCTACTCTGGCAACGAGGCTTCTTCGGCAAGGGCAACCTCTCGAGATCCGAGCCCACCTGGCGCCAGCGGAAAGTCAACGAGATTGATGCGCTGCGCAAAGGGCGTATGACGGCCGAGCAGCTCACTCAGCAGAGGCGAGAGGAACGCAAAGCACTCAAGATTGAGCGAGCGAGAGCGGCTGTGAGGGCAGGACAGCAGCTTCCGGATGGTATTTTGGCACTAGGAGGCGAGATAACCGAGGAGGATCGTGCCCCAGGCGAATCGCACGACCGACTGATGGCAGATATCGAGCGACAGGTGGAGAAGCAACTCGATGACGAGGACGCTGCTGATCAAGACGGCGGCGAGGGGAAGTCAGGTCTTTGGACGGGGCAGGAAGAAGTGCCCAACATTGTACCCGGTGTGGCGCGTATCAAGGGCCTCAAGTACTTTGCCGAGGAGGTCAAGGCGAGTCAAGCACGCAAAGCGGCTCAATCCAACGCTGTTGAAGTAGGAGACGATGAGGTTGCATTGCAATCGGCCGATTTATCTGTAGTTCATGAAACTGGAGGGGAAGACACAGCAGACATTGACGTCGTCGATGTCGAGCGGATGCAGCTCTCTCTCGTGGAAGCCTTCTTCCTTTCGGCCATGTTTGGGTGCCTCGATATTCGCACGGGTGATGGGAGCAGTGCCATGAAGACGCTCGGTCTGGACGAGTTCTACACCTCTTGTCTGCAGTCAAGCTTACCTCGAGCCTTGCTACATCTACGAGACCGCGGTCTGGCCGAACGACATTTGCAAAAGCTGTACGCACGACCAGATAATCCTTTCCTCATCAATTACGTTGCGTATCACCACTTCCGGTCTCTAGGTTGGGTCGTGAAGACAGGTATCAAATTCTGCGCCGACTTGCTTCTGTACAAGCGCGGACCAGTCTTTTCACACGCCGAGTTTGCCGTCGTTATCATCCCGTCGTACGAAGACGCCGAGGACGAGGCAAGCAGCCCGTTCCCCCCGCATCCAAATGCAGGTGAAAAGGATTGGACATGGTTCAGCACGGTCAATCGTGTGCAGAGTCAGGTGTTGAAGACGTTGATATTGGCGCATGTCTTTGTTCCGTCTTTGAAACGATGTCCGCCAGAAGTGCTTGCCTCGCCGGACGCCTTCTTCGAAGCGTTGAGGCAAGGGAAGAGTTACGCGGTCAAAGAGGTCGCTATCCGAAGATGGGTGCCCGCGAGAATGAAGCCGTGATCAGGCATAGTGTTGCAGTCAATACAACTTCAAGTTCAACCTGGTCTCCACCTCCGCTTGTGCTATGTGAGTGCTGCCTATTCGCAATACCCTTGGGCGCACCATGCCAGTCTGAGATAAATTTGTGAGATCGATGGTAATGACAAAGGAATTGGATTGAAACGCGCTCGAGCTCTACGCGACGCGTCGTCTTGCAAAGCCTGAGGGACACCGGATGCTGGCTCCACTGACTTGCTTAGGCATCCCAAGTCGGTGCGGCATCCCCGCTCTCCTTACGGAGCGCAAGTTCGTTGTGCTGACAGCCTTTGGAGTTGCAGAGCGATTGGTTATTTCACGCAGGTTGTGAGCGATATTAGGAGCGCCTGCAAGGGAGAGGGGCTGTGGATGGCCCGAGCGTGCCCCCTCTAATGACATTGTCAAGACCCTTGATTCTTGCAGCAATCTGGAGGCAAGGAGTCGTAAAAGAAAGCGAAAAAAGGGGCACAAAATTCACCCCAGAAATTTGAGGAAGGTCTCATCACAAGGATCGTATCGGCGAGTGCTGGAATGGAGATGGTGAATGGGATACCGTGACTGCAATCATACGCAGCACCTACGCGCGCGTGCAAAACGGTAACAGCCATGTCAGAGCAGCAGAGGAAGTTTCATTTCAGTCAACTGAAGGATACGTAGCTGCTTATGTGGGAGCCGAAGCCGCCGAAAGAAGGACTTTAACTCCTCTCTCTCTCCGTGCATCCACGGCAAGCATGCATTCAGGTGACCAACTTCAAGGTCGTTGCAGCATAGGTGGTCTTGCATCGTATGATATTGTACAGTATACACAACTGGGTACAATTCAGTAGTGCGAATGCAATTGAATGAGATTCATTTTTGTTCAACAGCGCAACACGATGAAGTGATAAGTGCAGCAAGAGAAGAACTTGCTGCCCGTCGAGCATGCATTACGAGATTTCACGATTCCATCTCGCGCCGCGCATTGCCTCGTCCGTGCTGAGCTGAGTTTTGCAACTTCAGTGGTCACCTTTGCTTTCGACTCGATGGGTCGCATACGCTTGCTGCGTAGAGTATCATATTGCCGATGTGATTACACGAAAGCTTGGTGGCAGTCCGTCTCGGATTGTTCCATGCTTAAATCTGTACAAAAGATAAGATGCTGAATCCCCGCGCCTCTTCCGATGGCCATCGCACCGTAATGCTCTTGCAAAGAGGATGCCTTCCTTCCAGCCGAGACGGCACACTCCAACGGCGATTCGACAGGTGTACTCCTCGCGAGTTGAGTGGCCACCAGAGTCACAGCATCGTGACACATCTGCCCTTCTTCTTGATTTGAAGGGAAAAAAAAAGTAGCTGCTCTGCCACTTTTTCGGTTGAATTTGTGGTTCCAACTCTTGGCTCCTGGCTCGACCACACTTCACGGTCACAGTCAGAAAAATCTCTCAACGGCGCGAACCTCGCACCGCAACTTTGTTGCAAATCGTCAACGACTGTCAACGCTCACAAAGTTGCACCCGCTATTTTCCTCCTAAAGCTGCAACGAAGAGCACACCAACTAGTGGCCTTTCCAACTGGCCTACCCATCTGTTGTAACCATCATCTTCATCATCAACAACCTTCTCATCGTCGTCCATCGAATCACATCCATCAACCGTATTCGTGCACCGTCCCTGCCTAAATTTCACCGCTAATCAAGTTCTCGTGCCACCGACGCCGCCCACTTCGTTGCCAGAACATTCGCACGCCTCTCGTTCCGGGCTGCCCCTGATCTTCGCACCTGGCTTGCATCCCACGAGGCTTCATACCGGACCGGCTGACCGACTCGACGCCGATCCCGTTGCCAAAGTCTACTACAAAGGAAGAAAAAGCGTTAGCGCCTTGCACCGGATCAATGCAAATCGCCTTACATGCACTCGACCAACCATCAATACTCAACGATTAGCTGCGCTTCGATCTATAGAACAGTGTGGTGATCTCCTGCCTCCAGGCGCAGATCAACCATCGTCCCTTGCTGTCGTGGAGGAGGATCTATTTAGCTTGTCGCTTTCCGACCCCCCCAGGACGTCTTGCAATACGCCAGAGGTTGGCCGAGTCCGCACAGCACAGCACAGCATATCAATCCCAGCTCTACTTTCCACAAGCTCTTGACAGAGTAGCTTGCAACCATGGTGCGCTCCGTCACCTTCGAGATTCGGTGGCATGACACCCAACCCATATATAGTTGCTCGTTTCAGCCCATTCACGCCAACCTTCTCAGGCGTGTTCTCGATCATAACATGGGCCAAGCAGCTGGCATGGCACCTGGCAAAGGCTTGTCCGAACTTGACTCCTCTGCAGCCGCCGCGATGACCTCCACCTCTTCTTCCGCAGCAGCACAAGCATCAGCGTCGACACCCATTGCCTCCTCATCCAAGCTCGCCCAACCTCCCGTTATGGCTGGAGGTCAAAGCTGGAGGCTTGCCACCGCTGGTGGAGATAACAATGCACGCATCTGGATGGTTCATCCCAATATTCCCTCGCCGGCAGCCATGGCAAGCGCAGCAGCAGTCTCGGGCTCAACCGCGGTCGCTCCGCATCCCCCTCGCGTCGAATACCTCGCAACGCTTCAACGACACTCTGGTGTCGTCAACGTTGTGCGCTTCTGTCCCAAAGGCGAGCTACTAGCTACTGCTGGCGATGACGGTAACGTCCTCTTCTGGGTGCCGAGCGACCGAAGCAAGCCCAGCTTTGGTGATGTTGTAACCAACCTCGAAGGCGAAAGTCAGTTCGAGAAGGAATTCTGGCGAGTCAAACTCATGTGTCGTGCCACGCAACAGGAACTCTACGACATGGCCTGGAGCCCCAATGGCGAGACGTTGGCCGTTGGTGGAACCGACTTTGTTGCCCGCATCATCAATGTTCAAGATGGCCACGTCATCCGCGAGATCTCGGAGCACAATCACTATGTTCAAGGCATTGCATGGGATCCCTTGAACGAATTCATCGCCACGCAAAGCAGCGATCGCACTGTGCATGTGCACAACTTGCAAACAAGGCGACACGACCGTGATCGCGACGGCAATCACACGGATGGCTCCATCACTTCGTCACAGCTTGTGAGCAAAAACGCCAAGCTTGACTTGCACCGTAGAAATGGCAGCTCAGGCGGCTTTGTCTGGGATCAACACTACTCTAAGCCCGCCTTGCCGAGGCGCACTAGTAGCCATGCAAGTCAGGCAAGTGATGGCGAAGGTGCACGCGAAAGCTTTGTCGCCAGTCTTCGAGGCAGATCGAAGCGCAGCAGCACACCCATCGACCCTGCACACACCAGCGCTGCCATCGCCAGAGCGAGTACACCATCAGCCGCTGCGCCACCAATGTCATCTCTTCCCTCTGCTGCAGCTGCTGTCGCTGCCGCCACGGCTGCACCTGCAGCTGGACGTGCCGGAACGCCAACACCTGTAGCTTCGGTGCCCCCCAGCCCCTTTTCAACACACAGCGCAGCTGTCGCAACGCATGCGATGAATCCCCCGCAGACAACACCAAGCCGACGTTCAAGTTTCAGCGGCAGCAACTTTGATGTCGGCTCGCCACCCACCAGCACCACTTCGTTGGCGCCCGCTTCGACTCTCGCCAGCTCCCAGACCGCTGTCCACAAGGCCGGAGCAGGGGCTGGTGCAAGCGAACACGGCCTTTCCGTGGCCGGGTGTACAGCTGCCAGTGACGCTGGTCGCAGAGGCGGCAGTGTCAGCCGTTCGGCCTCGCGAACTCGAAGCATCCGATCTCCATCGCCGATTCCACCGCTTCCTGCCATTCGAGCTCCACCTTCGCCCAAGCAACGCATGCAAGCCGCTGCTGCATCGGGTCTCGGCGGTCCCTTGGCGAAGGCATCAATGCGTCTGTACGGTGACGAGAACTTCAGTGGCTTCTTTCGCCGACTTTCCTTCAGTCCCGACGGCGGCTTGCTAGTAACTCCAAGCGGACTCTTCGATCCTCCACCTCCGCCGGCTTCACCGACGGTTCACCTTTCTCCTCGGAAGAGTCCTGCGCTGCTCAACACCCCTGCTCAGCCAAGCACCAGCCCGCAAGCAGGTCCGGCAAACAAGAGCGCAGTCTACCTATACGCAAGGGGCAATCTCTCACGCTCCAACGCCCCGATTGCCGTACTTCCAGGTCACAAGACTGCGACGTTGGTCGTGCGCTTCTCCCCGATCTTGTACGAACTCCGCAAGACGCCGCGCAGCGGTGGATCTGCAGGGGCAGATGAGGATGAAGGTATTGCACCACATCCCACCATCCCGCTCGAAGCTGGCAAGCAAAAGACTGTCTCTCTTCGCACTGAGGCATCCAACGCAGCAAGAGCGCCCTCTCCTGCTCTTGCAACAGCGACTGCCGCAACTCCTTCCCCGTCACAGCCGGCAGGAAAGACATCCCCGCACGTCCCGCGCCAAGACGCTCGCTCACCACCGCGAGGCATCAGCGTCATCGGCCTGCCCTACCGCATGGTCTATGCTGTAGCCACGCAAGACAGCGTCTGGATCTACGACACGCAGCAGACAGGTCCCATTTGCTGTTTCAGCAACATGCACTATGCCAGCTTCACCGACCTGACATGGTCGCCCGACGGTCAGACTTTGATGATGTCTTCTACCGACGGCTACTGCTCTGTTGTCGTCTTTGATTATGCCGAACTTGGCATTCCATACACCTTCTCTGCGCAGCCAGCACTCAAGGCACCCGCATCCGGCGTTCCTGCTCCCGCTCACATCGCAGAGGGTAAGTCAACAAGCTCTGCACCCAACACACCTAAGATGGCCAGCCCCGCCATACTTCCGCCTGCTCCTGCGCCTGCAACCAGCGGTGCTAGCCCGGCAATGGGATCCGCAGCTGAAGCTTATGCCTCTGCCATTGCTTCCGGCGCTCCCTCGACATCGACTGCATCCGGTCTCGGTCTTGCTATGCCAAGCCAAGCAGCAAAGGCTGGCTCGCCTCCTTCTACAGCAGCGTCGACGGAAGGCGAGGCACCCAAGAAGAAACGCAGGATCGCACTCACTCTTGAACGTCCACTTGGTTCTTGATGGCCTAGTCCTGAGCCAGTTTTGTAACGAGCAGTAGACACGACATTGAGAATGGAAATCAACTTTTGTATTCTTTTTGAAATGACATGACGGCAGCACTTGCAGTGTGCGAAGGTCTGAATTGCAACACAGCTCAACGAAATCCATCAGACATCGTCAGTAGCAAATACGTGTAAGTGAACACATTTATTGGCTTGAGCGTGCAATCTCGTGTGTTACCGGGCCTCGTTCGAGCCTTTTTTGTAATATAGTGCGAGCCTAAAGGAGCCAACATCGTCTTCAACCTCACCTGAGTAACCCCATGTCTCGTCAAAGGTGATCGTATCTCCTCAAACACTCCAGGAGATCCAATTGGGAATTGAAACGCACGGCTTCAGACCAAGCATCTTCCTCCCGCTCACTTTCACTCTCTCCCTCCATTACCTTAGGCACGAAGAATCCAACAGACGACATTGTATCGAACACCAACTCCATCGGCTCGCTTGAATTTCTTGAAGGACGCGCAACTACGTCACGAATCAGCACAGTCAGTCCTCCCAAAAAGGGACATGGTTCCCCAGGAGAACTGAAAAGCTGAGAACCTTGTTTTGCGATCAGATTGACGGATAGGTGTGGTGAGAAGTGGAAGGTGTAGATCAGCTGAACAGCGTTGGATTTCCTGGAAGAAGTGGGTGTGTGGAGACGACCGATGAAGGAAAAACGTTCCTCCTTTTCGGCGCCGAAAGAGGAAGGACGGGAGGAAAGGAAGAGGGATAGCGGCGAATCAAGTTCTGCAGAGGAGAGATTTGTACCTGGTAGTCGTGGAGGACAGCGAAGGAGACTGGAAACTAGGACAGAGATTTGATGATCCCACTCGTCGACAAGATGAGACTGGGCGATAGCCTTCTTGTTGGCTGTGCACAGGTAGGAGATGCGGCTCATCGTGTCAGATGAAGAGCTCGTTGTTATCACGGAGATTCATATTACGTCACTCACAAGTAGGTTCTCTAGCAATGTTAAGCACTTCTTCCAGTGTTGGTGATCTGCGCTCTTGGAATCCCCTCAGAAGCCGAACCAGTCCATTGCCTGTCACCACAATACCAAATATAATCATCGTGACGATGGTGTGGATAGCAAGGAAGATGAAAACTGTCTCCAAGATCCTAACGTTGACATAGGGGTGCCAATTGTAAGAAGACCATTCGGTCCCAATACCCTTGAAGTACACATAGATGCGGTCGAAGCGCGAAGGAGAGAGCTCAACGTGAGTGCAGTCGCGGAGGAGGAGGAGATTGCCGAGATCCCTGAGGATACGCACGCCATTAGGAACCCGAAGGAAGGTCCACACCGACGTCCAAATCGTCGTCCAGGTGGTCAGATCTGCCGTGTTCAGAGGCATGATTTAGGGGGTCCTCTCGCACTGACCTTTCACTAGAGTTCGATTCCGAGGTAACAATGAGGGTAGAATGTAGCGAGAGCAAGTGTCTTAAGGTTGTGACGACGAGGATGAGGAGTAGTACGATGAGTGCAACGAGTGGGAGCACGAAGAGGATGAGGAGGATGAGGAGAAGTATTAGGACTAGATGGAGAACGCTTTCGAGAAGTCCAAGCAAAAACATGAGGAGCAAGGTGATGAGAAGGATGCTCGAGATGGAGAAGGGAGACGGCAGTTGAGGCTGTAGAGAGTCTTTATATCTCCTTACGAGCTTGCGGAAAAGCATACTTTCTCTTCCGCCTCTCATGATCAGTGCTTTGTACAGTGTGAAACGAAGCTGGCGGACTCATACAATCATCCATTGCAGCCTGATCAGACAGATGTCACACGTCCCAGTTTCAAACTCCATTCCATAGAGTGCTTTACGTGACACGACCATCAGCAAGAGCAGCCGCCTGATGGCGGACCGTAGGTCAACATGAGCAACTTCTCTGCGAAGTCAAAGGTGGAAAGGAGGAGGAGGGTAGAAATTGAACTGTCGAATCCGGTAGCATGCGGAGGCAGCCTGCACATCGCTATGCATCAAATGTCCTGCAGACCAGCAGAGCATCATTCTTGCTCCGCGACAGAGCGGCAAGATTGAGTCGGAGCTAACGTGCACTAACTCGAACAACAAGCTTTCCCGCGTAACAAGCTCAAACATTCTCACGATGCTACACAAAACACGCTGGATCGACGAGGACAGTGATCAGCCTGATGACAGCTCCGAACTGTGTCGGACAGACTTTGTCTCCCTTTGCAACACTTGGATTACTATTCAGCTGTGGGATTGTCCTGAGAAGCGTTTGCAGCAGCAGCATTAGCCTCAGCAATTGCTTTGGCCTTCAGTACGCTAGCCTGCGGTCCACTGAGGGTATCGCTTCCGCTTGGCACGCTCACTGTTCTTGCTCCTCCAGCGCCCAGGCCTGACAGTCCAGCGCCTCCTGCAGGTGCTCGTGGAGGTAAACCGGACTGCAGCGGAAGTGGAGACCTTTGAGAGTAGTCAATATCGAGTGACACAGGATGGGAAGGGGAGGCTTGCCGCGAATTACGAAGTGCGGGATTGCTGCTCAGACCGTTTGGCATCGCCATCGTGCCGGGAGCAGATAGCTGCGGGTTTACACCCACATACCTCGCTGCATTGTTGTTGTTCCCGTTTCCAGCACCACCAGCACCACGGAGGGGAGGCGACTTGGGTCTCAGTTGGTCAACCTCGTCGACGTAGGGCACGAGATTTGATCGATCCCGAAGATCGCAGCCTGGCCGATCCACGCCAAAGTTGCTATCATAGGCCGTCTTCTCGTAGACTCTTGGCACCTGCAAAGCCTCCAAATGCATCCGTAGCGCCTCATCGGCCTGGGCCTCTTCTTGCAGCGCACGAAAACCGGTGCTGGGCAAGCTGACTTTTCCATCGGTGGGCCATTGAGCTTCGTCAGGACCGAGTTCGAGGCCGATGGTGAGCCAGCCACGACGTAAGTTGCGATTTCGACCGAAGAGCTCGAGCCTTCGTGTGCCGAGACAAAAGTTTTCGATGATCGAATATAGTTCGGCTGGCTTGCTCGCCATATCGGGCAATCCATGGCTTGAACCATCAGGATCACTTTTTGGAGCACGATGTTCATGACCAGGGCCAGGCCAGAGGATAACATCGGTATCAATGTTGCAGTGGACGAAGCGGGAATCTGTCGAGCGACGCACCGTGCCGCGAATGCCCATCAAGCAGTGTTGGCTCGAGCGAGTAAACGCTGAGCTGGTCGATGCTTGCTCGCTGCTTTTGTTGGCGCCTGTCTGAGGGTTGGTGCGGACACAAACTATATCTTCACATCTCCTGTAACCCCATCTGGCAAGGACTTCTCTGCCGCGCTCCAGACCATCTCCTGCGCCTGACCCGACCCAGAGGAAGACGAAGCTTTCCTTTGCAGCCAATTGAGGTACTGGAAGCGCGGCAATCTCGTCCCATGACCATGTCGAGTTCGAAGCTGCGCGGGCGGACGATGTGGAGGCAGAGGGCGAAGCTTCCCATTCATATGCTTCCAGTGGAGGATCGATGAGCACGACGTCGTACTTGACAGGAATGAGGCTTCCGAGATGGAAAGCATCGGCGAGACGATTAGGATCGCGGAATGACTCTAACGAAGGACGTAGGTCGGTTCGGATGTATGTTGGTGGATGGGCAACCCGAGTGACAAGAGCGTCTTTGAGCTGGACGAGGCGTCTCAGTTTTGGATATTCTTCAAAGCGCGTGATGGAGGAAGGATTGCGGACTGCGTTGCCCGGAAGAAGTCCAGCAGAGGTGTCAACGAAATGCTGCGAGTAGTCGTTGCGAAGCGTGTGTTCTGAAGGGCTATAATTTGGCCCCAAAGCTGAAGAGACGATGGATGGTTGGGCTTTAGCTTTGCCTTTTGCATCATAAGCAACTGGACCAGCTGACCTGCCAACGCTGACGGAGCTGACGACCTCGAACTTCTCCTTAAGTTGGTGATAACGCTGCTGACGATGTTGCTGCACTGATCGAGCTTGGTCAGCCTGGTCGGAGGAGCCGACGAGCTCGCGCCATCGAGGATGATCACGAGCTCTAGGAAAGGACCTTTCGACAGCCATGATGGTCTTGAGGCTCTCCCGACTAAGTAGCGCTACATGTGGAGCACATCGTAATCGATTGCACTTCTGCCACTCGATATAGATATGAGGGATGCTGCAGACCGCTTTGAGCTGGAAACGAACAATGTGAAGAAGCACGGTGGAGGAATTGACACTTTTTCTGCACGGCCCACCGATAATCTCATTTGGCAGTCTCCTGGCTGCATCGACAGGACCCTGGAAAATGTTCATCTCTCTGCTGCGTCCATATTGGAGGGTGACCCGCAGACATTTACGCTCACCGGCGAACTTGGAGCCCTGTTGTTCGACAAGTTGACGCTATAGGGTAACGCACATTCTTCAGCGAGTCCCTAAGAAGGGTTTTCCGTGATAGCGCAAGAAGCAGCACAAAGGCTTTTAAGCGGTGAATAGACATGCCGAAAAAGAGGGTCCTCCAGAAGTTCTGATCTTTATTTATGAGTGTACTGTATCAAAGCTGCTGGAAAGCCAGGAGTCGAGGCTGGTGGAATTTCGGCTGTCACTACTGCAGGAATCAAATTTCAAAAAAGATGGCTGGCGTTGCGTGGCGTCAGGTTTCGCTTGTGGGTTATGGGTCGGGCAGCTTTCAGTCAGTCGGGGCGAATTGAACTGATTGCTTGATGAAGATTTCGGTCGCGCTTACTGCTGGCGTGAACGCGCTCTGCCCGAAGACCCCTTTCTTCGACGCAAGCACGCTCACACGCACGCACTGAAACAACGCACAACCCAATGCACACGCGCGAATCCTTTCCAACGCCCGACTTCACCTCTCCTTCTGCCACTCATTCTGCCACTCAAGCCAACGCACACACACACACTTACACAGCTGGCTCTGTTCTGATCTGCCTCCCCCCCGCGCTTCCAATTAAGCTTGTCTGTCGCTTGGCCCCTCTAGCCTTCTTTCTGGCTATCTCACTCTCGATCTCGCATTTGCTCCTACTCTTGCTTCACAAGCATCACTACCAAAACCACCTCATCACGACTTCCTCCCTTTGTTCCTCAACACCCTGCATTGACTGCGGCGGACATCGTTGACCGACTCGGCTCGAAGATCGCCCAGCCGCTCGTGTTTCTCGTCTGGTCGCGCATGGTTTCAACTTGATCGTCACCGCAACGCTTCGTCTCCCAGTATCGACGCTAAAGACATTGCTCAAGCCCGGTACGTCTCTGCTCTCAACCAGATCTACGAACTCTTTGTTCAGCTTCATTTCGCGCCCCTCAGGCTGAGACGAATTGGCCCGAGTTCATCTCTGACCGCGCTGGTTCAAATCTGACCATTGCTAGACATCGCTGACACTCCATCCTACCTTCACATCTGCCTGTCGCGTCGTCATCGGAACACACCTCATCCTTTTCAGCAGCTTGCTCCTTCTCTAGCAGACTCATCGCCGAACCGGCGAAAAAGTTGCAACCATGTCTGGCTTCCGCAGCGCCTCGAATGGCGCCTCTGGCGGTTCACAGCAAGGCTCATTCGGGTCTCTGACGCCTTCGCGCCCGGCACCGCCTGTGCCAACCAGCAAGCACAATGACCCTTTCCTTCCTCCTCTCTCGCAATACAACTCGGGCTCAAGCTCGGTTGGCATGGGCATGGGCGCCGGTGGAGGTTCCTACACCGGCCCTTTGCGTCCTGCCGGTCCTGGCGCCACCGCTTCGGGTGCTGGCCCCGCCAGCCATCTCGGTTCCAACTCGAACTGGCAGCAAGCTGGTCCTGGTGCCACCACGAGCGGCGCCGCCGTTGTCAGAAAAGGTTGGGTCAGCGTCAAGGAAGACGGAATCCGCTCTTGGATTTGGAGCAAGCGGTGGCTTGCTTTGCGAGAACAGACGCTCACTTTCCACAAGAACGAGACTACTTACCAGGCTGTCGCCCTCGTCTTCCTCAAAGACATCTCCAACGTCTCAAGAACCGATCTCAAGCCATACTGCATTGAAGTCGAGACTAAGGAAAAGACGTTCTACCTTCAGCTCAAGAGCGACGAAGAGCTCTACGGCTGGATGGACGACATCTACTCTCGTTCGCCCCTCATGGGCGTATCCTCTCCTACCAACTTTGTCCACCAGGTTCACGTCGGTTTCGACCCTGTCAGCGGTGCCTTCACCGGCCTGCCCGAGCAATGGTCCAAATTGCTTACCACATCTGCCATCACTCGTGAGGATTACGAGAAGAATCCTCAAGCCGTCCTCGATGTTCTCGAGTTCTACACCGACATTCAGAAACGCGAGCGTGACGATTTTGGTCTCGGCACCCCAACCATGAATCTTCAATCCGGACGCAAGCCCAATGAGATCGCCCCTGCCTCTTCAGCACCCCGCTTCAAGGCTGGCACTGGCTTTGCTGGTAGTGCGGGCGCAGATTCTGCTTCAAACCTGTCAAAGGAAGCTCCTCAATACCCGGGTGCAGCCAAGCCTCCTTCGGATGCTTTCCGCAGCTCCCCCTCCAATGCGCCCTCACAGTCTTCGTCAGCTTTGCGACCGGCACAGCCTGCCGTCACAAGGCGTCCCTCGGATGATGGTCGCCAAGGCGCATCCAGTCCTGCTTCCTCGCAAGCCTCCTCCTCGCGCCTCGGAGGCTCTGCCTCCAACGATTCCAAATATGGCCGTTCCACCCCGGGCGGCTCTGGCGCCTCTGCATCTGCCGCACATTCAGATTTGGTCCCCTCTCGCAAGGCTCCTGCTGCCCCTAGCGCCCCGAAAGCATCTGCACCAGCCTCGTCACTTGCTTCAACTCGTCCAGCACCACCTCCTCCCAACTCTTCAGCTCCTTCCAGCCGTGCTGCCAACGAGGGCGGCGTGCAAGGTCTTAATGTCAAGACCAAGGAGCTCAAGCTCGGCAGCGATTTGGCCGGTGTCTCTCCCTCATCCGCAAGCGCCGCTGCTGCCGCAAAAGCAGCTGCCGCCGCTAAGTCCTCCACGGCAGCACCATCCAGCTCGTCCGCAGCAGCTGCTCAAGTCAAGCCCCTCCAGATGGCCAAGAAAGAGACCGGTGCCAAGACGGCACAGCAGAAGGAGGCCGAACGCCGCATCAGCACCATGTCCGAGGCACAGATCATGGAAAAGCTTCGCTCCGTGGTCAGCGCCGACGACCCCAACATGCTCTACAGCAAAATCAAGAAGGTCGGACAGGGTGCTTCCGGATCCGTCTTTGTCGCCAAGACGCTCGCTACAGGTCAGCGTGTTGCTATCAAGACCATGGACTTGTCACAGCAGCCACGCAAGGAGCTCATTGTGAATGAAATTCTGGTCATGAAAGAATCTCAGCATCCCAACATTGTCAACTTCCTCAACTCGTTCTTGGTGCGCAACAACGAATTGTGGGTCATCATGGAGTATATGGAGGGTGGTGCACTTACCGACGTCATCGACAACAACACGCTCGAGGAGGACCAGATTGCTGCCATTTGCCTCGAGACGTGCAAAGGCCTGGAACATCTCCACAGTCAGAGCATCATCCATCGTGACATCAAGTCTGATAACGTCTTGCTCAACGCCAGCGGTCAGGTCAAGATCACTGATTTCGGTTTCTGTGCAAAGCTCACCGACCAAAAGTCCAAGCGTGCGACCATGGTCGGCACACCTTACTGGATGGCGCCCGAAGTCGTCAAACAGAAGGAGTACGGAGCCAAGGTAGATATCTGGAGTTTGGGTATCATGGCGATCGAGATGATCGAGAACGAGCCACCTTACCTGGATGAAGAGCCACTCAAGGCATTGTACTTGATCGCGACCAACGGCACACCAACGTTGAAGAAGCCCGAGACACTGTCCAAGAACCTCAAGAGTTTCTTGGCGGTTTGCTTGTGTGCAGATGTCAAGAGTCGAGCTTCGGCGGACGAGTTGCTGCATCACCCCTTCTTGCAGTCTGCCTGTCCTTTGTCTAGCCTCGCGCCATTGCTTAGATTCCGCAACAAGCCTGATCGTTGAGGGTTGGCGCTGAAAAGTACTCTTGGTACAGTCGCTGCTTTGTTATGATTTTCACGACATCTTGCATTTTAATTGCTTTTACATTGCTACAGTATATCGTCTGTGCCCGTGGATCGATCTGTTTCGGTTCTGAGCTCAGTGAGATCGAAACGTGGCGTGTGATGTCGTTCGAAGGGTTTCTGCACCTAGCTCGGCCACAGATGGAACAGAACTGTTCGCCGTGATCATCTTTCTGTATTTCCCTCCGTCGTTCGCTTTTGTCGCTGGCTGCTTGGGGCACTGTAGTATGCCATCACAGGTGATTCGCAGCAGGTACGAAGCGAAAAAGCAAGCTCGATTGGAACACACAATGTCATATCAGATGAATAAAATTAGTGCAAAAAAAGTGTCCTCGGCGAGAGTCGAACTCGCGATCTTAGGATATCTGAACGCATTGCTGCAATTCGTAGGTTGATTCCTGTTAAACAGGATCGTTGGTATGAGACCTACGCCCTAACCAACTAGGCCACGAAGACAAGCTGTTGGAGCGGCGGAATCAACGTTGCGTAGATATAACGCCTAGTCCTCATCTGGCTTCTTTTTGTCCGATTTCTCTGGGGTTTCGGGTTGCACTGACGATAGAGCACAGCGAAATGGTTCACTCGCGAGTCACGGATCAGGTTCCGAGCGGACAGGCCTGGAGCTATGCCGTTTCTAATGGTATGGATTAGTTGATGGGTTTGACCATCCCCTTCGATACGAGGTAGTACACTAATGTCGAGTCAGGAGCGATGATGGCTAGCAATACGTGCGAAGTGTCGATTTCCTGGTGGCTGGACGCAACAGATCCCGCGTACTCGTCCAGAAGGGTGAATATCGCTTTTAACCTATCACGAAGCAAGCATTCAAGGAAAGGGAAGTGAAGTTTCAGCCAGGAGAACATACAAGCGCAGGCTGAATCAGGATGGTACACTTACTGGTCAGCACGTAGATGTTGTGTGATGGTTAGAGGGATGACAACCTCGTACGCTTTCTGATGGACAGTCAGAGACAAACAGGCGAATCTGAGGAGTCAGCGTACCATTCCGTGATGCAATCGACAAGAGCAGCGGAGTGGACGAAAGTGAGGGCTGACAGGAGATGATACGTACCGCGTCCTTACGACGGCCTTTTATAGCAGCCAATCCCGTCGTCAGCAAGTCTTCTTCTTCTCCCTTCGTCCTTCCACTGACCAGACCCAGCCTGGACACGCTCCCTTGTATCTCTCTCAGTTTCGATTGAACCAGTGCTTCTGCTTCTGCGTCATCCAGCTCCAGCAAGTCCTGTTCTACTCTCTCCTTAAGATCTCCGTCCCCTGCCGTCGTTGCTTCAGAGATTGAAAGCGCTAGCGGCTCGACAACATCCCACGCTGCTGCACCATTCTTCAGGTCGAGATAGGTTTGGAAAATCGCAGATGCTTGTGTTGGATAGCGCTTACACAATGGTGCTACAGCTGGAAAAGATGGGTGCGACGACGGCGAACCGAGAGTGGAAGAGGATGTTCCTACTTCGGCGTCAAGCATCGTTTCATCTGTCAAGCGTCCGTAGATCGAGAGTACCATTCAGATAGTTGGAAGTCAGCAAGGTGTGTAAGAGTGGTTGGCGGAAATGGAGGAAAGTGCTTACATTGTTGCCTCTTGGAAAGCTGATGCGATGTTGCAGCTGGGAGGGAGGGCGATCCTTTACGACTGCTTTCTGAAACGTTCTGTGTCGACATGGAAGCCATTCTCTTTATGATCTCCTTCTGATTAATGCAGCTTGATATGTCGAAGCTAGGGGTGACCGAGCGATGCTCAAGAACAATGTGATGCAGGTGATGGTCAATGGTGTGTCGAGCAAAAAAAAAGTTACGACTTCTCCACTTTCAGGGTCCTTCTTGAGAAAGTCCTTTCTTATTTGATGTCAGATCTACCTGATCATGACATTTATCAGAGAATGCAAATGCCGTCCATGAGACTCATTTTGTAACTCCGGCGGCAGCGTGCATGAACCGCCGGCGTTGTCCTCATGGCTGCCGTGCGGTCGGATTCCTCTGCTCCAGACATGGCATCTCAACACTGCAACTTTCACTTTCTTCCATGTCCCCCTTTCCAATGCAAGAAGATCTGGATGGTGTTATGTTTGATCGAAGCGACTAGATGAAAGCTGAGCTTGATGATGGCTGGCAGAAAAAGTGGTGCAGGTGAAACCGGTGGGCTGTGCAGCGTTTTCAAGATGCCCGAAGCGATCGCGAGACAATATGAGCGAACACTTCTCGTGCAAACAGAGAGTTCGCGGAATTCAGCAGCAGCTTTTGTACCCGTCTCGGCACGGTGTCATTGTGGACTATACCACAAGGTCACGGCATGGATCAACCCTCAGCCGACGATAATTGGACTCCGATCTTCATGGTCGGAACATTTCCCCCGTTCTCTTTAGACGGGTCCCTAGTCTGCACAATCACTTTCAGATTGATGCAGTATCTCGGATGTCACTCATCGAGCTTTGCCGTCTTTGA
Organism: Ustilago shanxiensis; assembly: GCA_019972555.1. Lineage (NCBI taxonomy): Eukaryota > Fungi > Basidiomycota > Ustilaginomycetes > Ustilaginales > Ustilaginaceae > Ustilago > Ustilago shanxiensis. The sequence goes on along the minus strand of BPMX01000004.1, from coordinate 376,603 downwards.
GGTTGCTCTGAATCGCCTCATATCGAAGCTGCTTGTTATCGAGATAGCTGAGGAGCTACTGAAGTAACAGAATCATGTGTTTGCGAGGAAACAGAAGAGGGCAGAAGGAGGGTGAGGTCGATCGACAGAGGTAACGTATCCGAGTGTTGGCATACTACCGATGTCCAACTCACATTTGTGCCGCCGGCACACCCGCCTGGTCTGCCTTATCACACGACGAGGTACCTCGTGGTTTCTTCGATTAACCTCGCTTAGCCCTGCCACTTCCTTCAGTCAAACTCACTTAGAACTATACTGTACAGTACAGTACCTGTACAGTACGGTACTGTACTGTACAGTACGATGCAGTCCTTTGGGCCTTTCCCATGCTCCGCAAACAATCTTTTGCAACCCCTGAGCCTTGTCTCTTGTCTTCCGCTTCCTGTTGAGCTGCAGCCGCCTCAGTCCTGGTGCCGATTGTGCTTTCGCTCTCTTCTGACACATATCTTCATAGACTCGCATTACATGATAGCTTACACTCTGATCCACATGCACTACCCCGTCTGACAGGTCTGAACATGCGCCACAACCTCTGGATACTGCAGGATAACAAGCTGGTATACAGTACGCCTGGCTTCGAGAAAGTGTAGGAGCTACAACGTGGCTGCACATTGCTCAGGTTGCACGACAAGCTTCAATGGCGTTGCGTGCCTCCCATAGATGGTCAAGTCCCTAACCGCATCGACTTCCCCCACCCTCCGTTACAGCTATCTCGACCATCTATATACCCTACGTGTCCACTTGACAGCCTCAGATGCTACCTCTCCTCGGCTTGGTCTCAACTTGACCGCTTTCTCAGCTATTCACCACGTATCCTTACTATTTGCTCGACAGATTAACTTAAATCACATTTTACCCAAGTCACTATGCAGTCCTGCTTCAAAGGCGAGGTTCGGATAGCCTTGCTGTCATCACAGGACGATCGTCAGACAGCGAGGCCCCAACCATATCTGTCTTCGCAGGACGATGAAGAAGTCTGCGCCTCCCCTCACCTCTCCTGGCGCAGCTCTCTGTCCTCCTCAGCCACTTCAGACTGCGAGGAGGCACGCCAATTTGACGACAACGCCTACGCTCGCGATGATCAACAATGGTCCAGCTGCACTGAGTCATCAGAAACTCTCGTCGGCGTTTTCATTGCAAACAACTTCCCTAGCCTGAAGCAGTGGTTCCCTCGAGTTTTGGACAGGCTTGGCTACAAGCAACTCCGCAGCAATGACATCCCTTCGACGCGAATGTTCAACAGAAGCAAGAAGAAAGCCGTGTGTGTTCTCCTCTTAGCAGCAATCTTGCTTGGTGCTGGTGGTAACGCCATTCATGAAACCTTTCGTAAGACCTCTTATAGCACACAGCAAGATGCTTTCGCCGTCTCACTCCACGACGAAGACTCTCTTCCGGACGCATACATCCAGGTTCCAACAATGACACGTCCCACACTACCTTCTTCTGCGGAAGATGTTCTGCCTTTTGAGCTTCATCATGATGACAACATAGCAATAAACACACCAGCACCTTCGTCCTCAGCACCAAATAAAAGACAGCTCACCTCGATACCTTCACAGCAGCTCATCTTCGACGAGCAGGGATGTATCGAGTCCTGGGTTGGCCAAGGTATTGTGTGCGATGCTCTCGAGGGCGCTTATCGCGACAGATTGGATCTTAGCAGAATCGACTTGCTCTACTCGTGGGTCAATGGATCTGACTGGCGCCATTCGAGTGCAAAGTGGATGCATGGCTATCGTCCAGATGGCCACTGGCAAGAATATGTTGAGGAGGACCTGTTCCCATCGTCATCGTCAGCCAATAACGGTGATCATGCTACGAGCTTTCCACCGCCTTCACGTCGCTCGCTTCCGCGGCCAGGAACACGAACAACAGGCGACGTAAGGCTGATGCGCAGAGGAGGAGCGGCAATCCAGAATCGATTTCGGGATCACGAAGAGCTCCGCTACTCATTGCGTTCGGCATCAAAGCATTTGCGTGGCTTGGCCAACATCCACATAGTGTCTCCTGACTTTTCGGCCCCATATCACCTGCAGCCAGGAGCAAAGCAGCCACCACCACCTAGCACTGTCAAGGCTTTGCTGAGCAAGGCCACGCCGTCACTACGTCGAAGATCATCACAGCCACCATTCATGCTCGACGTGTACAGGCTAGCAGAAGGTTTCGTTGGTCTACCTTCACAGCTCCGTCGTGTCCAAGGACTTGGCACCGACCGGTTCACCACCGACGAGGGTCAGATTCGTGAGGGCCAAGTACCTCAGTGGCTCTCTGTCTCTAACACGACACATGTCCTAGCAGGTCAAGAAGCTGCAAGTGGCAAAACACCGTCCCTCCTGGACTCAGTCTCACAATTCTTCTCGCCAGAGGCAACAACGACAAAAGTTCGCTTGCATCATGACTGGAACGCCTTTACCGACAGCTGGCTGGTCACTCACCCTGTCACCTTAGACGAGCACAAACACCGAAACGATTACCGACGCGCTGCTTTGCCGACCTTCAATTCGATGGCAGTCGAGTCGATGCTTGGCGACCAACCTGGACTTAATGATTACTTTGTCTATTCTAACGACGACTTTTTCTTCATGGACGATGCAACTACCTCTGACTTTGTCTCGCCTCTTTTCGGACCCGTAATGCGGCTGGACTATAATCTGGTGGTACAAGGTAAGCACTCGCCCGAATCGACACCGGGTGAATGGTCATCTCTCTGGCACACCAACTGGCTCCTAGATCAGCGCTTCGGTCAACGCAGCAGACCATACATCCAGCACGTTCACAAGAGCTTCTCCAAATCTTTGCTTCTGGAAACTAGGATGGCTTGGGCGCACGAGCATGCTCGTCTGGGGCTACATCGCTTCCGGAACGGCGGCGACAACATCGTCACTCACTTCTTGACTTATTACAATGTCATCGAGCGACATCGCGAGGCTTTGTTGTGGAGTTTCTTCATGCTGAAGGTAGACGAGGATGGGGACGGACTGGTGGCATCACAGGAGCTGCGGTCCGCTTTATCGCAGATGGGTCTTGATCAATCTCAGATCGTCAGGGCTGAACCCGAAGCAACTTTCACAGGAACGAATCGCAACATGACGGTAACAGTGAAACTGGCGAACCGCACAACTCTAGCGAAAAACGCACCCAATGCTGCACTTATCAAGGCCGGCTTCCCTGTCCCGCTCAAGTCTCGTTACGTCTTTAGCTCTCAAGACGGTTACCCGCTTGGTGATGTCTCTGATCGAGTCATCTTCCGACGAAATGTGCCCGAGCAAACCTTCGTCAAGAAGAGAGGTATCCGAATGGCACCCGGTTATGAACCACCCAAACGTGGCGAAGGGACCTACTGGGGCTGGCCCGACTTTGTCGACGAACCTGCGAGTGGTCCGAGGAACGAATGGCACAACCGAAGATTCGAACGTCCTGCTTGTCACCTTGATCTTGATCGATGCCTGCTTCGACCATTCTCACAGCGGTTGCAGACTGGCAACTTCGAATGGGAACAAGTCTTCAAGCACTTCACCCATGTCGACGTGTCCTGTGGTGATTGTCTCATCCACCACCTTGTAGCTGATTCCGGATCTCGTGGGTTGAGCGCATTCCTACCTGCTGCTGACCGCACTTATACAGGTCTAACAGAGTCAAAGGCAAACCATTTAGCACAAGTACCCCACCTACCCCTTTCCTCTGTCCACAACTCGTCTTTCCTCGACATTGACCCTTCATACGAAGTCGAAACATCTTGCTTCACCCCCTCATGCGTACTTGCCAACTCTGGCTACGGCCAAGGCACCAACCTTCGCAATTTTGCAAGCAAGCTCATCCAACGCTATGCATACACCATCGCCGATTCCCCCGTCAAATTCGAACGGTTGGAAACACAGGATAACTCTCGGAGAATCATGAAGAATCTCAAAGACTCCACGAGTCACATGTCTGCTTTGGAAACTTTTCAAGCACAAGAGCCCAAAGCTGCTGAGGGTCAGGACCAAGTAGCGACTAGAACTGGTGAGAAGGCGCAGGTAGAAGAGTGGCTAGAAAGCCAAGGTGGCATAGACACCGACCGACCAGTGCTGGCCTGTATCAATGACGACATCACTGATCGATGGATCAGCACCGTTGGTCCTCAATTTACCAACTGGCTACGAGCAATGTGGCCCCAAAAACAACCTTGGGAGCTGTAAACTTTTGTACTTGTATAACCATCATCTATCTCTCACAATCTTACTCGTTGGCACTCGACGCGAGCTTTAACTCAGTTTTCCACTCAACAGACAGCCAGAATCAATGGTGCGAAAGCGAAAACGACAGGTTGCAAAAGCTTGAGCGAGTACGAATACAATAAGTGCGAAAAACAAAGACTAGTTATACATAATGAGTGAGGTGCAGAACAAGAGACAGAGTGCGTGTGTGGTCTATATGGAGTTCGACGGGGCTTATGGTATCAAAGGGGGGGAAAGAGTGGGAAACGACCGTGTTTGTATCCGGTAACTATAATCTATTGTAGAGGAGAGTATTGGTGCTGCTGTTGGGCAAGCGAAGCAGTGCTTCTGTAAGAAGGGATTGCTCTGCCGTGGCCCGCCTGCTGCTGCTGGTGATAATTATGATGATGAAGACGGCGAGAAGGAACACTTGCAAATTGCCTGCCAGAGCTTGCTGCCCAGCTGATTTGCTCCTGTTGCTGCTGCACCTTGCTGGCAGCCGCTACGTTGTCCTGATCCCATCTGCTTTGCAACCATCTGGCTGGCAGGCCCCTCGTAGAGGGAGCCTTACCACTACCGTCGACGACAAGACACTCTTCACCAGCATCAGTGTAGAAGTGACTTCGTTTGCTAGCCAACGTGGGCGAGCAGTCGACACCAGCCTTTCTCGCTGCGAGTGCAGCGGCATCGTCCATATTGTGAGGGACGAACTGTGGTGTCGGTGGAAGACCAGTGTAGGAAGCCGAGCTGCGACGGGACTCGCCGCTGCCACTGCGAGATGAGCAGTCATCCGAGTGGCCTTCACGATCATCCATCGCAGCCGAACTGTGCATATCCCGGATGGGCGAAGGCGCGGCAGCGTTTGCGGGGATGTTAACGCCGAGGCACGGCGTCTGTGGTGCTGCGTGAACGTCGCTCATGCTTGTGAGGTTGGAAGCAGCGCGATGCTGAAGGCGACCGTGAGCAGGCCTGGTGATGGGATGTCGCGACCAGTCAACGTTGGACTGCTCGCAGGACATACGATCCTCTGTCGGGCCGTCCGGTGCATCCGTTGGTGAGAAGGATCCATCGCCCTCGCAACTGCTGCTGTCGAGCTCCGAGTCAGAGTAGCTGTCGTAGGAGGAGGTGACTTGAGCATCATCCTGCGAGGCGTAGCGAACATCGTGATGCTGCTGCTGGTGGTGGTGATGGTGATCATCGGTGTACACAACAGATGATGGAGAAATTTGGTCGAAGGTAGCCACCTGAGGCTGGTAGGGAGCACGTGCACACTCGGGCTTGCGAGCGGCAGCGACATGACGAACGACCTCGGCGGCCTGTTGCTGGTTGTAAGCATGAGCGTGGGCGGCAGTACGAGCAGCCTCGAGAGCGGCTTGCTGCTTGCGTTGCTGGTCGCGGTAGGCAGCGGCGGTGGCAGCCTTCTCGGCTTGGCGGGCGGCATGTGCTTCCGCAGCAGCTTGACGGGCAAGGTCCTGGCGATGCTTGACTTCGGCGGCGGTGGCAGTGAGCCTGTCGACACTGCGGACCATCTTCCGCAAGTCGGCGATAGAACAGCGAGCCTCAGCACGGAAGGTGAAGACGCGCTTGAGGATCGTGTTTACTTCCTCGGAGATGGGAAGGATCTCTTTGAGGAAATCAGGGTTGCGGAGATACTCGCGGAAGGTTTCATCAGCGGGGCAAGCTTGCTTCCATGGGTTGCGACCACAGATCAGGTTGACGAGGATGACACCGAGAGACCACACATCGTTGGCTGCTGTGCTGTAACTGGTGAGACGACGGTTGATGCCACCCTGACACTCGGGGCCCATGTAGAAGGTACTACCACAACCAAAGTCAGCACTGGTCTTATCACCTGTTGCGAGACCAAAGTCGGCGAGAACGACCTTGGCACCACCACGTAGACACAAGATGTTTTCTGGCTTGAGATCTCGGTGGTAGATGCCCATCGAGTGGCAGAATTCAACAGCGTCGAGAATCTGGTCGAAGACGTCACGGATGAGCGCATCCATCTTGAGACGCTCGTCGGTGAAGGCGACATCGACGCCGTGCTTTTCGGCAGTGCGCGAGGCAGAGCTGGGCAGCATGTAGCGTTGTGTCTCTGTGATCATGCTGAAGAGGTCGCCATCTGGGCAGTAGTCGAGGACGACGTAGACGCAAGGGTCTTGCGGGTCGTCGATGACACGATGGAGGGTGACTACATTGGGGTGGGCGGAGGCCATGGTGTGAAGCATGATCTCACGACGTTGGAAGGCACGCTGACGAGCATCAAGGCCAACCTTGTTGAGGCACTTGACAGCATAGTAGCCGGAGGCGTGGCCCTGCTTGGCGGCGAGAAGCGAGGCAGAGGCTTGATGTGAAGAGGTGGAGGCATAAGGCCCTTGGTGTTGGTGGAGGTCACGAGCGAGGTAGACGACACCGTATGCACCGAGACCAAGAACAGAGACGAGCTCAAGACGCCCATCGGCAATGCGATGGCCGATGAGGTTCTTGTGCTGCTGGTTCGCACTCGCCGACGACATGTTGGTAGACGGACGAGGCGAATGGGTGTTTAAGAAGAGATTGAGTTGTGGACAAACGGGCGAGAAAGTCGAAATGGTGGACGTTGTTGTTGAGCAAGTGCTACCTGAAGAAGCAACGGCTGGATGGAGAATGACAGCCAGCAGCGGCAACAACAAGACAGGGTACTAGAGACAGAGTGAAGTGGATTGCACAGGGGTCATTGATATCGATTGTTCAGTCAGGAATCCGAACAGCTTTGGTGGATGCGCGGAAGCTCGATGACTAGCAAGGAAGCTGAAGATAGAGACAGCTAGTGGAAGCAGTCAAAGATGGTCAAGAGAGTGTGTGTGATTACTTTCGAGATCAACAGCAATACGAAATAATCTGGTTGTCGATGCTGTGACTGGTGCAATTGATCGCTGATGACGAGGTCGGTGACGAGTGTCTGTGTGTGTTGTGTTGGGACTAACGGTGGTGGTGAGGTATGTTGAAGACGCAAGATTGAAAGAACGGTCGAGAGATATGGTGGTGGAAACAACGATAACGACAAGAGAGATGAAAGAAACGAGCCTGGGTGATGGAATGCGGATAGCAAGCAGAGGGGACGAGGATTATGAAGGAAGTTGAAGGTGAGCAGCGATGTGGGCAGCGAGGAGGCAGCAGAAACCTCTTCAATCCGGCTTGGCGGTAGTGGTCAAAGGCGGAGGGGGGAATAGGAGGAACAGCTACAGTAAGTTAGCGGGAGGAGAATGAGAGAAAGGAGCGCCGAAAGAGGCAGGTGTCAGACAGACGAGAGTGAGGATTGAGGATGAGAGAAAGCGAGCCAAAGCTGAGTGTCATCAGTTTTCTGGCCTTGGCCTTGGCTATGGCTGCAGCGAAAGCGGACAAGCCATCGAGCAAGTGCCGCGATGACTGAAGCAGGAAAACCCAGGCATGCAAGTGAACGCAATACCCAAGAGACAATTAGCGGCAGCCAAAGCACAATTAGCTTCACTTGCAGACATACAGCAGACTCTGCAACAAAAAAAGGGCAGCCAGATCGGAGATTTGAGACAGTGGGCTAGTGGCTCTGCTACAGCGACACGATTCGATTGCAGGTCAATGGTGACACGGGCGGGCTGAGTGAAAATACTGCAGTCTGAGGGTTACAAAGGGAAAGAAAGGAGAACATGGGAATCAAGGCGAATTGTCAGCTTTGCCGTTCCGTGAGCATCGCGGCTGAGTCTAGCCTGCCATGCAATTGAATCGGAAACAGCACCAGGAACAAGGCGAACGGGCAGAGGCGGTCCAAACGGAAAGTGGGCCTAAGTACAGTAAAATGACAGAGGAATGAATGACGACGGTCGACGGTCGACGCGCCTGACACTGAATCACCATTCCATTACATTATTTCAGAATAATTACTTTTCTTTTCTTTTCCTTTTTTTTTCTCGCCATGACAGATCGAAACCCAGGCTGAGCCAGAGTGTCAGAAAGCCGGTCTCCGATTCGGGTGTTGCAGCTGTCAGCCCAAGAAAACAAGAAGAAATCACACAACGTGAAATACAGTACAACCCGATCTAGAAAGTGGGAGCACTGAATGGCCTCCACGCATACTGGCCTGGCCTGTGTGCTCTTGCAACCAGCCCCGCGATACCATCGTGGTGGGAATTTTACTGGGTGAAAAATTAATAATTCTCCACGAAAACAATCTTGGCCTCACTCACTCCGGAAACGGCAGCTGAGACTCCACAGACTAGCGGAGTGTCACGCTGGGCTCAAGACACCAATTTGTGCAGTAAGGCGGTTGCTTGCGGCCGCTATTTTTCTCTTAGTCCCGCCAACTTCGACAGGTTCAGCGAATGCACTACTGTAGAATCGCTTTCGTCCAGATCGAGCTAATCGTGCAGGTGCAAAAATAGCTTGCAGACTCCATGTGGCACTTGGCGTCACTGTCACTTTGATTCCGATTCACAATCATGATTGCGGCCGGCAACGGTGTGGGAAAAAGAAAATATCATCAGCATTCCTATCGACATCATTCATGCTTTTCAAACAACAACAACGATTCGTGGCGTGAGATTCGATAGCGATGCGTGAAAAAGATTACGAACGACAACACGAACGGAACGGGATCTTCATACTGACAGCGGAACAACAGCCATTCTCAGTGCGCAGCGTTCAGCTACCCCTTTTCTTGTCCGTTCGGGATCATCGATTGTGGCTTCCACTTCTTTTCAAAATCTCGGAAACAAGGCGCCTGACAGCGGAAAATTTCGTTGTCTTGTTGTGCTGTGCTGTGCAGTGCTGTGCTGTTTACTCAGTCGTTGTCATTTGGAGGTGGCGCTCGGACAGAAGTTGCTCGAAAGATTGGATGAATCGCACACATAATCGGTATCGAGCGAGCGAGGATAACTAGTGAGCAGAGCTACGTCTTCTTGCGACCGACCGACTTGGCTAGGCTCTATACAGTACTCCACAGTTGGAGCGTTACACCTGGCATACGCCGTTGAGCTTGCGCAGGCTGCAACCACTTTTTCCGATCTTCTGTTCTTCTTCGCAATCGTTGTTCGTGCTGGCCACGGCGAGAGAAATCTCATGCTGCGATCGTATAGCAAGTGCACACGCCCCGCAGTCTTTCTTGTTGTGTCTCATTTCCTGGAAAATCTTCTAGAATTTTTCGCATTCAGTCATTCAGATTGTGTGTACCAGAAGCAACCTAAGCCTTCCCCGACTGAATGCGGTAATATATCTGCTGTACAACAACATTGGTGCAGCTTTGCCTAAATTTGGTCAAAAACCCTCATCTTTTCACACTCCGATCTGTAACCAGCGCCTTGGCTCACTCTTTCTTTCTTTTTCTCTCTCTCTATCTCTCTCTCTCTCTCTCTCTCTCTCTCTGTGCATCCGCCTCGTGGCCTCAGACTTCGTCCTGACCCTGGAAATTGGCACTTAATCTCGGCGTTGCGTGACGTTTCCGCTGCTCTCCCACGCCTTCCCAATTTCAACTTACCCGTGGGGTTCTTTGATTGCCTGATTGCCAGATTGCCAGATGGATGAATGGCCTGACCTCGCGGGCGTTTTCCAGCCATCCTGATCTCGGTGACAAGAATCGAGAAGATCTTTCCTTCTTGTTTCCTCTTCCCGTCCTCGACGCTTCCGATGGCGTTCTGCAGTGTTCAGCCTGATTCGTCCAACTTGCACGATCAGGCATGTGTGGTATCTCTGGAAAAGCTCTTGCGCCGACCCGTGTTGGTTCAGCCTAGAACAGAGCAGATCATTTCGAGCCTCGACACGGTGTCTCGACTTTGGCAACCCGTCCGTGCAGATGTAATACTGCCGCCTGTATCAAGGTGCGATCTGCAAAGAACGCCGAAGCCGCTTCCACTTGACATCATCAGTATGCTTCACAACAGCGATGGCTCCTATCACCATCACCGGTCTGACCATATACTCGTCATGAACACGTCAACATTCCATTTCTGACACTCATTCCTGACTTGACTTCGATCGGGTCCAACATCAACTTCCTTTCTCTCTCTTTTCATGATTTGCCGATACGCGATACTAGGGCTAGACCGAAGTGGGTATACGAGCCAAGTGTAGCAAAGGGCTTTCAAGCATGATGCAACCACATGCAACCTCGCCGAGCCAGAGTTCTATTTTCCTACTGAAACTGGAATATCTAAGCTTCATGCTGATGAGAGCCCAGCTCTCAGACATGGTGTTTGGACTCTTATTGGAACCACGCTTCGGCTGCTTCCGTCTCGCTTCGCTTCAAACCTGCAGAAATTTCGAAACACCGCTAAGCGCTTACTGTACTGCACTTGCATTTCTCTAGATTTTCACCTTTTTTCCCTTTTTTCTTTTTCTTTCTTTTTCTTTTCTTTTTCCTTTTCCTCTCACCAAGCATCTCGCGGCGTCCTGCAACTGAATTGCACACCGCAAGCAACCCCGGATCGCCAAAGCGTCGGGACATGGTTGACTGCGACTCGACATTCATTTTGTCCTCTTCACATGGAAGAGGTGAGGACGTCGAAGGTGAGACGCAAGATACACAGCGCCAGCGCAGCTTCGAACAAAGCCTGGCGACCGCAGCGGGTGGGCTCATCGGCATTGACTGTATTCAACTCTGATGCTGTGTTCTCCGCTAAGTTTGATACGATTGCTCTATTTCGCAAGCGACGGCTGTTGCTGACAACACCCACGACATTCTTTGGAACGTCCAGCTTGGTGCCGTGGCACGTTTGTTCGACATCAAAGTCTCTCATACAAACTAGGCTCGGCAGAACAAAGGATACACCGCAATCAAGATTACATTCTCTCTGGCAGCCCTCGTACGATCGCCCTTCTGACCATGCTACAGTAGGGCTTTGCAGCGGCCAACCGCGTGAATTCACCGGTCTGTTCAAGCTATTGTCGTCATGCTCGCATGCTATCTTGCATCTCATGGGAATCTCCAAGAAACCTGATCGGCGTACCGTGTGGGTGTGTCGTGTGGACAGGCCCGCAAGCGAGAGAAAATGACGTTGCGTCTGCTAAAGCACACAGATGCTTGTCTTCGAGCACCGACGTAGCCAACATCTTACAGTATTATGCCTACTTCGATTCTCTGCGCTGACGCGCATCAGACACGATGAGGTGGTTTGAACATTAATCACGTATCCGCTCGACCGCTCTGCTCATGGGCATAAAGGCATGAACCAGCGAACTGCTTAGGCGAAAGCTTGTGCCCCGAGAGAGGAGTAGAAAAGAACTTGTAGTCCTCGGCATGAGCATCGCCCGCATCGCTGTTTCGGTGTGGTGGTCGTTTGATGCTTCTAAGCGAGGTGTGTGTTCGATTTTGGTGTTCTCAGGCAGCCGACACCCAGAGTATCAAAGTCACACGTCTAAAATTCCACTTTGATCATCTGCGACGATCGAGACAGGACCCTGAACGAACCGGACACATCATCACTGCGCAGCCGCCGCTATCTTCAGCTCAGTCTCCTCAGGATCTCTGCTACACAACGTCTTCAGGTTGGAGGTCATCTAGTCTCACGCAGTGTTGCTTCAAATGCACACGCTGCTCATCGCCATGGCGATCATTGCGTGGGTAATAGTGCCAATTTCATCGTCCGGCCCGAAAGACATCGAATTGGATGCAGTCACAATGCATCGAATCCCGGATCCCGCAGCAAAAGGTTAAAGAGTCGTGTCCGCAGCTGCCGCACAAAGCTGCATCCATTGTCTGGGATTCGTCCACATGGATGACAATTGCTACATGTTTTTCTCACACTTAAGCTAGGACCTCCTTCCAGCTTGATCGAGAAGAAAGACAATAGTGCCTTGAGAGCAACGTCGCAACGGAAGATCAAGAACCGACATGTGCAAATGCTTCACTGCACACAAATTGCGATGGCGAGGGCTTACAGCAAATGTGGAACCAAGGGAAAGAGCAACACAAGCACCAGTTCTGATACTGTGCCGCGATTAGCATTCGATCCAGTCTCTGCGAGCAAGGTGTCACGGTATTGATTGCGGAAACGCGGCACTTTACGCGTAAGGTAGGTCCACGTCCACCGAACGCATTCCACTTCGCGTACCCAACCGAGACATACACATGGGCACGACGTTCGTCGAAAGGGCAATTGCGGCCTAGCGCTCCTCGAAAGGGAGAGTCGATGTCTCTCGATGGGTAGGAGCCGCCTCACAACGGAGTCCGAGTCCGTATCCGATGGCGGCTTCCAAAAAAGGAATCAGGTCATGGGATGTTGCTGGTAAGGCCGAGCCCGAGATACCCTCTCCAAGTGACCGCTCGAGGTGAACAGGAATCTGGTTGACACAAATTGAACATGCCTGGCGAGAGAGCGGAGGACCCTAGAGACTTCGTTTGTTCTCCGCTCTCTCGCACGAGGGCGAAGCGTCACATCCGCGATCGATCAGCTGGAATGCAGATTTTGCTGGCTCCGCGTCAACAGAATGTTTGTACGATGACAGCGGGCCAGGTAAAAAGGAAGGACCAAGAGTCTACCAAGAGACTTGGGAGGTGCGATTCTGGCTTCTTACCGAGCCCCTCGCCCCGTCAGCTCCACTGTGGGACTCAATCGACCAGTTGCCGTTCGACTCCGCCTGGCCGATCCGATTGTGCAGCTCATGGCGCAAGAGCAAATGCTCCCAACTGTAAAGAGAAGGCGTTTGTTGCGGGACCTGCAACTTCGCGAAGCGAGGCAGACAACCAAATCAGCGCGTCCAGGACTTGGGCACTTGGGCCAGAGCAGCCGTCGCGTAAATGAGGATCGAGCATCGTAAGTTTGATACTCCGATTGAGACTTGCGACTCCGATTCTTGACTTTAGTGGGTTCGTTGTACAGTCCTGCAATGTCCTCATTGACTTGTCGTCCTTGATAGGATCGACATGGCACGGAAAAGGCACAAACCCGGTCTTTGTGATGTCCCTTTTCAGGCATGGCAACGGACCTGTGTTGAACCTCGTGACACTCTCTTGCTTCGATCTACTGACCCGAGTTCCCCTCGCCTTGCTCGAGATGCCGACGGTGCAGCTCATTCTCTGGAGTCTTGCAGTGAAACGTGTCGACCTCGTGATCTTGAGGTTCGATGGTTGCGACGCATCAAAAAGATTGAGCGAATATCCTGTACCACCGTACCTTCTCCTCTGAGCTCCCGCCCTTCCCAACAAAAGTCTTTGGTCTTGCAATGTGCCTCTTCTCTTCCTCGCCTCAGCCGCTGTTTGCGCCAGAATCATAGCAATGGCGCCCGATTTCCGTTGATGGAAGTCTCGAAGATAGTTTGTGGCTGTGAGCCCCTTGCAGTAAATTGCTCTCACCACAGTCATCGTCGCGGCGAAACTTGGCGCCGCAGACCCTGACGAAAGGTCACGTCGCAATCAAACTCCTTCTTGCATCATGTCGCTGGTCTAAGCTGCCTTTCTCGTTTCGCCTTCCCTTCCGATTAAGGCTTGTGGCAGATCCACAGTGTTGGCAGAAGCGAAGCAGAAAACCAGATGCTCGCTTAAGCTGTGCGCCACTTTTCGCTCTACAAGAGCGTTACACAAACACAAGCCCACGCGCCCTAGGGTTCCGCGATGAACCTGACTTCGATGTGGCCGATAGTCATCGCAGGACGAAAGACGCTGCACCCATGCGGATGGGTTCGCGCAACACACTCGTGTGTCTGCTAGCTTGAGCTAGCTTGAAGTATGACCTGGAGTGCGGCGAAGTGCATTGGGGTGCAGATCGGAGCGGAGCAGTTGGAGAGGCGAACGAACTCTCCGGGCCGGAGTGCATTATCTCACTGCAGGGAAATACGATCTGGGAAATCCATCGTGATGGTACGCTACGATGGTCACAAATATCATGCACCCAGGTTGTGAGATTGCGAGGCGAAACGCAACTTTCTCGGCAGAGCAAAGCATTGGAGGCTCATAAAGGGTCGGCAATGTTAAGATCGAGGTCAGACAGACCGGACGAAAGGAAGATGCTTCTCGAAGCCATCTGCGGGAGAACGGCTCTAGGACCCTGTACAGGTTTGACGTCCAATTCCGCTTTCGAGCTATTGTCAATGGCGATCATGAAGCTCGAGTTAAGGCTGCGAGTGTTGACTGCACACAAAGGTACATATTTACAAGATTGAAGCGGAGCTGCTTCAAACTGGCTTTGGGAGCGGTATTTGATCCGCTGAACGGATCGGAATGGCGGTCAAGTAGAAAACATGGAAGGGACACAGGAAAGAGTCGTGTTGTGTTGGTCTCAGGAGTGGGTGACTTACTTCCCATGAATACACATGAGAATCGCCTCTTCCTCCCTGGCCTTCATTGTGCCGTACATCCCTGTACAAGCAGCCTCCTTCACGGCAACATGGAGATCGGGTGCCGGGCCCGGACTCATGCGTTCTGACGCCACCATCGAGCATCGTCGAGACAACATCGAGCACCAACGAGCAGAGAGCCTCAACGATATTGTTCCAGTGTTGAGATGCCGCATACAAGCGTGTGAAGCGAAGCTTTGGTTGTGCAGCTTTACGCCACCACCGATACCTCCGACCCACAAAATTGAGAGGGAAGGTCGTGACACAGACACGACTCAGCCAAGCCATTCCAGCTCCATCGCAGTATCTTTCGCCAAGACAGGCTCGACACGAGTCGACGTGGAAGTCTTAGACGGCGGTGAGCTGACAACGACCTGTTGCCGCGGGATCGACTGTCGTATGATCCTTGACTGTTCACCTCGGAGACGTGGCGCGTCTGTGAACTACTGGTACGACCACTCCGTTAGCCCCTTGCAGGTGAATTAGTACTGTGGTATCATCGTCAGCATCGGCATCGGTTTTTTCCACGCGGCTGCTATCAACAATCGCTCTTTTGTACTGAGTTACAGTAGACGACAAGCGACGCCAAAAGTAGAATCTTCAACATCTCATGGTGTAAAACAAGGTTTTCGTTTCAACCACATGGGTATGGTGCCAGCTCATCAACAAGCTTTAGTGTTGGACGTGCCAAAAGCATCGGAAGCATGTACAAGAGAGGCGAGAGATTATGCAATGAGACAGACGCTATGCACGCTGAGCAGAGCTAGTCTGTCACTTTGGAGTGAGACGCGGCACGCTTTAGCGATGTTAGAGTTCTAAGAACCTCGCCTCCAACTGAATCGCACGATAAATTTATTGATCACAACATCCCTTTGAGGTCAAGAAGACGTAGCGAAAGTGTTTTGTGTGCCGTTGGTACATTGCGCCTCCGTCCCTTCGCGGAATGAGATCAAGAAGACGTAGCGAAGGTGTTTTGTGTGCTGTTGGTACATTGCGAGCGTGGAATCCATCATGATTTTGAAGCTGAAGCTAAAGGTAATTATAGCCACTTTCGTCTCACACTTTGTCACTTTCTCAGCCTACTGTATTTGTTCGGACCAACGAAAGGGGGCACGGTTCGTAGTGAGATCTCCGTTCCAAAACGGGACCATGTTTCGACTTAAGATGACGAGAGAGTCGTGCTGCGCAAAAGCACGGAGCGAACTTTCTCAACGCCTAACACCTTGAATCGTGTGTTCCGCGAATGGACGACCTTGGTTCTTGATTCTATCGTACGTAGCTGGAGTCTTTTCGGAAAAACTACAGCTCTTTAGCTGTCAGAACAATCTGCTTTCCTTCCGCAAATCACAGCGCGTCCACACAAGTCGGTGCAAGAGGCAGTTTCGAGGCCTTAACTTAGCTGTTCGTAACTTGACAGTTCACACAAGGTGTAGCTCAACAGGGTAAGGAGCAGAGCATGAAGAGAAGGAGGCTTATGCTCAGCTGATCGTAAGGGACGAGCCTGTCACTAAATAACCGAGTCTCTTTCAATACGAGCGCGACGACTTGCCCAATGCGGTCTAGAACACTGCACCCTGCGGCCATCCCGCACGAACGAACAAATTTTGAACGAGACTGGAAATTCCAAACGAACCCCAGAATTTTAGGGCGTTGCAGATGATCATTTTCTGCTCCCAGTTCGTCTGACTTCTCTTTCTGCCCGCCAGAGAGACTCTGCTGGAGCTCCTCAGTGGCGGAGGCCGGCAGGGCCGAAAGCTTTAGCATCGTCGCGGTTGCCAATCGCGGTCGCGCTCTGAGCTCGCGCTTGCTCGCTCCACCTCATTTCCTCGAACCTCATCATGGCTCGCTCTATCCCGCTTTCGAGACACCTCCCTTGTTCAACTACGTCCAGCAACCATCTTGCTTCCATTCTTCCCGACCACATCCTCTTACCTACACAAGCCTACCTCTTCCCCTCCATCCCATCCAGTCACATACAAGCATTGCCTTAGCTTCTTACACACTCTCTTCACCACTTTCATTCAACTAATTAAGCTCTTTGGCCGCCTTCCGCTTCGAAACGGCCCGATTTCCCGGTTCAACTCAGCACTTCAGAAAAATAGACTCAGCTGCTGCCTTGTTATTTTTCGACAGGTCGCCAATTTCTACCAGAAAATCGAGACAATTCTCGCATTTCTGTCAAACTACGCATCCGTCTCGCTACTCTTCGTTCCGCACTCTCGAGTAGCGTCTCCTCTTGTTCCGCAACTTTCTCAACTCAACACCGTCTGTCTCATACGCAATGGTCTTCAGCTACGGTTTCGAGTCTACCACTTACAACCCGATCAACATGGGTCACGCTTCCCTTTCCGCTGTCGCTCCTGCTGGGCCAATGTCCATGCCCGACTCAGCCTTCGGACACAGTACTGGCAATAAGAAGCGTAAGGCATTCGATGATGATCTCTCTTCGGGCGGTGACCCTGACTACTCCATTCGTCCCAAACTCAGCCTACCCCGCTCTTCCGGTCTTCTTTTCAACGGCGATGCTCAGTTCCATCCGCTCCCTGCCGATGTGAATCAGGCTATGCTTGCTCAGCTCGGCCACAATCCATTCACAAGCTCGAATGCTTCATCTTCATTTGTCACTCCCTCTTCATCTTCTGGCTCGGTGGGCTACCATCACGAGCACAAACCCTCCAACGGCTCGGACTATTTCAGTACCGCTGTTCCCTCTCAATACCCTGATGTCGAGCCATATCCCTCCACTTCTCCCTCTTCATCATATGGCATCCTTGGCCCTGCACCGGGTCGTCACAATTCCTTTAGCGAAAATGGCATGGATGTCGACGACGGGAGTAATCCCACAAAAATCCATGGAGCCCATTGCAAAAGCATCCCGCAACTCTGCGTCAGGTATAACGACGGAAACGCTTCCGAACTCTGGGCTACCTGCCCAGATTGCGGAGCATGTTCCAAAGTGGAATCCTCCCAACCTGCCAGCAACCTTTGCTATTCTCCGTGATCAACGTCTCAGACGTCTCTATCCAATGTGAAACCTCTCACATACACTTCACCCTCCTTTCAGTCTTTTGTGTTTTTCATCATCGTTTGGCAACTCGTCTCAGTTCTATCGTGTCTCTTGTTCAAGTATCTGTATTTCTAGTATACGCTCCGTCTTAGCTCTTCGCTATCGACACATCACAATCTTTTTGATCCGCTTTTCCTTGTGCTCGCAGTCTCGTCTCGTACTCTTATGTCTCGTTTAGTGCTCTCGCTTCAAAGCTTCCAAACCTAATGCATTTCCAACGATCCTCTAATCATGTGTACATGCTCGTTCGTCTCTTCGTCTGTGTCTTCATTCATTGACTTCTCTATCCATGAGCGTGGCATGTAGGCTTCTCAGTGATGCAGATACTGTGACAATCGACATTGTCGTTTCACAGACCCACATTACAAACACGACATCACAGCCAAAGATGTTTTGCTCCACAACGAAACGCAGATTTGATTTCTTGTCCACACAAGCAAAGAGCATGCAAGTGTGGTATGTGGAAGCCTTCGTGACTTCGAGCGCGACGTGGGGAAGTGGCAAGAAGCTTGGGCCAAATTGCTTTTTTTTGGAAGCATGAATCGAGCAACAGATGCAGTAAATGGTGGTATCATCAACGACGAGCAACTAACACTGAGACGATGACTGAATCATAACCGTATGAGAGAGGAAAGTGGTGATCTCCGGGAAAGAAGATGGGCTTGATTTACTGGCTCTGGCCGTTGTAGCTGTATTGTGCAATGGGAGTCAAAGTGAGGTAGTTGTCAGTTGACTTACTTCTCTAGAAGCGGGCACAGAGTAGGGAGTTGATTCACGACCAGATGGTTCAACGCAGCAGCAACACTTCTCAAACAAGAACGAGATGAGAGGCAGAGACAACGCAGCAAGAATAGTACCAGGAAAAGCGGGTCGAACGAGCCCCAATGCATCAATTCAATCGGCAAATCGAAGTACAGGAACAGGTCGTAGGGAGAAGACAGGACTGCTCGATTAGCTGGACACTATAAGCAAGGATGTCGAGAGAGGAGACTTGAGGAAACAACTTAGTAGCCCTGGCCGTTGAACGCACCGCCGTTCTGCTGGGCGGGCTGCTGGAAGCCCGGCTGCTGAGCACCGTAGCTATTGTTGACAAGGACCGCAATATTGAGACAAAAGGGATGCGAGGGGAACCGGGTCGAGACGAAGCGGGAAACGAAGAACGAGCGAAAAGAGACATTGAAGTGCGTTGAAGAGACGGGTAGACGAAACGTAGAGACGAAAAGGAAGCGACCGACAGAGAAAGAACGAAAAAAGACGCCAGGAACAAGGAGACACAGTTGAGAACACGAACGAAACGGGATGATGTTTGGAAGGGGGGAAGGCGTAAAGTTTGATGACCTGCCGCTCGCAGAGCGACCCGACAGAGACATCAGCGATTCATCCGTGCGAACGCCGCTGCACTTGACTTTAAGTCGGTGCAGCGGGTTCGTGAGACGGACGGCAAGATTGAAAGGTATTGGACGAGCGGACTGATGGGACGCAACGGCCAACTAGACGGAAGCATGGAACCTGAAACACCTGAAATGAAGCTGCTTGGAACCATTTGGTCTAAAGAATCAAAGGGAAAGGAGCGGATTTGATCTTGTACTTACCCTCCGTAGCCGCCCTGCTGGGGAGCGCCGTAGCCCTGCTGGGGGGCACCGTAACCCTGCTGCTGGGGCTGGAAACCGGGCTGCTGGTATCCGCCGTAGCCGCCCTGCTGGGGCTGGAAACCGGGCTGCTGGTAGCCGCCGGGCTGCTGCTGGAAACCGGGCTGCTGACCGTATCCACCGTAGCCACCAGCGGCGCCGTATGCGTTGGCACCGTACTGGCCAGTGACACCGCCGTAGCCACCGCCCATACCGCCAGCGGGTCGGGAGTTGGCCATGTTGACACGGATGCGACGACCGTCGAGCTCCTGCTCGTTGAGAGCGGCGATGGCAGCGTCAGCCTCGCCCTGGGTGGCGAAAGTGACGAAGCCGAAGCCACGGGAGCGGCCGGTCTCACGGTCCTTCATGACGATGTAGTCAGTGAGCTGACCATAAGCCGAGAAGGCGTGGGCGAGACTGTCATCAGTGGTGTTCCACGAGAGGTTTCCGACGTAAACTTTGGCGGCCATTTTGAATTAGAATCTGAGGGTAGACGAGATATAAAGGTATCCGAAGACTATCTGTGTAGCGGAATGCACCGTGAGCGATTCGAAGGGGTCAGGCAGGCGGGCGTTATAGCGAAGGATTTGTTGAGCAGGGCAATGTCGATGCGAGAGTTTCCGGAGTAAGAGTGGACGGGCGGAAGAGAGAACAGCAGCGAGTTGCGAGACAAGGGCGAGAAGAGAGGATACAAAGGTGGAGACGGGTTGATTGTCAGTGGTTGTTCTCCTGATCTCGTTCAGATCGCAGTAAACCTCGACAAGCTTCCGAAATTGCCTCAATCGTCGAATTGAGCAACTCCAGCGATGAGACAGGCGCTGATGGAGGTATGCCTGGCACGAGGAGAACGGCTTGGTCTTGATCCGGTGCGGAGGAATACATCAGCGGCAAGAATAGAAAGAACACTTACCGATACAATCGAGCCGATGCTGAAGCCGAGACGAGAAGACGAGACGGACGAGTCTGAGAAGAATTGAGACGTAAAAGAGAAAGAACCGGGAACGAAGCTCGACGATATCAAGACCGGGATCTGCGGAACAAGGAAGAGGAGATGGTATGCTGATCAGAAGAGTGTCCAGGTCGAGCAGACTGAGCTTGGTTGAGCGGAAGCGGAAACGCACTCTCACACACACAACCACACAACGCAGACAGAGCTCGAGTGGATCACACACACAAAGCTTTGGGCCCTGGAACTGCAGCGCGCGCATACGCTGTCTGCGAAGATGTTCTTCTCGCCTCGCATCCTGCCTACGGTGCGAAACAATACACTGTACCTGGGCCCTCGCTCTACAGCGACTTTGGCCACCTGACACGACTCTTTTTTTGTCTCTTTGCTTCTTGTTCGTCGCTCTAGCCCCTGCAGTACATGAGTCTCTGCCTGGTCTGTCCATTTCGAAAATATCTGTTGTTTTCAAGCAAATTCAAATCGAGACACTGGGTCCAATACAAAGTTGAGGTCTTCCGGCCGTAGCGCAGCGCACGCTGCTCATCATCCCTCGAATTCGACTTCTACCTTCGATGTATACATGTTCGGACAACCAGCAGTCGAATGAGTTCTATCTCGAATACGATGGGTTTACAGGCCTGTCGACGGATTACGAAAGCTCTGATGGGGGGACAGAGTAGATAGGGCGCTGTGTCGAAGACAGGACATGTTTGGATGGGCTGGGGGAGGACTGATCGAGATCTATCGGGAATTAAGCGACCTTGATCGGTCCTTCATGCCGGCCGAGAGACGCGGTTTTCAATGAAGGCAGATTCGTTCGAATGCTATCCGAAGTATTGTGTTAGCTGACGAGGAAACGGAAACCAATCGTGAAAAAGATGGATGAGAAATCCAAGCTTAAAATAAGAGCGGTTCGCTCAATCGTCTGTACAACAACATCTTCGTCCTCGACTGTCGACCGCCTGACTCAAAGAGATAGCATCCCGAATGTCACATCGACAAGGCTCGATCAAGCTGTCGGACACGGCTACAAAGAGCAAGAGCTGGAAGAAAAGCGTTCCAATCTGAACTGAACATTGATCACAGCCAAAGCTGCAGACTTGCCGAAAGTCAGGGTCCAGCTCTGCTTCTCGGCGCGAACAAAGCCCAGTGTGAGCCGTTGCTACTACTGGATCTAGCAAGTCGCCGGAAGTCAAGGGGAGAGTCCCAGGGTTCCGGAGGCTAGCGTGAGACGCTTCGATCACCAAACTGCCTCTTCATACTTTATCGGCGTCGAGTCTAGGTACGACATGCGCAGGAAGAACAAGCGGCTCGATCGGCACGCCAGAATAGGGGACTTTCGTATTTGCAAGTACAGCGGCTGCCGGTGCGAGTGCGTCGGGTCAAGCATCAGGGCTTCCCCTTCCAAGGCCAGCGAGTCTTCATGAGCTAGAGGACCTCACTGTAGATGGTTCAACGCTCAGGACATTTGCGAGCTGCATGTTCGTACTGCACGGCTTGTTGTGTTCACTTGTCAGATCGCCAGGAGGTCTGCAAGAGACCAACACTCGGTGTTTTTCGAGCGTAGGACTCCGAGTCATCTTGCACGCGAAGTCGGATTTTGTCCCAGGTGGACGCGAGGCCGAGCAGCCCGACGAGCCTCTGCATTGAGCGCAAGCCAACCAATGTAGCCAAGGTTTGAGCCTTTGAAGACATCGGAGTCGATCCGGTCACACGTGAGCTGCCTTCACGTTAGACAACCAGACCCGCTAGAGCGGAGATTTAAAACAGACGTTGCTTGCTGTACTGTACAAGGCACGAGCAAGGGTCAACAACGCAACGCCAAGCAATCTGCATCGGGGAGAACACGCGTTCACGCCACAAGTTGGGCTCATAGCACGCAGGTGAAGAGGTCCTTTTCTTCTGCTCTTTGCTTGCTCCAGGTGATTGAGCAAAGACGCCGAGTTACAGAGAAAGCTTTAGTTGACTGAATTCCCAAGAGGAGCGTCTATAGTCAAACCGCAGAAAGGGGTCAACGAAAAGCTCGAGTAGGTCATAATGCCGAGAAGATATCCTTGCCAATAAGGTGAGGTTGCATGGCTCAAGGGCACTCTTGAAACGCTGGCTCGCAGGAACATATGTGACAGCAGCCTTGCTCATAGGAAGAGCCTTTGCCAAGCTTTTGTGAGGCTCGAGCCGCCGAGATGTGCACGGTGTTGTACTGTACCGGCGCGTCACATTGTCTCCCTCGTCGCTGTCACCTTGTCTCATAATCATGACATTCCGCCATCAAGATAAAAGGCAACGAGCGCAAATCGACTTTCATCCCAGAATTGCTTCAGCAGAAGCAGAGCTCAGCAGAGCATTCGGGTAATGCCGAATGGATATGTTCAAAACAACGCAAAGGAAAAGGTGTTGTCTCGCGCTGCAATTAGAAGGTGGAACAAAGAACAAGGCAAGCTGCTGTATTTTGGTAGCAAAGAGCCAAGAAAAGCCTTCTTGACATTCCATCGGCTGTACCGACACGGATGTCGCATCGCAGACCATCCACCAACGATGGTGCGGTCGATCAGGCATAAAAGCCGTCGAAGTGTGCGTCGGGTCTCCGTAGGAAGAAGACTCCTCACCCCTTGCGAATATGGCATCCTTCGGCTTTCCAGCTTCTTGAAACATGCACAAAGCTTAAGCAAAGGGCTCGATCGCTCATCAGCATACAATTCCTGCAGCCATTCGCTTTGTACGACTCGTTACCCTCTATCAGTTGAAGTTAAGATCCGATGCGAGGGCGATCTATGTTGCAAGAGATCTGCGTAGCCATGGTTCTGTCAATACTGCCGAGCGGCAAAGTTATGTCGAATCGGCAAGCAATCTGATCAGGTACAAGCCGACCAATACGTACTTCACCGTCATCTCTGAGCAGCGTGGCTCCATATACTGTATAGTACAATACTGTACTGTACTGTGTAATTCACAGAATAGCCGTATAGTGCGGGCGAAAGCGGGCTGCAGCGTCGGCACCCTTGCTGAACAGGCCCACACTCGGAGTTGCGTCGACACGGCAGACCATCAAATAAAATTCAACCCTACCAACAGAGAGTGACGTGAAAGAATGCAATAGGAAGATCTCTCGGCAATCGACCTTCAACCTGTGCAACTCCGTCAGTTGCTTTCCTTCGGAAACGAGATGGTGTTGGTAGCCATTCACGTTTGTCTCTCATGCGACAGAGAATGTGCCTGCTCGTGTGTATTGCAGCGGCGACGGCGACGGCGGCAGCTGTGGCGTGCCAGCACAAAACATGTTGCAGCTGAGAATGAAAGTTTCGTTCGCGCTGAATCGTGTTGTTCTTCGTATACAAATCCTCGATCTGCCGAGGTTCGCAGAGCAAACAAACGATGCGATTCGGAGTCTCGCTGACCTTGCTTAGAGCATCGACAAAAATAAAAAAAGAAGCAAGAATGAAGCAAGAATTCTCGAGAATGGAAATAGGGGAAAGGGGGATAACAGGCTCAGGCACGCTCACACGCGCACTCAAAACACACAGGACACAGTGGGCGCTTTGACGAAGCCTTCATCCGTTCCACAACGTTGTCGCTGTCAGAAAATCGAAAAATCTGAGACCAACGCAAAGCCTCTGAGCCAGAGCCGCTCTTCTCCTCTTGTTTTTGGTCTTTCTTTTCTTTTTCGTGATTCTTGTGAGACCACAGGGATGTGCGTAAGGTTTCTGACGGTTCAGAAAATTGTTGCCTGACTGCTCCATTGCCTGACCGTGCCTTGCCTGGCATGTAAAAGGCACGGCGCCGCACTGCACTGCCCAGCAAACCAAACCCACCACCGGCTCGCTCGCAGTATCACCAATTCACTCAGACATCACTCACGCACTCACTCCAGCTAGCCCTCACTCACGTTTAGCCAGAGTGTGCAGTAATTAGGGCCAAGCCCGACACCACACCACACACACCACGCCAGATTCACCACGCCGCCGCCTCACGCTCCTTCCTCCTTTGGCTTGCCATCTTTGACCGCTGGCCCTTTCTACAATTCTCACTCTACTTCGACGACTACACATCCCCCTCCTTCCTTCTTCTTATCACCTTCCCCTCACCCTCACCATCTACTGTTCAATCTTGCCTGCTCCACCCGACATCGTTCACGGAAGGCTTGCTTGGACGTCTCAACCTTTTCTCACTCATTGGCATCATCGCCCCGGCCTGATCAGCCCCAGCATCGACACGACCATCCGGACGTCTCCTTGGAGGCATTACACCCACAACATGACGCAGCACGCCTCTTCATCGTCGAGGCGGCGCTCGGTCGCCAAGAAGGCGATGTCCTTGGCTACCGCCGCTCTCGCCCTTTCATCTCGTGCATCGGCAGCCAAGAAGGGTGGTACTTTTGAGATTGTCAATACCAACTCGCTCGCTTCCGCCATGATGCTTGGTGTCATGGACGAGGAGAACGTATTCATCCTTGACAAAGCCGAGAACAACACCGACCGCTTGGCAGATGGTCGTCCCGTTTGGGGTTCCTTCTACAACGCTGCCGACAACTCGGTCGTTGGTGTGTCGGTCTCGACCAACACTTTCTGTGCTTCTGGTGCAACTCTCGGTAATGGTACCTGGGTCGTGGCTGGCGGAAACCAGGCCGTAGGCTATGGTGGTGCTGCTGTGCCCCAGAACCTCAGTCCTTACCAGGATTACGATGGCACGCGTGCCATCCGTCTTCTCGAGCCTGGCTCCAAGACATGGATCGACTCACCATCGACTACCACCGCGCAGGTCAACATGATGCAGTCCCAGCGTTGGTACCCTGGTATCGAGGTACTTGAGGATGGCAGTGTTCTCTTTGTTGGTGGTGCCGTGGGAGGTGGTTACATCAACCGAAACACCCCCAACACCGACCCATTCTACCAAGGTGGAGGATCCAACCCTACGTACGAGTACTTCCCCTCCAAGGGCCCGACCAGGGTCTGCGACTTCATGGGCAAGACCTCCGGTCTTAACATGTACCCTCACACCTACCTCATGCCCTCTGGCAAGATCTTTATGCAGGCCAACTACAGTACCACCATGTGGGACCATGTCAACAACATCGAGACCCCTCTACCCGACATGCCTGGCCAGGTCATCCGTGTTTACCCCGCTTCCGGTGCCGTCGCAATGCTGCCTCTCACTCCTCAAAACCAGTACACTCCCACCATCCTCTTCTGCGGTGGCAGCGTGATGAGCGACCAGCTTTGGGGCAATTACGCCGGACCTGGTGGTGACATCCTTGGTATCACTGCCTCGACCGACTGCTCGTCCATCACACCCGAAGACAACCAGGGCAACGCCAACACGAATGTTCAGTATGTCAAGGAGGGCGATCTGCCCGAAGGTCGTTCAATGGGCCAGTTCATCCACCTCCCCGACGGCACCATGGTCATCGTCAACGGTGCCAACAAAGGTACCGCCGGCTACACCAACGCCACATACAACACCATCCAGTACAATGGCCGCACAATCGTCACTGAGGGTCTTTCTCAGGATCCCACTTACGTCCCCGTCATCTACGACCCATCCAAGCCTAAAGGTCAGCGCATTACTAACGCTGGTCTCTCAGCCTCTACCATCGCCCGTCTCTACCACTCGAGTGCTGTTCTGCTTGCCGATGGATCCGTCATGGTTGCTGGCTCAAATCCACACCAGGATGTTACACTCAACATGCCGACTGGAACCACACCTCAGGCCTTCAACACCACCTACGAGATTGAGAAATGGTACCCTCCCTATTGGGACTCGCCTCGTCCCCAACCGCAGGGCATGCCCACCTCGATCCTTTACGGTGGCAACCCCTTCAACATCACCGTCGACGGCAAGTACATGGGCGATTCCGCCAATGCCAAGGCAGCCAATACCAAATTTGCTATCATCCGTCCTGGTTTCTCTACACACGCCATGAACATGGGTCAACGCGCTGTCTACCTTGACTACACCTACACTGTCAACGAGGATGCCTCCGTCACATACATGGTCAACCCTCTGCCCAACACAAAGGCCATGAACCGACTCTTCGTGCCTGGTCCCGCTCTCTTCTTCGTCACCGTTGGTGGCGTTCCAAGTATGGGAAAGATGATCATGGTCGGCACTGGCGCTACTGGTACCGGTAACGTGCCCTTCACTCCCAACCTTGGATCTGCTCTTGTCACACTCCCTGCTGCCGTCAACAGCACCAAATTCACTGCTGCTCTCTCCAAGCCCGGTGACTCCACCTCCGACTTTGGCCTCGGCAAGATCATCGGTATTGCTGTTGCCGGCGCTGCTGTTCTGGCTCTTATTGCTCTCGGAATTTGCCTCTGGAGGCGCAAGGGCAAGAACTCGCGCAACGAGAAGGCTGCTTCGCGACAGTCAGCGGGTGCTTGGACCAGCCGTGACCTTGGTTCCGGCCCCGAGTACAAGCGCGTCGACACCCCTGTCGGTTCGGTCAGCGGCGGCCGCTTCGCCGGCGGTAGGATGGATAGCTCGCACACGTTTGAGTCTTACCGCATGAACGACCAGGGCAGCGTCAGTGAGAGCAAGGAGGCACTTGGAGGCTACTACGATGCTCCCCGAAGTGGCAGCCGCGCTGGTTACCACCCAAGTCCACTCGCATACGAGCAGCAACAGCAGCAGCAGCACCACGGCCGTGGCGGATCACAGGGCGGACAGTACCAGCAGGGTTGGGGCGAATACCATGCTGGCGATGCCGGTGCCTACTACGAGGACAACACAAGCAGGTACGCCGGCGGTCAGAGTTACGACGACTACCCACCGCAAAATTACCAGCAGCAGAGCTATCAGCAGCAGTACCACCAGCAACAACGTCAATACTACGACAGCCCGCGCCATCACCAACAAGGGTCTGGCAGCTACTCCAGCCGCCGCTGAGCAGTGAATGCCCGGGTTTGGTGAGGAGACTGTCGGAACGGTCTTTCTTGTTCCCCCCAAAAGTCGAGCGGATGCATTGCTTTCTTCTATCTTGCCTGCCTCGACAGCTCAATCGTTCATTCTCAGACCTTTGATTGGAATCTTCTTTCCCCCTCGGTTTCGCGTCTCTCCTCCCCACTCATCTGCGTTCATTCTGTTTATCCACACTCGCTTGTGATTTGAAGCCTGCATCATCAAGATGCATACTGGTTCACCAACCCACTACTTCTCGCTCCTTAGTATTCTCGCTCGATTTGCCTGGACAATATACATTTTGGCTTATTATATACCTGGTGACTGTGCAGTGTGTGAATCTAATGGCACCAAAATCTGCAACCGATGAATGCCGCAAGCATTGAGACGTATACGCCAATTACCACTTTCCCCGATGATGATAGCGCATGCCTAGATCTGACACAATAAAGAATGTTGAACTGCACTCTGTCTTTGAAGTCTGATAGGTTCCGTCGAGGTATGCAGGACACTTTCTGGTCTTCAGGTCAGCGACGTGGCTGACGATCTCGTCACCGTCCAGCAACGAAGACGATGACCCCGCTCTCCGTCCAGCAACGGAGCCAATACCCTCGCTCTCCGCCCATCATGGGAAGGCAATACAACTCGAATCGGCATTGTTGGCATCTCCGCTACCAATCCGAGCTCAATGATTTGAATTGGCCACTGGTACATCGAACGAGAGTGGTAAGAAGGATCTAGCAGGTGAATGCTCATTGGCTGAGGAAACGCAGTAGAGCTTCGCCATGTTCGAAAGCATCGACTCTGAAAGGGACTTCAAATGAAAGGCATGCAGGTCGCAGAAACTCAAAGCCTTTCCTTGTGGGCTCTACTCAAGAAATTAAAGCAACTTCAATCAAACAAAGGGGTCGAACACGCTTTGTCTTCACCACAAACATTTCTTTGTCCAAGCTGTCAAGTGTTGAAAGGGACGCCAAGTAGAAGTCACATTTCTCTGCATCGGGTCCACCGATTGTCTCTAGACAAAGGGACGATTTTCTATCAGATCCATCTTCCTTTGCCACCAATCAATCTCTTGTTTCTCTGCCCCGAATATCGTTTTGCTACTCGGCTGTTTGTTGATGACGGTGGAAGAAAGGAATCCTTCGACTTGTCGAAACAGATTGTTCGCTTGCCAAGGAGATGAAAGGGCCCAACAAAGTGGAGAGAAGGAGACGATGAGTGTCGACGTCATCCTCGTCGATGATTTTCAAAGCTCTTGATGAGTCTTCTGGTCACGTTGGTATATATGCAAGGCTTGCTTCGAGCATCGGTGCCGTCGGTAATTTCTTCCATCTAACTTGCTTCTGCATATACTCTCTTTACTCACTATGGTCACCACCACCCTCACCTGCACGAAACTCGCTTCTCATCGCGGTAGAGGAACAGCAGTATCTTTTGCCATTTCTACCCTCGCTTCTTCAGCCACATCAAAGCTGCCTACCAGTAACTCATATTCCTCGTCCTTGTTCTCTTTCAACAGCTCTGATCATGATCAAGAGGATGTCACCTCTCCCTTTCCATCACTATCTCCATCCTCCTTGCAGATATCGAAGCGAGAACCTCTCTCCGACATCACCAACTCATTATCTTCACCTTCTCTAACATCATTCACGAACCTCTCTCCGCTCGGATCCACAGCAACTCATTCCCTCCATCCATCCCGAATTCCAGCCGCACGACCACGTTCCAGCCTCCACCGCAACGTTCTCAATTCACTGCACCGCCAAAAGTCTTCTCTTCGTCGTCGAAGAAACGCAATCTCCCTCTCCACTTCACAAGCTTCCATTCTCGCAAAGCAACTTTCCACCCCTGCCAACTCGGCTGCTCAAACCTCTCTGCAGTGCGCCATCGTCAAGGATGAGATAGAACACACAAACAGCGCAAGATGGGAGGACCAGAAGAAAGTAGGTGTGAGATTCAAAACAATCGCACTGGACAACAACTTGTTTCTGATCAGTAGAACTGATGGACATTCATTCACTTGTCAACCTACTGCACAGAGCTGCAGTTGTAGAAACGCTCCCACCCCTGTTGTAGAAGTAGCTGCTCGTGCGATTTAGACCCGTTCCATTGTTTTATTCTCTCTCACTTTGTACGCTATCTCCACCCCTGTGCAGCGATCTGGACTTCCTCTGGTAGTACCCAGCCTCACACTTCAAATTTCACGCATACCTCACTTGCACATCCCATTCGCATGAAACACTGAGACCACACAGACAAAACGAGCTTGTGACGAAGTGCAGTTTGTTGATTTTTGAAAAGCGAGATGCATGATCATGTACATAAAACATGGGGAAAGATATGTTCTTTTTGGGGGGTTGGGAGATTCGAGCAAGGATTGCTCAACCTAGAAAGGTGGGTAGTGTTACATGCAAAAGACCGAATGAGCCGACTTCCAAAATCAGATATAGCAGGACCGCACGTCAAGCAGAGAGAAAACGCCATCTCGCTTTTCGGTGTCAAGACTGACTGTGTGTATGTTTTCCCCTCGACCCCGAAAGAGAGTCGAATCACAGAAACGTCCTGCAAGCCATGTAGTCCAAATATGATGTTGAAAGTGTATCGGTGCCTATGCGTGGGGTCGTGCTAGTCATCCGTTTCGAGATGCCTTGTAGTGCGACATGGAGGTGGAGTGAAGGATGCTGAAAGAGAGAGACAAGAATGAACGATGCTGATCGGAGAGAAACGAGACAAGATGAGATGCTTTTTAACTAGAGAAAAGAAGTTTACTCGTCGTCAATCTCGATCTCGCCAGCGTCGATGCCCTCAATGATGGCGTGGGGGTTCTGGCCGTTAACGGTGCAGCCGACGGACTGAGCAGTGCCGAGGATCTCCTTGACGGTACCGGCAAGGTTCTTGGCGAAGGACTTGAAGCGCATCTTGCGGGCGATCTCGACAATCTCGTCGAGGGGGATGTTACCACCGTGCTTGATGTTCTTCTCCTTCTTGCGGTCACGAGGGGGCTCCTTGAGCGCCTTGATGACAAGCGAAGAGGCGGAGGGGACAACGGAGACAGCAGCCTGACGGTTCTGGACGGTAAGCTGGACAGTGACACGGAGACCCTTCCAGTCACCAGTGGCCTTGGCAATGTCTTCACCGACCTTCTTGGGGGAGAGACCAAGAGGACCGATCTTGGGGGCAAGAGCCGAGGAGGCACCAACCTCACCACCGGTGGCTCGGAGGTAGATGATCTGATTTGAGATGTAAGCAAAGTGCGAAAGCAAGATGAAATTAAAGTCAGTTTGCGGCTCTAGTCGTTTCACTGTGAATGTGAACATGCTGGCTCTGTTGGGATTATCGACGTCGAAATGGCTGCACAGATGCGTAGGTTGTCGTATGAACCGGTGCTGGGTGATCTTGTTGTTTCCTTGCATACAATCGAGGATATGACTGAGATTGTAGCTTTTTGTTGAAAATTGGCTGGTGATGATGCCTCCCATCGGGCCACAACGCCTCCATCATCTGCAAAATTTTAGACTTGTGACTTCGTTATGCGAGCTCTGTAGGCATCTTTCCAATTGGCATGTGCGAACGTCCACATCACAGCGCTTGTGCGATTCAAGGGTAGGTGAAGCATGTCTGCAGTCCTCCTAACAAGGCTGTGCTGTTGCAATTGCAGGTCATCAAATGTGACCCCAGAAACATCGTGCGGTCTAAAGTATTGCGTTCCTTCCACGTTCTCCATCTCCACAATGACACGAGTGGCTCTGCCAAATAAATGAATGATTCGGGTCGAGGGAAGCCGAGGTGTACTGGCTGATGATGACAATGATACGATCAATGAAAGTGTCGGAGGGTATCTCGGTTGATGATTGCAACAGCATCTGGCACGCTGCAACGGAGACTCCTTATCACGGCAATGATCAAAATGTCGGAATGGCAGAAATCTGTGCAGCTAGTCGATACGTCTTTGTCCCAAAGTGTCGGCATGTATGTTGAGAGAGATAATCACCTTGATCTCGTTGGGGTCGATCTTGGGCGCCATTGTAAATAGGTATAGATGTGATGGTGATCTTAACGGTGGAGAAGGGACGAACAGACAAAAGTTGAATCGCCTCTGCCCGACCCGCACGCTCTCCGCCTTGCTACAGGCAGCCTAGCCACTGTTGCTGCTGCCCACTCAGCATCGCACTTTGCAATGAGCAATCACATCTGGACAAAATCACTGTGCCTTCAGAGCGCTTTCATTAAATTTGGCCCAAGTACCGCTTCGCTGTACGAGTTCCCCAAGTCGAGTCCATCAGGCTTGCACGTCGATTTGATGCATCGGATCCAACGTCTGACTGCAGCTGCTGCCTGATTTCTTGGTCTGACTTCTGGCTAGAGTGGTATTTCAATTTTGTATTCAGCTGCCTTCGGCCGATGAGCAAATTGAATACAAAGCTACACGTGTGTCAATACAAAGCAATTCTGACTGATATTCTGCCTCAGAATGAATCGACCACTCCAATCCAAGAAGAAGAACAGGAAGAATCTGGCCATCACACACACAGGCCGTTGGTCTCATCTGAAAAACGATGAGGCAGCAGCGTGGCGTTGTCAGGTCTGAGCAAGGTCGAGCTTGCCGCGGAGGGGGACAGAGGAAGACAGAGAGAGTGCACAACAGATGCCAGTTCGGCCTGCAGGCCAGTGAAGCCGATTCGAGATGGATTCAGGCTGAGAAGCGAGTGAGTTTTGCCAATACAGTAGTGGAGACAACCTGGGAAACTCATCGTCGTCAACGTCGTCGTCGTCGCGTTACGCTCTCATCACCACCTCATACACATATCTATCAAAATGTAAGTTGCCAACGTCGCTGCAATAGTGTCACCATCGTCGACGTTTTGAGCGGCATGCTGCACGAGAAAAGGATGCATGATTGTTGCATGATTCGACAGCATTGGATGGAAGGTGGTGGAGACACAGTGACAGTGCCAAGGATCAAGAATACCATCATTGGCCCTATCATGGCACAGCATTCAGCAGGACCATCGTGACACCGATATTGAAGAAAGAGTCGATGATGGACCAAGTTCTTTCCGTAGTGCCTCGGAAATGTCGCTCTGCTGCGGAACTCACGCTTAGAGACAGTCCGGCGACGACATAGGTTCAGGGTGCGGGAAGAGTTTCGCTCAATCTCGAGTCATGCTCGTTGTTGATGCAGCTACTGTACCTGTTGGAAAGCGGACGGGGACGTGCAACACTAGCTATGCAGCCTGGAGATTTGTCAGGTCGGACTACCACTGGCAAGGTCAAGGACAAAGATCGCATGACCAATTTGGAGGACAACCTTGGACTCGCCGTGCATGCCGCTTCAGCTGTCGATGATATCGATGCTGCAGACCAGGTCCAACAACCATCACGGCAATAGTTTCTGACACCAGCCTTCGCGTTTCCCCCAACTTCTTCAGGTCTGAGTCTCTCGTCTACAAGGGCTCCCTCGCCGGCCACAAGGGCTGGATCACCGCCATCGCCACTTCCCAGGAGAACCCCGACCTTCTCCTCACCGCTTCGCGTGATCGCACCATCATCGTCTGGCAGCTCAGCCGTGATGACTCCAACTACGGTTACCCCAAGCGGATCCTCCACGGCCACAACCACTTCGTCTCCGACATTGTCATCTCCTCCGACGGTCAGTTCGCTCTTTCCGCCTCTTGGGACAAGACCCTTCGTCTTTGGGACTTGAACACCGGTACCACCACCCGTCGCTTCGTCGGCCACACCGCCGATGTTCTCTCCGTCTCCTTCTCCGCCGACAACCGCCAGATCGTTTCCGGTTCGCGTGACCGCACCATCAAGCTCTGGAACACCCTCGGCGAGTGCAAGTTCAACATCACCGACGACGGTCACTCCGAGTGGGTCAGCTGCGTTCGCTTCAGCCCCAACCCCCAGAACCCCGTCATTGTCTCCGCTGGTTGGGACAAGGTCGTCAAGGTAAGTTTAGACCAAAAACATAGACACCATCAGCAGATTAGGACAAGCAGAGAGGACACGGAAGGATCAAGGCGACATCACAAGGACAGACCAGTTGGGTCAGGAATGGCTCGTGGGAAGGGGTCAAAGGCGATCACGCGGCGTTTTGCGATGAAGAGTGCTTTTTCAAATATTTGCTACTATAGAGAGCATAGCTCGATGAGAATATCTCAAAGTCACCAAGATCACTGAGCATTCACCCTTTGTACAAGGGTGTGCGCCGCATGCACATGTTGGAAGGACAGCAAAAGAGGGAGAACAAGCTGGCAAGCGAGCTATTGTCCTGCTTCATTCTGATCTGCTCGATTGGTCTACAGCCTCGTTGACGAGCGACCGCTAACCAACGTTCTTTTCTATTCACCTTTTCATTGTGTCACTGTAGGTCTGGGAGCTTAGCAAGTGCAAGTTGAAGACCAACCACTACGGCCACACCGGCTACATCAACACCGTTACCGTTTCCCCCGATGGTTCGCTCTGCGCTTCCGGTGGCAAGGACGGTGTCACCATGCTCTGGGAGCTCTCTGACGGCAAGCACCTCTACTCTCTCGAGGCTGGTGACACTGTCAACGCTCTCGTCTTCTCCCCCAACCGCTACTGGCTCTGCGCTGCCACTGCCTCTTGCATCAAGATCTTCGACCTCGAGTCCAAGAGCATCGTCGACGAGCTCAAGCCCGAGTTCTCCGGTGTTGGCAAGAACTCTGCCGACCCCGAGTGCCTCTCGCTCGCCTGGTCCGCCGACGGTCAGACCCTCTTCGCCGGTTACGCCGACAACATCGTCCGTGTCTTCACCGTCCTCTAAACGGTTTCGCTTCCCAAAGTGTTTCCGGAAGATTCTGCCTTTCCCCTTCCAGTCGATGCGGCGTCATCGTTCCATCATTTTCTCGTTCCATGCATGCTCTCACACATTAATGCCGTGTAAAAATTGATAGCCTTGGCTTCGGAGGTAATCTTGTCCTCTCGATCCAATGGCTGATTGATCTTCTCCTAGTCGTGCGGAGATCAGTCGGCGCTCACTCACGCCACTCCCTAAACATCATCACACATAAAAATATAAGGGTTGCTCCCTCCCAGTTCCTCTTTCACTTTACCTGGACAACTCGTCCTTTTGTGTGCTCCGTCGTGGTTGTGACGCAGTGTGAGAATCACTGAGTTTCCAGTTCAATGAGTATGAAGATGACGATACGTTGAGCATCTGTCTATGTTACAACGATGGTGGACTTTGCCGATCCGGCAATTTGAACAAGTCAGTCAAAAGACGAAGCATTTCCTCTAGACGCTCATCTTCATGTCAATCTTGGAGTGACACTTGTACCCTACGACCTCGAAGTCATCGTACTTGAAGTCGTCAATGTCGGTAATGTCGCGCTTGATGTTGAGCTTGGGGAAGGGAAGTGGCTCGCGTTCGAGCTGAATCTTGAGTGGTTCTACGTGATCTTTGTAAACATGAGCGTCTCCCATGGAGAGGACGAGCTCTTTGGGCTCGCAGTCGGTGACTTTAGCGATCATGTAGGTGAGCAAAGCGTAGCTGGCAATGTTGAAGGGAACGCCCAATCCAAGGTCGCAGGAACGCTGGTACATTTGACATGAAAGCTGCTTCTTGCCTTGACCCTTGGCGTATGCGTCGAGGTTGGAGACGAAGAACTGACAGAACATGTGACATGGTGGAAGAGCCATGAGTGCGAGATCTTTGGGGTTCCATGCGCTGAGCAAGATTCTACGGTCGGTGGGGTTGTTCTTGATCTTGTCAATGACATCACGGAGCTGATCGACACCCTGACCAGTATAGTCGGTATCGCAGTCCTTGTACTCTGCGCCAAAATGACGCCATTGGAAACCGTAGACTGGTCCCAAATCGCCTTCCCTCCTGTGCTGCAATCCTCGCGAGTCGAGGAACTCTCGCGAACCGTTTCCGTCCCAGATATGCACGCCCTTGTCTGTGAGCAACTTGGAGTCGGTCTTACCAGCAACGAACCAGAGCAGCTCTTCAAGAACACCACGGAAGAAGACACGCTTGGTTGTGAGCAAAGGGAGAGTGCCGTTTGTGAGATCGAAGCGGAGGCAAGGCTGAGGTGCGAAGAGGGCGAGAGTGCCGGTACCTGTGCGGTCGGGTCTGGACTCGCCTGTCGAGATGACGCGAGAGACGAGCTCGAGGTACTGAGACTCTTCGTGTTTGGCAGAACCACACGAGCCTGGCGAGCCCTCGGCGTCGCCCTTGGGACCAGTCTTGGACGAGAAGATACCGGCGACGGTGGGCTCAGCAAAATTGTGATGTGCGTAGCCGAGAACAACCATTCCACCTGCGTCCATCTCGAAGAGACGGCCGTTGGTCAGGGGCAAGCCGAGCCAACGAGCCACAAAGACCCTGTTGAAGTGTCCGTGACAGACCAGCAAAACGTCGCAGGTCTTTGCACCCACATCATGGCCCTGCTTACGCTTGTCAACGTGAGACGACTGCAGATCGCGAATCTTGGCAATCACCGAGTCGACTCTGTCGCTCATGTGCTGTGCTGACTCTCCTGGAAGCTCGTCTGGTCTCTCGGGGTGATCTGGTGTACCCTCTGACCAAATATCCCAGCCAGGACGTTTGGCTCGGATCTCGTCTGTCTTGAGACCTTCGTATGCTCCGTAGTCCCATTCGCGGCATTCTTGAAGCACCTCCACTGGTGGGATACCTTCACGCTGACTGGCGGGAATGTGTTCGAGCATGATCTCGAGTGTGTGTTGAGATCGCTTCCTTGGGCTGACAAAGATGTGGTTGAGCTTGGTTGGGTCGATGAGCTTGCCGTTTCCGACACCGACGATGCTGGGTGCCAATTGACGCATTACTTGCTCACCATGAGGTGTGAGCGAGATATCGGATCGTCCGGTGTGCTGGCCAGAGATGGACCATTCGGTCTCGCCGTGACGAGCGAGGAAGACTCTTGGCATCGCCATGTCGGGCAGACGTTTTCTTTTCAGATGATGATGTTGACGTCGGTCGAGACGATACAGTGTATGCTGAGAGCAAGAAGTCGGTAAGCGGACCACAGGATTGCACAGTCACTGCACAGCAAAATCCGAAAGCACAAATTCGCGAGATTCGAAGAAAAGCACAGTCCAACCTCTTTGCTTCTGTGCCTGATGACTGCTCTGCCGCTGCTGCAATCAACGCGACGCGTGAGTTCAGGAGTGTTGGTTCGGATTTTGCAGACGGAGTTCGGCAACACTTTCGGCCTGAAACTGTCCTCGCTCTCAACTTTTGATGAAAGCATAGCTAAGGAGGTAACTTGGTTCTCTCTTTAAGCACGGACAAACGCAGTGCGGTGATCAATGTTACTCTCTTTTGATGCATTGCAAACGAAACTGTGTCAATGGGCAACTTACTAATACACCTTTTTGCAATCAAGATCGCATGCACAGCCAAAGTTGTTTGACAGCTTCCTCTTTCCAAGTTCGTACAACCAGCACCTTGATCGCAAATTCCTGGACGGGATCCAGCCCGTCCCTCTGGGTGAACTGCATGGCCTGAGTCAGGATCCTGCGGGTTTTGCGCTGTTTGCTTGTTTCGCAGACGATCTTGAAACGTTGCTCATACGAAACAAGTGCGAACTTGCTGAAAAAATTACGATCTTGATCTACGAAAAACATGAGCGTATGCGAACTAGGTTGCAAAAAGGTGTAATGTACATCTAAAGGCCCAATGACATCTAACAATCGGTCAAGTACGGATACTGACATTAGTGTGAGCTCATCAGCAGTTGGCCTAAGTGAGATCAAGAATGGCGGATAACGTAGCATCGGCTCCGTTGCTGGACGGAGAGCTAGGTCATCAGCTCCGTTGCTGGACGGAGAGCGAGGGCATCAGCTCCGTTGCTGGACGGAGAGCGAGGGCATCAGCTCCGTTGCTGGACGGAGAGCGAGGGCATCAGCTCCGTTGCTGGACGGAGAGCTAGGGCATCAGCTCCGTTGCTGGACGGAGAGCTAGGTCATCAGCTCCGTTGCTGGACGGAGAGCGAGGGCATCAGCTCCGTTGCTGGACGGAGAGCGAGGTCATCAGCTCCGTTGCTGGACGGAGAGCGAGGGCATCAGCTCCGTTGCTGGACGGAGAGCGAGGGCATCAGCTCCGTTGCTGGACGGAGAGCGAAGGCATCAGCTCCGTTGCTGGACGGAGAGCTAGGTCATCAGCTCCGTTGCTGGACGGAGAGCGAGGGCATTGTCTCCGTTGCGTTCTCTTGCAACGGCCTCCATCATGGTTGCGGGAGTCATCGACAAGTTCCGGACGTTGCGCATAGTCAAGATGCTCCTCAAAGGTTGTACCCTTACAATCGAGGAAGACCACATCAGAATGCTTGTCGAATGTGATGCAGTCGGATGTGGGGCTTCAAGAGCCTCGCAAGACATCGCGCACAGCGACAAGGTCTCCGGTCCGGAACTTGGTCGGCTCTCCTGCCTTGGTGTACAGCTTCGAGCCTGTGTTAACCCGCATAATAACAGAAAGCTCCGCAGTGAACCGGATGGTGAATTCACAGAAGTTGCTATCGTAGTCATGCTGATAGAGTCGACCGACAAAAGACATGCGCCTGCTCTTGGCGGTGACAGGGTCCCTGTCTAAGAAGCGCTGTGGATCCATCATGGTAGTATCGGCAACGATGTTGGTACCTATAAGGAAGAGTCGAGACGGACTGGTGTCAACGGACTGGGATGGAAGCGGTGCTGGATCCACCCTTGAACAACCAAGAGACGCACCGATCGTACAAGCACTGCTACCTTTCGCAACCCTCTCCCTCTTCTCCCACACTGATCTTCATCCTCACTCCGGCACACAGTAAGTATACATTGTCTCCCTTCATGACTCTGAAGATACCCTACTAATCGCTGTGTTCTGCTCTTTTTGAACGCAGATGTTGCAGATCAAGCTCTCGAATGTTCCGGTTCTTCCGGAGCAAATGGCAACTGCTGGCTTGCGATGAGGACCCGATGTCTATCCATTCTACGATTCGAGACTTGCGGACCTCTACAATTGTATCTCACCACCAGCAACAGCCGCCTTTGATCCAGTCTCAACTCAGATACATGCCCAACACAGCCAGTCTTGCCAATCTGTCCACGCCTTCAGAGATAACCACCTCCATCCACTGAGATCAACAGCCCTAGCAAAATGCTGGGTTCACTCTACCGTTTTCGCAATGCCTCAGCAACTATGGCCCTTCCAAAACACCGCCATTGAAGATCGTGACGCAGGCCGGTTCCCCTCTAATCAAGGAACTCTTAACCCTGCAAATCTAGGTGCGCCCGTTGTGGCTGCCCTTGCTGCCGAGGTCCCAAATCATCGACACCCTCCGCCGCTCACTGAGCCTGCAGGCGTGCTCAAGCCAGCCGATGAGGATTTGAGGAGCTGCGAGTTCAGGATAGATATCAACACTAAGCTTCGAGCCACATTACGACAGTGGTGGGTCTGTTCCAACAAAACTTTCAACAAAGCGATTACCATACTCAACCAAGCTAGCAGGCATCGAGATCTTCCGGAATTAAACGACTTTCCTCGGGTTTCCGTCTTTTTCACCCTCTTTTCTTTTTCCTTTCTCTTTCTCTAACTTCTCTCTTACTCTTATCCGGCTCATTAGTCAACTTAATGTATTCCCTGCCTTGTACACAGGGTGGGGGCCCATCTCGAAGGGCAAAGTGCGGATGCGGACGCGTCACCTGCGCCGTACGTGTCCAGCCAGAGCGAAGCTCCTTGAGCGTCGCCTTGGCTTCTACTGAGCCATGGAAGGAGTGGCCGAGGTCTTGAGACCAGCAGTCTTGGCGGTAGAAGCAACCGCCAGTAACTCCGCAAACGTGTATCGGCAACACCTTCGGCCTTAAATCGTCCTCGCTCTCAACTTTGATCCAAGCATAGCTGAGGAGATACTTTGGTTCTCTCTTCAAGCAGCGACAAACGTAGTGCGGTGACCGATGTTACTCTCTTTTGATGCATTGCAAACCAAACCGTGTCATTACTGTGGTGCTACTATCTCTAAGCTATCTTGAGCGACAGCGGTGTTTTGGGAATCTTGGCTTTTACGAGGAGAACCAAGACGAGGACTCCTCCTTACCCGACGTCATGTCAGAGCTGATGATCCTGTGCACGTGGCAGAGGTAGTCGACGTAGCTCATCGCATCATTGTTCTGATCTTCCACCAAGCTGTTGGCGAGCTCGACCTCGGTACCGTCGCGATTCTGACGAGCAATCAACACCGGCAACTCGGGCTTGTTCCTCTGCTGTGCGAACGATTGAATGATGGCACGAAC
Organism: Ustilago shanxiensis; assembly: GCA_019972555.1. NCBI lineage: Eukaryota > Fungi > Basidiomycota > Ustilaginomycetes > Ustilaginales > Ustilaginaceae > Ustilago > Ustilago shanxiensis. Next base: position 337,285 of record BPMX01000004.1, on the reverse strand, counting down.
CTGCTTTGACAGCTTGGTCGGCAACTTGGGCAGACGAGTCATACGAGCATCAATCTCTTCCAAGGAGTTGACGCCGTACAGGTCCTCGAGCAGGCGAGGGTTGACATTGGCACCCAGCCATAAGATGCACATCTCGCCATTTTCGAGCAGGTAGGCACCGTGCCCTTCCATTCGCAGATACGATGGTCGCATCAATGCTGGTGTCTTGATTCGTGTTCCGTCTACGGTGGTGCCATCAGGTTGTTGGATCTTGATGGGCGAGCCGTCGGCATCCGACATGGTGTGAAGGGCGATCATGCGTGGGTACAGCATCGACATGACTGCGGCAACACCCTGCGCCCGGAAGAAGCGCATGTAGAACGCACGAACGTCCGAAGTGACATTGCCACCCTTGATGCATTTCGTCTTGTTGATTGCCAGTGCATACAGAGGGAATAGCTTGAAGCTTTCTGGCAAGATGAGCTGACCCGGACTCGTGGACGACGCGCAATTTCGACGATAAGCGAGCAGGATCTTGACACACTTGTCCGTGAGGTAATGGCGCACCTCCTTGAGTGGCTTCGCATGTGCCAATGAAACAACCTCCTTGCTGTAATAAGCTACCGTGCTATCCATATCGGCGTAGCGGAAGACATTGCCGAGCAGCGATGTGACGGGCACAGCGATGTTGTGGCATCGCACACGACGTTCGCCCTCGGCCGTGGTGTAGAGTACAGCGCACTGGAAGTGAGCCTCATGCTTCTCGTCGAGCTTGCCTTCGTGCTTGACCAACGCAGCAATACACTTGTCTGCGTCCATAGTGCCTACCTCGATATCGGTGGCGTTGCGCTGGAAGAAGTTGCCAAAGTGATCGGCAACGCGCAGACCATTCGAGCATCGCAGACGCATTGTGACGTTGTATGCCGTCTCTCGCAGCACGGTGCGTCGCACTTCGCTCTGCAGCTTGATACCGTCGCGAACCGGATCGAAGCGAGGGTGGAAGAAGACCTCGCCGCCCGTGAAGCCGGAAAGCACGCCAATCGTAGCAACATCAATGTACTGCGATGGGAAGAAGAAGAGGTTGATGCCGATACCTGCGTCCACACACTCTTCGGCTGCGCCTCGATAGAAGCCATCCTGAGGAACAAAGAGGTTGCGTTCCTTGTCGGTGCCGTAAAGCTTGGTGTCTTCTCGGTGTTTGAGTGCACCAGGTCCGACTGTTGGGATTGTCGAGAGGAAGATGTTGACCTGACCACCAATGGTCGAGAGCGCTGCCTGCGCACCTCGCACTGCTGCGCCAAGAGCTGCGTCGCCAACCATACTCTCGCCGAACATGGTGGGGAGGCTGTCAAGCAAACCTTCGATCAAGTGACGCGACTCCCATGCATCTGCGAGCAAGCCATCGCTGATGGGCACGAACGGTTCGTCAATATCGCCGACCACCAGCATCTGTGCCTGATCGAGTTCTGCCGAGAGGTTGTAGAAGTGCAGAGCGCGGTCAAACGTAAGGATAGCGACCTTGGCTCCCTCGACGAGACCAAAGCCTGGGCCGGTGCTGAATTCAGCATCCGGTGCGCCGTTGGTGCCCTCGTCTGTTGAGCTTGCCTTGGGACCGTAGAGAGTTTCACGGATCGCCTCGACGGAGCTTGCAAGAGCACCGGAGCGGACGGCGCTGTAGCTCACATCAATGGCAAAGAAGTAGGTCAATGGTCGAGGGGCACGGACAGTTGTGCGACCCTTACCCAGCTGCAATCCGTTGAGCGCCTCGCTGGCGGCCTTGGTGGCCTGCTTTGCTGCCTGAGCTCCTTGGCCGCTGAGGCCGAGTGTAGTACCTTCGTAGTCCTTGCTGGCCTCGGTCTTTGGGTCGAGCCTGGCTGTCTCGGTTCGAGTGCTTGCCGGTGCCACAGGAAGAAGCACGGAGGCAGGAGGTGTTGATTGGATGGCCCAGTACTCCTTGGGTACAGCAAAGTCGATAGAACCTCGCGAGAGCTCAGGACGCTGGTCAAAGTCGACACGTCGGCCGCTCATGTCGAGGTTGCAGAAGTAGTCGGGAGCCACCTCGGTTGCAGTGCCGCAGAGGTTGCAAGTCCATTTCTGGCCGCCTTCAACGAAAACACACCAAGCGTTGATGTAACCTCGGCAGCGCTTGCAACGTGGTGGGCCGCTCTCACCAAAGGTAGCGACAGGGATTGGAGCCTCGTCGGGACGCAACTGTGCAAAGGGCTGAAGCAGCACCGCCAGCGGTAGCTGCGAGGTGGTTGCGAGCTCATCGGTGGCAGGCATGCTGTATGTGGTCAGTCGGAGATGCTTGGGAGAGCAGTTGCCCTGGTCTACGGCGGCAAAGCTGGTCGTGCTGAGCGGCATGCCACCTCGCCCACACGTTGCGAACCATTCCTTGTCAAAGAATTCCTGGTCGGCGTCCTGCATCTCTACTGGGCTGGGGATCTGATCTGGGTCGATCTTGCTGCGAGGACCCGCGAAGCGCTGCCCAGCCTGATGAGGGGGTTGAGCGATCGGTCCACCGGGCGTACCTCCGAGCGCTGCCTGCATGCCTGGAACGTTGCTCTGTTGGTTGGGCGGAAGGTTGGGACGGGCACCGCCTTGGCCCATGATGGCACGGTTGTGAGCAGCTTGTGCAGGGGAGACGACGTTGCGTTGGCCTGGCATCTGATCGAGCGCAGAATCATCGTTGCCGTCGTTGAAGTGATGTCCTTGCTGTGCTACTCGAGCGGCTGCGGCCTGTTGCCAAGGAGCAGGAGGGGGATTTGGCTGACTGGGTGCGTCGTTCCAGCCGGCGGCTGTAGCAGCTTGAGCATCTGTGTGGTAGGCGCGAGCACTACGCTTGGTCTTGGCGGGGCCCGCCTCGGGTGAGAGGTTTTGTGCTGGTGCTGGACTGGGCTGACGTGCATGAAGGTCGAGGCCGGCCATCTGCGATTCTACGCTCGCCATAGCGCCTGGCTGTCCGGGAGGACGAGGGCTGAGCCTACCTTGCAGAGCAAGATTAGGATGCAAGCCAGGTACCTGTTGTGGAGCGCCGCCGGGTGCACCTGGTTGTTGAGGGAATGGACGGCCGGCGGGAGGTCTCGCACTGGACATGTTGGTGGAAGGTGGTTGCGCGGGCCTAGCAAGCGGCATGCCAGGCTGAGGACGAGGCTGCATTGCTGGGTTTGGCGGTGGACGGATACCTTGCTGAATTTGTGGCTGCTGAGGCGGTTGCATGGGACGTTGCTGGGAGAATGCCTGCTGCTGTTGCTGCGGTGGGAAGGCACCTTGCTGCTGAGCACCTGGTGGAGGTCCAGGGCGTGGGGGAGCCTGCTGCCCTTGGAAACGGCCCGGCTGCTGCGGGTTCATCTTGATTCGAGCGTCGTGTAATTTGTGATTGTTTTAGAGGGAGATCGAATGATGCTTCGACTTTGATCTGCTTGCGTTCGGTGAGTGCAGACCCCAAGACAGCCAGATGGTCGCGAAGCCAATATACGATTTGCCAGATATTCGTTTGACACTGGCGTTTGTCGCTCGGGAACGCTGATCGCACGCCTCACTACCTCCTGCTGTTCTGGATCGACGCTGTGGTAATGAGAGGTAAGGTGCGAGGTTTGATGTTTGAGAAGGAAGATGATTGTGAAGTACGAGACGCAAGACAGTTGAAAGTGTTCAACGTGTCACACACCACTCTCACACGTCGAGACATGTTGATCTGGAAAGGTCTCCGCCCGTGCGCTGGCTGGCTGGCAAGCTTTCTGCTCCGCAACTTTTTGGGCTCCTGTCTTCCAGCTCAGCGTGTTCACAGAACGGGCCCGAATCTCAAAATCCGTACGAAATGCGAGACATCCCTTTTTTAAGAAAAAAGAGATGTGCAGTCTGAAGCGGCGTAACAAATTTTACGCTCCGAAATGGAGACAGCACCCGCAGAGAATCGCTCCTCTCTACCTCAATGCACTTTGAACATGTTCTCTTTGTCCTGATGTAGCCGTGGTCTCCTTTGGCTCCCAAGAGTCCAAAATTAAGTACGATTCCGGAAGCTGGAAACGTCTACATGCGATTGGATCAAAAGGTGGAACTCACGGCGTTCGAATTGCAGCATTCGGCGACTGACCGTGCGCAACGCTTTTTCTTTTCAGAATAATGATTTTCACGGTCTCAAGTCTACGGTCCATGAATCACGAATCGGTGAAAAGCTCGGATTACAAATCCATCACTTCCGACACGATCCACAATACCGAAGCATCATGTCATCTCTTCAGTCGTGCTTTCGGCTCTGCCCAGCATGCGTAAGGTATAGAGTACGCAGATGGACGAATAAGTCGCAACGACTCCTGTGGATATCAAACATCGAGAATTGGAAGAGAGAGGTCTTCGTATCCACGTGAAGTTGCATGAGGCCCGTCCCCCAAGTCTGTTGTGTGTGCATTTTCTGCCGAACCGAAACACCGATTCGAGAAGCAAAGAGAAAATCACAGAGCCGCAAGGCATGGAGGATGATGCAAGGGAAATAGTCCTGAGCACAGTAGTAACCGCGGTGGCGCGCCGTCTTCGTATGCAGTAGCAGATTGCGTGTGGATCGAGAATCGCTGCATTCGCTTAACTAGCAACTTCGGTTGATTCGTTCGGAACTCGTCGCTCGAGGCCGGCTTTGTTCAGCTGAGTTGGCTTAGCCCTGAATCACTCGCATTTCTTCCTGAGAGAGCCACGTTTCTCGCATCAGTTCTTCCCACTTCTTATCGAGGAGCGTTCTTCTTCCAATCCCTCCTTTTCTTCCACCACACCCACGTACTTCGTATCATTCGTCAAGATGGCTTCTCTCCGCACTGGTCTCAGAGTTGCTCAGCCTCTTCGAGCTTCGACTCGCAACTTCAACAGCGTCGCTCGCCCTTCCGTCCGCTCGAGCGTTCGTCACTACAGCAGCCCCGCCCCTGGCTCACCTCCTCCTCCCCAGCCCTCGTCTAGCTCGTCTACCAGCAAGGTCTTGCTCACATCGGTCGCTATCGCTGCTGTCGCTGGTGGTGCCTTCCTCGCTCTTGGTCGTGATGACAAGAAGTCCACCCTCGGCGTAGGTGCTGACGGCGCCAACAAGCTCACCGGCTCCAAGGGATCACAGGCTGCTGCTACTAGCGCTCACTCCAAGGAAGATTACCAAGCTGTCTACAATGCCATCGCTGAAGAGCTCGAGTCCAACCCCGAGTACGACGATGGCTCGTACGGTCCTGTTCTTGTCCGTCTCGCTTGGCACGCTTCAGGTACCTACGACAAGAACAGCAACACTGGTGGCTCCAACGGTGCTACCATGCGTTTCGCACCCGAGTCTGACCACGGTGCCAACGCTGGTCTCGGCGTTGCCCGCGACTTCATGGAGAAGATCCACAAGAAGTTCCCTTGGATTACCTACTCTGATCTCTGGACTCTTGGTGGTGTTGCCGCCGTCCAGGAGCTCGGTGGCCCCAAGATCCCCTGGCGCCCTGGCCGCAAGGATGCCACCGCTGACAAGTGCACACCTGATGGCCGTCTTCCCGATGGCGACAAAGGACAGGACCACCTCCGATACATCTTCTACAAGATGGGCTTCAACGACCAGGAGATCGTCGCTCTTTCCGGTGCTCACGCTCTCGGACGATGCCACACCGACCGATCTGGTTTCGAGGGTCCCTGGACTTTCGCTCCTACCTCGTTCACCAACGAGTACTTCAACCTGCTCATGAACGAGAAGTGGAACATGCGCAAGTGGAACGGCCCTCCTCAGTTCGAGGACAAGTCGACCAAGAGTTTGATGATGCTCATGACCGATATGGCTCTTGTTCAGGACCCTTCGTTCAAGAAGCACGTTCAGCGCTACGCCAAGAGTGAGGACGAGTTCTTCAACGACTTCCGATCTGCTTACGCCAAGCTCCTCGAGCTCGGTGTCCCCGCCGAAAACTTCAAGGCTTTCGAGACCAAGCTTGATGGCGGCAGGCCCTTCGAGTTCCTCACCACTGCCGAGCAGGAGAACGCCAAGCAGTAGATATGCTTCCGACCCTTTGATTCAATAAAGTCTATTTCCGTGCAAAGCTAATCTGAAACGTTGTATAGTTCAACTTGTTCGTGTTCCCAATTTTGCAGTTCTCGTGCTTTGCATGCACAATGAGTTTGCGTACTACTTTTGCATATGGTCTCTCCGGTGGACAAAGTGCATCTCATCGGCTCAAAAGGTCGATGGCAATCAACGGTCGTATCGAAAAGGGCGTGCGAGTTGTTGCCTGCGATTGTTGCTGCGAAACAGGCTTGCGGCACAACCGACGTTGCAAATTTTGGGCGTGAGATTGCGGCTGTGTGTATCAGATGTCCACTGTGATGAGAGTGCGTTCGAGATCCAGTCAATCGTGGCTTCACTGTGTTAAGGAGTGGAGCCTCCAAAATATTGACTGCTTGAGAGGGTCCCACGCTTGTATCAAGGTTAGAAGAAAAAGAAAGGGTTGCGAGTCACGCGGGATGAGTTGCAGCTCAGTTCTTCTCGCATAATTTTTAGACTTTTCTGCGATTCTTCTGACCAACGGCAACAGAACAACAGCACAGACCGTCGGTCGAATCTCAAGTTGCTTGGCCACCTAAACTCAACTTTCTAACTTCATCCCACGATCCTCGCAACCCCTCCAAGTAGCTATTGCGCAATCAGGCTGGGACCCACACTCCTTGAACCCACTCAGCGCCCCCGACTTGATATAGTGTACTGCTCGGGCCTGCACTTCTGCGCCTCACGATTGCATAAAGGCAGCAGCCTTCGACTTGATCCGGCAGCTATCCTTTCGACCACACACATCACTCACAAAGCATTGCCGGCATGTCGGTTCCTTCGGAAGGTCTTGTCTCGGTCGCTTCCAATGTCCAGCCTCAGGCTATCGGCACTGGCTCGCGTGCCGCTCGGGGTAAGACAGTCCTCATCGACAACTATGACAGTTTCTCATACAACGTTGTTCAATTCCTAGCCGAGGCCGGCGCTGACCTCGTCGTTTACCGTAATGACAAGGTCACTCTCGAAGAGATTGAAGCTCTCAATCCCGCCAACATTGTCATCAGCCCCGGTCCTGGTCATCCTCTTCATGATTCGGGCATCTCCATCCCGGTTATCAAGAGGTTTGCCGGCAAGATCCCCATCCTCGGTGTCTGTATGGGCCTCCAGTCCATCTACTCGGCTTACACCGGTATCGTCGACTTCGCCGGCGAGATCGTCCACGGTAAGACCTCCGAGATCGCTCACGACGGCAAAGGTCTCTACGCCGGTCTTCCTGCTCATGGTGTCATCGGAACAAGGTACCACAGTCTTGCTGCACAGCTTCCAAGCCTGCCTAAAGAGCTCGTTGTAACTTCAAAGACTGCTAGTGGAGTCGTCATGGGTATCCGCCACACACGCTACACAGTTGAGGCCGTTCAGTATCACCCTGAGAGCATCCTCAGTGTCGGTGGCCGCGAGATGATGGTCAACTTCCTCAGCTGGACCGGAGGTACTTGGGATGCCAACCCTCAGGCCAAGGTCGATGCTGCCGCTATTGAGCGTGCTGAGAGCACCACCGAACCCGTGCTCGCTATGGCTTCCACTGATGCTGCCGCCGCTGCCTCTGCCCCTGCCGCCGCTGGTGCAAACGGCCGGCCAGCTGCCGCAACAGGCAGTGTCGGCACTATTCTCGAAAGGATCCACGTTCAGCGACTCAAGGACATCGCTGCCACCAAGGCAGTCCCTGGCTTCTCGCAGCGCGACCTCGACATTGCTCTCTCCCTTCACCTCGCTCCACCACTCATCAACTTCCCTGAAAGGCTTCAGCGCAACGCTTCTCGAGGACTTCCTGGTGTAATGGCCGAGATGAAGCGCGCTAGTCCCAGCAAGGGTGACATCGACCCCACCGCACATGCTGGTGCTCAGGCCCTCGCATACGCTCGCGGCGGTGCCAGTGTCATCAGCGTCCTCACTGAGCCAAAGTGGTTCAAGGGCACGATTCACGATCTCTCCCTCGCCCGGCGTGCAGTCGACCACCTTCCTGACCGTCCTGCTATCTTGAGGAAGGACTTCATTGTCGACACCTACCAGATTGCTGAGGCCCGATTGGCTGGTGCCGACACTGTCTTGCTCATCGTCGCCATGCTGACCGATGAGCACCTCAAGCAGCTCTATGACTACAGTCTTAGTCTCGGCATGGAGCCGCTTGTCGAGGTCAACAACCCAGAGGAGATGACTCGTGCTATCCGTCTCGGCGCCAAGGTTGTTGGTGTCAACAACCGTAATCTTCACGACTTCAACGTCGACATGGAGACGACATCGCGTCTTGCTGATGCTGCAAACAAGGGTGGGGTCATCCTCTGCGCTCTCAGTGGTATCAGCGGCCGCAGCGATGTTGCCAAGTATCTCAAGGAGGGTGTTGGTGCCGTGCTTGTCGGCGAAGCTCTCATGCGTGCTAAGGACAAGCGAGCTTTCATTCACGATTTGCTCGGGTTGCCCTCGACCAGTTCGGCTGCTGAGACTGTAGCCGGACCTGTGGTGGGCCATGGCGCGCTGGTCAAGATCTGCGGCCTCTCGACGGTTGAGGCGGCTGTTGCTGCTGCGGAGGCAGGCGCCGACATGCTCGGTATGATCCTTGCTCCCGGTACCAAGCGTACTGTACCTCTGAACCAGGCTGCTGAGATCATCAAGGCTGTTCGATCTCTTCCAGGTGCCACGCCCGCCGATGTCTCCTCCCTTGACGTCAACGCCATTGCTGGCTCGATCGAAGATGGCGTCACACCCGAAGACTGGTTCTCGCTCATAGTTAAGAAGCTTCAATCGCGCGTTGGACGTCGACCTCTCATCGTTGGTGTCTTCCGCGACCAGCCGCTCGCTGAAGTTGCAGCCACTGCCCAGCAACTCGACCTTGACGTCGTCCAACTCCACGGCCGAAGCGAAGGTATCGAATGGGCCAAATTCCTTCCCGGTCGTCTTGTCATCCGCGTCTTTTCCGTCGGCCCAGATGCCAAGATCGGCCAAGATCTTCTGCGCGAAGTAAGCCGACCAGGATACCATCATCTTGCCGCACTAGACACTGCCGGTACCGCTTCAGGAGGAGATGGCGGTTCGGGTCAATCCTTCGATTGGTCCATCGCTCGCCAGATTCGAAACGCCGATCCTTTGCCAGCTATTGTTGGCGGATCTGCACTTCGTTCCATGCCTGTTTTGCTCGCGGGGGGTTTGACATCAGAGAACGTTGCAGAGGCCATTAAGATCGCTCAGCCTTTCGGTGTTGATACTAGCACTGGGGTCGAGACAGATGGAAAGAAGGATTTGGCAAAGATCAAAGCTTTCGTTGCCGCTGCTAAAGCCGCTTCTGCTTAAGCATTCTGTTCCTTTCAAACTCATTATATTCCGACTTCTACATGCATCATGTTCCTTCACAGTCTTAATCTCAATAATTTGCCCCTTGTTGACACCTCTGTGTACCTTGGCACGCTAAGCATCCCAACACGCACTCGAACTGTGAATTGAGACTGTTTTTGGATTGTGTTCTGTGACACTTTCTTTGTAGAGAAAAACATTACTGTATGCGCCTTGACTTACCTAAGACTATTGAGTGTGGGATGCATGGGACTGGAGTGGAGTGACTTGGAGCTAATCCAGTGCAGTGTGTATGTGGGAGAGGGGGAAAGATGCAAGAGTGAGTTACAAGGGGTTGGGTATTACATGAATGGAGCAGAGAAGACGACTTTTGTGTGTGTGTGTAAGGAAACAAGCGCAGCGACGAGGTCGCAAGTTATGCGAATTGAGAACAGTGAGTATGAAGGCTGTTGGAGCCTTGGATTCGTGCTGACGGAATGAGACTACTTAGAGGCCTTTTTGACCATCTCTCTTGCCCAGGCGGCTGTCTTGCGTGTCTCAGAGCCGTTACCGCGTCCACGACCGGCCTTGATGAACTCGGCCACCCATGCACCAGTGAGAAGTACTTTGAGCTCGCCATTGGGGAAAGCGCTGGCCAAGTCACCGAGCAAACCAAGCGCACCGCGGATGAGAGGTTCTGATGCCTGGCTCTGAGCCTGAGCCTGTGCGACGAGGGCAATGAAAGCGAACATGCCCTCAACGTAGGGCTGCAATGCCTCCACACGGTTGCCAGCACGCATACCAGAGACAGTGCCAACGTATGCCTCGCAGATACCTTCACGCAGCGAGGTGATGTAGTCGATCATGTCGTAGTCGTTGGGGTCAACAGTCTGAATGAGCGAGGCCTGCTGAAGCACCGACATGCCCATCTGGAGGTACTTCTCGAAAGCAGCGCCAATAGCCATGGCGATGTCACCGAAGCACGAAAGGATGGGTGGCTTGACGCTGCGGTTGAGTTGAGGTGACTGAAGGTTGGCGAAGAGTGCGTTCATGAAGTCATCGCAGTATTTCGCCGAGTTCTCTCCCAGAGCACGGCAGATATCGCCGATAAGACCAACGCTGATCGAGCAAAGCTGGTACTCCTCGTGGTTGCGAAGACCCTCAACCATGAAAGGCAGGAAGGCGCCAAGATACTTCTCGAAGTCGGCCTCGAAGGCGGCGATAGCGGCGCCGACGGTGAAGAAGGCATCTTCGAGCACCGTAGGCTGCTTGGCACCGTTCTGAATGAGCGTCAACAGATTGGTCATGATACGGTCGCCGAGCGGGAGTGTCTCGCGGCCAAGACGGCGGACACAAGCCATCAAGACACTGCAAAGGTTGCCCTGTAGCTCTGCCCAGTTGTTTCGGTCGTCCATACCGACCAGCTGACCAGCGACCTCGTTGAGCTGCTGCTGTCGGTCGAGGATCTGCACCAAGACACCACTGGCCTGGTGGACGCAATCCGCGGCACAGTGAGTGATGGAGCTTGCCAAAGCCTCGTAGGCGGATGTGCGGCTGTTGGACTCGTTGGAGGAGCGGCTGGTAGCTTGAAGAAGGCTGCCGACGATGCCTTCGAAGAAAGGAGAGAGAGGAGTAGTGGAGGCACTGGCTGCATCAGACCCCTCACCGTTCTCGTAGGCGAGGGCGTTGGCACCAAGCTGCTCGGAAAGATTCATGATGGCCCAGCAGCAGTTGGTGACGATGCGAGGCTCATCTTGGAGACCAAGGACAAGGGCCTGGACAAGGGCGGGAAGGTGAACGTCGGTCTTGATCGAGTCGCAGCAGAGATCCGAAATTCGTCCCAAGGTCCATGCAGCGGTGTCCTTGACTGCGATGCTCTGGTCGCGCAGCATCTCGATGATAGTAGGAAGCGCCGACTCAACGAGGGGTGCAAGTGTCTTGCGGTCAGGGCCCTCCATGATGGAACCGAAGCACATGACGGCAGCCTCACGTGCATGCCAGTCAGGGTTCTTGATGTTGCCCTCAACGAAGGGCACAGCCAATCGGACAATATCGTCACCAACCACCTGGGCAAGAAGGCCAACGCACGTACCGGCAGCCTTGGAGACATCCCACTCGTCCTCGTCGGCGTCCTCATCCTGGGTCTTGAGCAGCTCGAGCAAGACAGGGACGATCTCGGGCAAAGCGATACGTGCAAAGTTGTAGCAGATGCGTTCCGGCTCCTCGCCAAACTCGGCAGCCTCCTCGGCCTCAAGAGCCAGCTCGATCTCCTCGTCGCAGACCGTGGACCAGAACTCGACGGCTTGAAGAGCCACCTTGGGTTCCGAGTCGCGCATGCCGAGAACAGTGAGGCCGAAGAGAGCCTGCTCCATGTAGAAGCGCATCTTGTCGTAGTAGAGCTGCATGATTCGGACGAGACATTCATAGGCGGCCACCTTGACGGGCATGTTGGGGCTCTGTGTTGCTTCGCAGACCACCTGCATGATGTAGTTGCGCTCACCCTCGCGCTCAAAGTTAGCGCGAACAAACTCCAGCGAGTTGTAAAGCGCCTGCAATGCAGCGAGCTGGACCTCTGGTGCGGGTTCCTCCTTGCGTGCACCTTGAATAACGGCGGTGAGGATCTCGTTGGACTGGGCTGCCAGAACGTCGGAGCTGATGCCTTCGCACGTGAAACCGATAGCTTGAAGAGCGGCTTGTCGCAAACGCATGTTGCTGGCATCACCCATGGCGCTCAAAAGTTGGGAGATGAGCTCGTTCCAAAGACCCACTGGCAACTCAATGGAAGCAATAGCGGCAATGACCTGAGCTGCAGCAGTGCCCGCACGGTGCTCTTGACTGCCGAGAGTGGTGAGAACCTTTTGCTTGATGTCATCACGGCTGCCTTGCGGGAGAAGTGTCCATCTCGCCGTGTATTCTTCCACTCGAGTTGGATCGCGCGCCGTCAGGGCATTCTTGACTGCGATACCTGCGGCGGTTCGAATATGCGAGGGCGAGGATTCGTTGGCAAGCTCGGCAGCGAGCGTGCTCATGTAGACAGGGTAGCTATCGCGAGCAGCTGCCTCGAGCTTCTGCTCGGCATCAGTACGGATAGCCTGATCCGGCGAGAGCGTATTTGTCAGGAGCTGGTTTGCGTCCATGATGGGCAAGTTGTGCGACTACAGGGGCCGCTGTGTAGAAGGGTACGAGAAATCGAAAACGGTGCGGACGATAAACAAACGAGACGTAAGAAGAACTTGCGCGCAGCAACGTCAGGAGCAGCTGGCAAATCAGTACGCGGCGATAATTTGAAAGTCAGGAGGTGTCGAAGAAGGTGATGATCGGAGGAGAAGGAGAAAGTGCGGATGAATGTGTGTAGAGAAGGAGTGATGGGAGGTGTTGATGTCGAGGACAGACGTGTGAATGTGCGACGCAATTGACTTGTCTGCCAACTTTTTGTTGAAGTGTTGCTCTCTTCTGTCTCTCTCACAGCTGTCTCTTCCTGTGCGTGTCAATTATGAATTCCTACTCTGTAGCTGAGTACGGAAAAGCGAAGAAACACACACACATACACACAAGCACACACACACGCCTGACACCCATCCGCGCTTTTGCACCTTTAGTCACGGTAAGCTGCCATTTTTTTGAGTGTGATGATGGGCACTCGCCCGACACAGGCAGTGCAGCCCAAAGATCAAATTGTACAGTATCGCTTTTCTGTACCAGCCGCGGGTTTGATTACATAATTCTCAACACTTTCGAGCTACAAATGTCGATCTCACACACGATATGCTTGATCTTTCGTTATATGTCCCATACCGCGCTTCCAACATTTTAAATACGATGAAGAAGTAGGATCATGTTGTCCCATTACGTTGAGAAAGGTTCGGATGGTTAAGTCTACAGCGGCAATAAATCTGGTGATGCGAAGGAAGGCATCTTTTGTGGAGACAGGAGCAGAGAACTTAGTTCGACTTGGCGTGGCTCGATTGGGAAGCGGTGATGTGACACTCGTCCTTCTTGTCGAGACTGCGAAGCCCAAAGGCGTGCGAGTCGTTTTCGGGATGCGGTGAAACACTCTCAGACGAATCGGAGCTACGACTGAATTCGTACTTGGACCAACGCCATGCAGGAACATGATGAGCGTAGAGCTGATCGATCTCAAAGAATGTCCTTCCCCGCGTTTCTGGCAAAAGGAAGAAGGCCAAAATTGTGATCACAAACATGCATCCTCCAAAGATCAGGTATGACTTGGCCGCAAGATCGCCGGCATCGGCTGCTGTGAGCTGTGGCAGAGACAAGGTGGTCACAACCGCGGTCAACTGACCCCATCCAATCGCGTACGACATTGTGTAGTTCCTCAACCTCTGCGTCGGAAGTTCCGAGGGCATCAGCAGCGAGATCGAGTAGAAACACAGCGTCCAGACAAAGTTGAACACCATGCCAAGAGCACCAATCGTCTTGGCGATATTCGGGTTGCCGGCGTAGAAAGCAAGTGCGCCCGCAGTGAGGTCGATCGCGGTCAGCACTACGAAACCGGGCAAAGCAAGCGATCGACGACCTACTTTCTCGAGGGCAACAATCGCCAACGCAGCACCGATCAGCTGGCAGACATACGCATACACTGTGAAAAGGAACGGACTTCCCAACTTGAGCTGCGACAGGAAGAGAGTGGCGTACGTGGTGCTCAGAATGACTCCACTGACTTGGTTGAGCGAGAAGAAAGAGCCCGCTACGACGGTTCGCAGGAGATGCTGGCGATTGAAGATGTCAGTGAACTTGGTGTCCTTGGACAGATTCTTACGCTCCTGCTCGGCGCGCATGATGTCTTGAAGCTCTTCTTCGATCTCGTTGTCCGATACTGGGCGTACTCGCTTCAGCGCGAGTCGCGCTTGGTCGATACGTCCCTTTTGTACACACCAGACCGGCGATTCGGGTAAGAAAGGGGTCGGCAACAGCAAGAGGAAAGGCAGCCCTGCCTGCACCGCTAGAGGAATCTTGTACGTGCGTGAATCCGTGTAATTGTTTTGCGTGGCCCAACAACATACGGCTGCCATCAGATTGGCAAGGATAGTGAGCAGGTTTGAGGTGGCCACTGCGCCTCCACGAATGCTAGCAGGCACCACATCGGCCAGATAGAGAGGTCCGATGGAGAGTGCACAACCGTAGGCGAGTCCGTTCATAAGACGGCCCATGATGAAAGCTGCAAGATTGGGCGCCCAAAGCTGCAGCTGCGTGCTAGGAATACTGAACATGTAAGCAGCGCAGAGCGACCACTTACGACCAAGCCTGTTTTGCATATAGGACGAGAAAATCGCTCCGACAATGGTGCCGATGAGGGGAATGGAGAAGATCATCGATTGGTGCTTGGCTGTCAAAGTGTAATCACGTGTTGCGTGGTTGAGGCCCTGGTACTTCTTGACAAACTCGGGTGTAGCGGAGAGTGGACTCACGAGTGAGTTCTCGAGACCGTAGGTAGCTCCGCTGAGGGCGATGGTGATCACAGTAACAAAGACCGAAAGGCTCCATACACGTGGCTTTTCAAGCCGTGTTGCCACTGATGGCGTCACCGGGAGCGAATCGTGGTTCTGCGAGTCGATCGTCATGGTTGCGATTACGGCAGAGAGGGCCAGAGTGGAAGACAAGGTTGCGCGACTGACTCAACTGCCGCCAATGGTGCGTGGCGGGGTGAGAAGTGCCTAAGCTGCAGGTTCTTGCGATGTGGTGGCAAGTGAAGAGGAGCGATCGGTGCGCGGATGCAGGTGTGGCCCAGAGAGATTGAAAAGATGATGATCTGGATGTCGGCAAAGGATGGTAGACGTCAGGGCTCCTTTTGTACCAGGGCACGTAAGGAAGCGCAACAGGGAAAGAAGCAATGGCAGACTGTGTTTACTGTGTCCCACCAAGGGAAGAAAAATGTTGAGGGCTTTAACCAGCGAGGGCCGCAGAAGGCAACCAGATTCGCTGAACGAAATGAAGTCAGCCAGGCGGATGCGCTCTCCCAAACAGTAGCGCAGTGCTGTAACTGGTGGGTGACCGGGAGAGGGTTGGTCTTGTGCGCAGGTTCGTGCGTGAGAGAGTGAGTTGAGGCGCGTTGATTGAGAACAAGATCGAATGAAGTTCGAGGTGATGCGTGGGAAGAGTGCTCGAGGCCAAACCTAAAGCTGCAACCATTTTAAACGGAGCATCATACTCGGAAATGTACTGTACTGAAGCTTGAGCGCAAACGTCTAGCGGGGGTGCGAACGTCTTTACTGGACGGGATGGTGGTTTGTTGGTGATGAAGAAAGTTTACGGACGAGCGCCGACAGAGTGTAAATTCATGAAGCTGATGTTGTGTCGCACAGAGGTCAGTCAAATCAAGACCGCAGGTTCTTCGGTGCCCCACATCAGCCAAACTGCGAGGCGATTGCGAGGCGAGGTCGAGTTATGCAGGTCTTGCACGCTCTCTTTGCGCGCTTTTTGAGAATAAATCTAAGTGCCATTCTGTTCGTCTACAGTAACTTAGTGGCGAAACCTGTCTTGTGGGCCACACAAGAAGCGCTTGAGGAAATTCCGAAGTACTGTATTGCGGCGGAAAAAAAAAATATCTCCTTTTCTCCTTTTCTCCTCTCGCAGGTTCATGACTTGCTGTCCCGGCGTCTCCTGAGGCGATTGTGAGGAAAACGTATCAAAGCCCACTCCAGTACCTGTGTTGTACTGTACAGTACAGTACTGTGCAGTAGTTACTGCACCACCCTTTCCGTGGCGAGATTGGAAAGCAAAGGATGTAGCAGTCATCAAAGAAAGCGGGTTCTCGCCCACACATGATGCGCATCAGGGTTGAGATGCGCAGAGCAAAGCATTCTTGGCATAGCAAATCGGAAGCATCTCTTTCACTGATCCTGAAGGAAGCACATGCAATGGCTCCAATTCCAGTACTGTTTGGTGGGTCGTCGCTTGCGTGGTCGATTTACTTGGGTTGGTGAAATGTGGTCGTATCGTTGCAACGGCATCGAAAATTTCTCCAACTTATTCGGCTCCCTCCGGAGGTGTGACGTGCAAGCTTGTGCTCATGAGCCATCTACATATCTGACTGACTCAAGATCTGAGATTGAAACAGATACTTTGCTTCTGTTGTGTTGCGATGGTGATGGTAGGAGCTTGATGCAGTTGGCTCGACCGACCTTTCCTTCCGTCGGGTTGAGGATGCTCCCCAGAAGTTCACAACCTCAGATGAACGGCTACATTTGCGGACACATGCCGGCCAATTTTAGCAGGCTCGAGTGGAACGAGAGGAAAATCCATAGCCCGTGTAAGATGCTCCGGCATAACACCTCTTCTTCGCCAATGGTTGTGAGATCGGCACAAGATTGAGACCTGGATCGGAAGTTCACTAAGCTGAGCGAAGCTGAAAGAGCAGCATGTCGTGTGGAGTTGACTGAGACGTGACAGTGCTGCAGCAAAGCACGACAGTGAAAAAGCCCACAAAAAAAGGGGGGAAAAAATAAGATACCTCAAGCTGGCTGGCAAGGCATCCTTCAGAGAGTCTGTCTGACAGTTCGATTTTACGCGATTTTTTTCTCCCCTTTCTTTTGCTGTTCGAGGTCTTCGAGCCCCCGTTTTTGCGCCCTGTGTGTGTGTGTCGCAGCGTGATGATGAGCGAGTGTGAGAGAGTTCCGCGAGTGATAGGAAGACACGTTTGAAACGCTGCCCACCGCAACAGCATCATCAACTTCGTTGAAGTCTCGTGGCCATCGCTTGCTCAAGGTTTGCACAAGGCTGTCAGACGACAGCTCAAGATCCATCTCGACTCAACGTATTGCAGCTCGCATCGCAACACCTGTACACGTCTGGCTAAACTTGCACAAGATAGGACGCTCAGACCGTTGCTGACGAGAAGCGAACCGCGCCACGCTACGCCGCCAATCGCTGTCTCCACCGCTATCCTCACGGCTGTTCCGACGATCGACTATTCACCACTGCATTCGACGACGCTCGGCACTACCGACACCTCTCACAACACACCAACGCCTATCACTCTGATCACTGCGTCGGTCGCCACCCTCATTGTTTGCTAAGATAATTCCCTGCCTGCAATCAGTCGCTTTACAGCCCTCGATTCGGCGTAGTCTCGGCCTCAGTTCACACCTCGACGCCTCCTGACCTTGACGCATTCTCATCATCGATGGACACGTAATCGACTCTGCCCAAGGGCTACTTTCTGAACGGACCAGAGGCACAAAATCATTCGGCATGGGGAGGCCTCAACGCAACGCAGCAGCGGGGCCTAGCCGCCGCAGTGCAAGGGCAGCCTCCACGATGAAAAACGAGCGAATCACTCGAAGCAGCAGAAGTAAGCATAGCTATGCTCTCGATGACCCAGAACAAGTCGAACGCGACCTCAATGCTCAGCTCAAACGCATGGGTCTCTACGCTGCCAACACTACGGGCGATGGCAACTGCCTCTTTCGCGCTCTCTCAGATCAACTCTACGGTCATTCGGGTCGACACGCACAGCTGCGTCAGGAGACGTGCGATCATCTCGCGGCCCGGCCAGAGAAGTTTGCTGGCTTTGTCGATGACAAGCCATTCGACCAATACATTCGTCTGATGCGCGAGAACGGTACCTATGCCGGTCATCTCGAGCTTCACGCCTTCGCACAGATGAAGCAGAAGCAGATCAAGATTGTACAACCCGGTCTGGTCTACGTCGTCGAAGATGTCGACGACTCACCTGAGGCGATACGGGCCCGCGAAGAGAAGGAGAGGGAGCGACTCCGCGTCCAAAACAGCATTGAAGCAGGGACCGGTCCCGCACCACTCACAGAACGTCAACGACGAAGGCAGAAGAGGGAAGAAACGAAGCGCGACAAGAAGTTGTCCAAGCTGACCGGCAGCGATGATCCATCGACACCAGCATCCCCAATAGCTGCAGGCTCCGGCTCGACCTCGTCTGATACAACGACGGCAGCAGAAAGCGCCTCAGATGCTTTAGCTGCGTCCACGTCGTCCCCGACCGCTTCGCAAGAATCCAACGCAGCCGCCTCTGTCGAGTCACCAGAAGCGTATGGACCGCTTTACATCGCCTATCACAACTGGGAGCACTACAGCTCGATTAGAAACCTAGATGGGCCGCACTCTGGGTTACCACGCATCAAGGAGCAAACCATGGCAGTAGCGGCTGAAGCTGCGAATGCAGACGGTGACACATCAGCGAAGAATCCATCGAAGAATGCTGAGCCGACTACAGAGGAAAAGATGGTTCTCCAGAGCGTCAGCGGTGAACACGAATTGGGGGAGGTGAGACGGCTGCTCCAGGAGCATCACAATGATTGGGCACATGTCGTAGAGCTGCTGCTCGAGAAAGACACCATCATCGACGAGGAAGAGGTTGGTGCTGAGCTGCAAGCCGTGCCTTCTTCCAGCGAACAAGCATCGACACCCGATCGCTTAGTCGTACCGCCTCAAGCACCTCTGCCCGACCACATGCGTCATTGGCGTGCCACCTCGCCGTCTTCGGTCGACACTTCAGCCACACACAGTAGTGGAGAGGGCGACTCGCCGTCGACCACCGCTACCACGGACGACGGCGGCGACACAACCGCATGCGCTTCTCCAAGCACGTCTAGCCTTTCACGTGGCAGTACACCCGGCGTCGAGAGGCTCAGCAGCAAGCGTGCCGCATCTTCCGATCCTATGAGCATGAGCATGATTCGCAGCCCAAAGAGACGTTCTCAGAGTAGATCACCCGATTTTGAGCCCAAAGCCGACGCTCAGCCTGAAGCGACGAAAGCGCAAGATGAAGCACTCCCATCTTTGGCAACGAACGGCAAGGCGCACGAAGGTGAAGCCGTCTACGAGATCATCAAACGTGGACGTGGGCGACCGCGTAAGGATGGCCTACCCAACAAGTCGACCGTTGCTATCAAACGCCGTGTCCCCACTGCGCGTGAGAAGCGAGACGCTGCTCAGGCTCGCAAACGCGAGCGACAGCTCGAGAAGGTCGGCCGCGCTCGTGCTGGTGCTGCATTGGATGAAGCCCAGCGTGCCGAGGGCAAAGGAGCCGCTGCTCGCCCTTCGCCTGCTGAAGTATGCGGCTTCCGCGAGCTCAAGATCTAAAATTCTTAGATGTACTCCCACATCCTCGTTGCTTTATCTCTTCGCGCCTCTTCGTTCCTGCCTTTTCACCGGATCTTGCACATGATACCCTTGCACTAGAGTCTGTCTTTCCGTGTTGCTGTCACATCCAGCGCTCGTATTTGCATTCGTATTTCCCCCTATCCCCTTAGCATACATCTCCCTACTGCCTACGCAGGCAATCGCATCTGTAACCTATCGCAATATAAACAGCAACCTCTGTCGCATCCATCCCTTCTCCTTTCGTGTGTTGATCTGCTCAAAAGAAGAAGCAAGGTTTTCTGCTCTCCTTGCGGTGTCTCGCAACGTGGAGGCTGAATTTCCGAATCCCGAAACCTGGCCTCCTTCGGTCTAATTTGACTCATGATCCGAGCATCTCTTCCGACGTTCGACCACCTCCCTGAGGATAGACTGGGCTCACATCATGGCAGCTCAAACGTCTTCGGCTCCGACACAGCGTGCGGAGCTCGACACGCTCACTCTGGACCATATCTTGTCCGATCTCGACAGTCTCTCCCCAAATGCCGCCCTGCTCGGATTCGCAAGCTCCACGACGCCCACTGCAGCGCAAGCTGGCACCTCTCGAAACAGCAAAGACCTTCTCACCTCTTTTGAGACCAACACACTCTCAGATTCAGATGCAAACAGCTCTTCAGCACAGAGAAGGAAAGGCTATGTGGCTATATCGCATGAGCTCCTAGCGAGTTTTCAGAACGCACAACGACTCAACACTGAGCGTGTGTCCGCCGATCAAGTTGGCTTATTACTGCCTTCGGAACGGAATCGAGCTGGAACCTCATCATTGTCCTCAAATGCGGAACGCGGCCCCAGAAGCAGCGATGCCTCTGCTCGAGCGAAAACGACAAGCACTAGGACCGACTTGCTACACGCAAAAGTAGCCGATCTTCAAACGCAAGTTGATGCGTGGGATTCTGCTCTGGAGCGTGCGGTTGAGCTGGCGGATAACCCGACACGCACACGCTCAAGATCCATGGAGGATGCTGAGACTCATGGGATAGTAGGATCAGACACACGCGAAGCTGAACAATCGCGCGCTCCAGACCAGCCAGACCACGAAAAGGATGTTGTATCAGGAAATCCGACCTCGGCTGTTCCGAGGGAGTCGCACTCGTCATCAAGAGCCGGAGGAAACGAAGAGTCGAGTCGTTTGAAAAACGTAGCGCTCGAAATTGCCGTTGATACAGAATCTGTCGACGCAGACTTCCAAGACGATGATCCATGGAGCGACCTCGCTTGAACACGTTCGGGCGTCCTGCAATCTACATCATATACCCATATACATGACTTGGCAGCATCTTCTGTGAGCGAATGAAATGTCTGCATTATCAGCAAGATCCGAGCATGGTCTGGAATCTTCCTCTATTCTTCTGGACTAGAAAGATACCTGTTGCGGCTCAATGCTGCTAGCTGATGGAGATACAGACTTCGAGACATAACAAAGTGATCAGAAGGGGGTGTCCATGCACAGGCTTAACATCTTACCTTCGAAAGCTCAGGGACCGCGGGAAATAGACCTTTGCTGTAGTTCCGGCTGTGCCGACACGATGACTGGCATCACCATGTAATTCTCAACTTGATGTAAGGATCATCCGATGGGCAGCGTTGACTTGTGTGAAGTGGATCGGCAGAAGCAACTAGATTTTCTCAGCACCATTCCAAAAGTAGAGGAACAGCCTGCACTGCCATTCTGTGCTGGCGTCGTTCACCTTCCACCCGTCTGTGCTTCGCGCTTTTCGCCACTCTATCCTTCCATATCTTGCATTCTCTCTTCCATCCATCCAGCCAGCGAGCAATCTATCGGGACACACAACGATCACCATGCTGACAGCAACAGAGGTTCTGACCTGGAGAGCGCCCCTTCGAAAGGCGGCTCGGCGGTTCTTACATTCCAAGAAAGAAGCTACAGGAGCTGATCTGAATGACGGAAGCGAGGACTGGCAATTCGTCTCTGGTCAGTACTGGTGGTGTAAGGTCTTGTTCACGCAGCCTAGCAAAATGCAATGGCCTGCACCGATGCCTTCTGGCGAGCAGAGCGCAAGGCTCTCAGCCATAAGGAAACCAGCTCTACGTCGTCAGCTAAGAATCATCGTCGAGTCCGGATCGGCGGAGCCGGACGATCTCAGATCAGCTTCAGACCAGGATTGGAACATACAATATTCTCAATCATCGCAAGGAGGAAGCCAGGCTATTGCCATGGGAAGTTCAACTTGTTCGCGTCCATGGGCGCGTATGGTCCTGGTATGTAAGAAAAAATGGCCTCTGACAGGACTGAAGCAAAAGCTGTGTCGTGGCTGACGCTGTGTGCGATGCCTCAAATCGATAGGACGACGTGAACGTGGTACGAATCAATCAAAAGTACTTCCACACGAATAGACGTCTTGACGCCGTCAGAATCTTTTCTCAGGACTTGCAAGTTGGCATTTGGTATCTTGATGAAGACGATGCCGAGAAGGTGAGTCGGTTACAGCTTTCATGTACACGCTATCATCGTCAAGCTGGAAAGGTTTTCTGATCCTCATATCTCATGCTTTCGCACACAGTCGTACCGGGTCCAGCTTATTTTCAAGAACGAGGAAGACAAGAATGTCTTCCTGACCTTGGTAGAGGTAAGTACGTCTCATTGACAAGATCTCAAGTCCAGGGCTGCAACTCACGCAAAGAACTTCAACACCGCAGCCGGACTGCTCAGTCGAGCCATTTCCAAAAAGCAAAGACGGCCAGAAATCACAGCTTGCACCCGACAAGGGGGCGATCGATCAGGAGTCGATGGACCTACGTGGACCTATCGGAGACACAGCCAGCAATGCAGCCAGAAACCTGTCTGCTCCAGAGCCGGTTCTGCACGAAAGCCTCAGCCTCGCAGAAAAACTATTACAGATGGTGCAATCTCGTATTGACGCCGAGAAGACAGAAAACGCTTCGTCTGAGAACATCACGTCGGGTCTCAACATTCAAGAATCGAGCAGAGAGAGTATAGCGACATGCGGCCCCAATCGCACTCCTACCAGCAGACACGAGCACAGTAGCGCTTCTGGTTCGAGCTACGACACCTCGTACAGCTGCAATGTCGTCAGCGTCGACAGCGGAGCAGAGGACACCCCTTTGACCAACATTTCAATGGAAGAGGGCGAGGAAGAACAGCACGAGGATCCCGGTCTTTGGGGATGGCCGGACGCCAGAGCAGTCGAATGTATCCAGGATGACGTTTGTCGACTCTGCCTTGCTGACTCCAATCTCGAGTGCATCATCGCTCATTGTGTAGACGAGCACTTCCAATGTCTCGAGTACGCATGATACCCTGGCGGCTTGAGAAGGAGCCCGGCTCCGTCACATGCAACTACAAGCCCATCAGACCACTCCATCGGCCCAGGTCCTTTGAACGTCGGCTTGAATCCCGTTCTTGTCAACAACCCATTCGTGAATGTTTCACTAGAGTCATCGTTTCGAGCATGTTCCTAGGCTATGTCCTTTAGCGAACGTGTGTTGTGCCCTCCCTTAAAGAATCAGTCCGTGTACAGTTATGAAGATTTTGTGAGGCTGCGCTCCAGCATGGTCATCCCAATCAGCATGCTTGCGGTTCAGTTCTCGGTAAGAACTTCACGCCTGACCACTTGAAGCGACGAGGTCCGCTTATCGACGGATGGACACTTTGAACCTTATTCCGTCAACACGAGATCGTTTCACTGGAGTATCTGTCTGCGATTGTACATAAGTATGTTCGGCAATCTCACTGCGAATGTCAATGCTGACTTTTTGAAGATGATGGGCATCGCTCTAACGACGTTGATAGCTTCGGGCAAGCTGGACGTCACGCATGAGACCTCGCGTTGCTTACTGGCCTGTGCAGGGTCGAAAAAGCAGGAGAAAAGGGTCTCGTCAGCCGACTTTTCTGCCGGATCTGCTCTGACACACTCTACTTTTACTGTTCTCTCTGGCTCAGAATGGCAGTCGAGATAAAAATTACAAATCCACATTTCGAACAATTTTGACTGGCTCTCCGCTTTCTCAGAGATTATGCGTTCTGCACTTATCAGGCGAAAAAGCCGCTTGCAGCAAGCCAGACCGTGCTGCCATACAAGAGCTCAGTACTGTAAGTGGTCGAGCGCTGCTTGCAAACCGGCACGCCGACCCGACCCTCTCTTTACACTTACTCTATCTATCATCACGATCTACTCACGTTGCCTCTCAACCCACCTATATCATCTCTTGGCGTCACCTTCATCTTGATCAGACGCACCGCAGACGCACAGTAAAGGGTTCAGAAGCCATCCAACACGATCCACGAGGCGCTGAGGGTCGCACCTCGACATTGCTGCCTCAACTTCTTCTGGCAGTATTAGCTTGTCTTGTTAGCAACCTCATCTCCTCTTCTTTCCCAGATCAGAGCCGATTTTGATTTTCGCTATAGAGTCTTATGCACGTTGCAGACCATCTCCATCCCCGCTAGTGGTCACGTCATCATTGAACGATGGCGACCACTTCACGACGTCGTTCGTCGCACGGCCTCACCTCGTCGGGCTCCTCCACACAGCTCGCCCGACGAGGCTCGTCCTCCAGACTTGGTGGTGCACGCGGCCGCTTTGATCCAAGCCTGATGATGTCCTCCAACGCAGCATCAGGCAACGGCAGCCGCGATAGATCACCCTACGACGAAAACCATGCAGCTGACGACGACGCTGCTCACCACGAAAAAGCCGCGCGTCGCAACAAGTCCACCGATCGCCTTCATCGCTCCCGAGACAGCAGCACCCATCTGAGTGGCAAGCGCTCCAAATCCTTCACTCACCTTGGCACTACCGCTGACGATGCCAACGCGAGGCGACGCAAGGGGGCCAACAGGAAGGGCAAGAATCAGCGAACCGAGGCCGAGGATGGATGGACTAGCGCTAGTGCTGACAATACACCCAGTGATCACAGTGCCGAAGCTTCTCCATCCAGCAGTCCTGCAGACGAGGGTCTCGTCCTAGGTATCAAGAAGCGTCCTGCCAATCTCCAACAGATCTCAACAAGCACCACTCTTCCAGCACCAAAGAAGGAGACATTCCCACAGCCACCTGATACACCGAGGGCCAGCGCAAAGATGCTCGAGCCTGAGAAAAGTGACAACACTACACCAGAACGTGGAGCAGCTGTGATGGAAAGCAGGACTGAACCGCCCACTGCGGCATCGGCTGCTGCCGAGACCCGCGCCTCTGGACTCACACCCACTCCCACTCATCTAGCGAGGGAAGACACCTCAAGAACGCTCGTCGGTCAGGAGGCGAGCGAGCACCATTCGGCTGCGGCAGGCTCATCATCCACTGATCGGCGGGAACAGTCATCGCGAGCCATCTCGGAAGCTCCCTCACTCGAACAGCAGTTTTCTTCGCTTAAGCTTGTTGCCTCTCCCGAACAGGAGAAACCTCCGTCTCGAAACGGATCTGCGCTAACGCTGGATCCTGCTCAGACGCGTCATCACCGTGTCTCGTCAAGCGCTTCAAATAGAACACTGCGATCCTCCATGCCGATGGCATCCTCTCCTTCTTCGATCCGCTCCAGGTCTTCAGCTTTGTCTAGTCGATTCCCACTCTTCTCGAGGGAAACCCAGTCTGCAGCACCGCCGATGCTGGACACGCACAACGCTCTTGCAGGTCGTCTTGGAGCTCGACACGAAGATCGGGGAGATCTACTTGCGCCGATCGCTGGTCCTAGTCGGACTGGTCGCAGTGTGAGTGCCATGACATCGAGCACCAGCGCTCCTGTCGGACTCGACCAACAGCAGACCGGATCGCTCGACAGCCGATCAAATGCGCCCTACAAGACGGTATCAGGCAAAGCGTTGCACTCGGGTGTTGGCATGCCCTCTCCCCTATCTTCAGCGTCACAATCAGCTGTTGGCACTCTTGGGCACGGATCGCAGCAGCGTTCTGCTAAAGACTCTGTTGCTGACCGTCGCAGAACCGCCAGCACACAGAGCCTTACAGCAGCAGACGCCGCTAAGCTCGCAGCTAAGTTACGTCTCGCGCGTGACTCAATGGATGACCACGGAATCGGTGGCTACGGGACAACGCAACGGGGCGCCCAGGCATACAACCCAAGATTGGAGAAGTACAGGAAGCCAGTCGTGTCGACGTTCGTCAAGGACACATCCAGCGAGTCGCCACAGGCCATCGAGGTTCAGGCCAATTCAGTTTACTCGAAGCTGTTCGCACAAGCGCATGACAGTCAGGAAGGGGACGAGTCGAATCGACGCATGATTCGATACGTCATGGGTTACGGTATCAGTGGTCCACCGATCGAGAAGAGTCGGCTGTCTGATGCGCTGCTCGGCCCAAGCTTGGATATGGCCGACTTTGAGTCGAGCTGGGCTCCTGCGCTTGCACATGCTGCAGGCTTGGGCGCTGCTGTTCCGCCGCCGATCCAGACCGAGTATGGCCTAGTGACGCCTGAAGCTCCGGCTGCTGCTGGAGGTCCCAACTCGACGCCACTACACCTGATTCACGGCCTCACTACTACATCGCCTGATCCATTCCCTCTGGACCCTACCGACGTGCCAGCTCTGCAGGAAGATGCCGATGTGTTTGACAGCCATCCTGTGTCGCAGCTTGCTCAGAATCCGATTCAGCTTGTCGATCCTGGCCTGATTCGGGCTATTGCCATCACAACTCACGCTATCGCTGTTCATCGCTCGCACATTGTTACCCGTCGATACGCCGATCCGATGCGCGAGGGTCTCGAGCGTGTCGTCCGCTCTTCTGGCAGATACGTGCCCGCTCCGAAGACCAACGCTGCAGCCAACAGTATGCCCAACTCACCCCAAGTTGGTTCGAGGTGGGGCCGGAAGACGGCACCGAACAGTCCCGTTGGATCACGCATCGATGCTCGTGATGGTGGCAATCGTCCTGGGTTCCAGCGCAGAAACACTTCCGATGCACAACACCAGCAACATCAGTATCCGGGCTTGGGTCATCACAGCAACAGCGCGTCTTCGAACCTTGCTGGGCAGCTGTACAACTTGGTGGATGCGGCAGAGCATCCTGTCAGGAGCTTGAAGAGGGTTTGGTCTGGAGGTATCGCGAGGGGTGGACTTGCCGCTTTGACCCGCACTGATGAAGAGCCGTAATGACGCGCACGCTACATGAATGGACACTACACAATTGAAGATCGCTTACGTTTTGAAATTGTATTTTCTCACGCATTTCATCAAACTCTCGCCATCACCTTTCTCGCTCCAAGCGTGTTTGTGACAAGGTTTTATTGAGGCATAGTGTGTTTGTGAGACCCATACAAAGTTGTTTGAAGTCACAGAAGTGACGATGAGTGCTCTCTTAGAGGAGGGTGAGGCCGGCAGCAGCGACGGCAGCAAGAGCGGACGAGACAGCAACAATAGCACCAGTGTTGATGCCAGCAGCAGCGTTCTTGCCCGAGCCACTTCCGCTGGAGGAGGAGGAAGAGCTTGCAGAGGTTGAGTTACCGTTAGCAGTGCTCTTGAGGGTGGAAGGAATCTTGCCGTCGAGGAAGGTCTGGTTGCAGGTCTGGCCAATGGCACCAGCGAGCTGTTGGTTGGAGTTGTTGGGGAAAAGGGAAGCGTAAAGACCGTGGGTGCAGTCTGTGCAGAAGGCAGACTTGTTAGCAGCAAGAGCCATGAGACTCTGCTGTTGTGTGGACTGATTGCTCAAGATGGACTGAACGCTGGTGAAAGTGATAGGCATCTGAGTGACGTTCTGAAGCAAGTACATCTCTTCAGTCAGACAAAGCTGTCCCTGAGAGTTCTGGAGACAACCAGCATTGCGAAGCTTATCGTAAGAGTTGATGAAATAGTAAACAAGCGCAGGAATGTTGGCACCGCCGTTAGAGCGAATGTCAGATCCACAGCTCTGTAGAAGAGTGTTGTTGGCAGAAGAGAGCTGATCCTTGGTACAAGCGGTCTTGCTAGAGCCGCAAATGTTGTTGCTCAGGTAGTTGTTGAGACCAGGTACAACGGAGGAGTTGCCACCGCTGGTCAGAGCACCAACAGCGCTGGCGAGGGAGAGACAGCTGGAGATGTTGGAGCTCGTAACGATGCCAATGAGACCCGAGGCACAGCCAGCGGAGAGACCGGTGATGAGGGAAGGGTCGAGCTGGGCCTGAGCGGACCCGGCCAGACCAGCGACGGCAGCCACGACGGCAACAACGGAAGCGGAGGAGATGGAACGCATGTTGGTGAGGACCAACTAAGGAGAGTCCGAGTAGGGTGAGAAGACGGTGAGGGGGGTAGATAGAGAGAGAGAGAGGAGGGGAATATGGTTATAGAAGAGCGGAGGAAGGTCTGCTTATATCAGTCGAACAAGATGGGACGGGCGAACAAGGTGGGAAGGAGGGAGGAGAAAGGGAATGGGATCAAGAGGTTCAATCGGAGAGGCTTTAGAGTTGCGGAGAGGCAGCAACGCACAGGGCCATAGCTGCGCGAAGTCCCACCGAAAGCGACGAGGTCTTCATGCGGGCTTGGCAGTCGGCCTCGAGGCAGATGCAGGCGACCAGACCTCAAGAAAGAGACGGGACGCAGAGCATGGACTCAGAGAAACAGAAAGTGAGAAGGTGTCTATGCGAGTGAAGGTAAGGTGGGCTGCAGTGTCCCCTTCCACTTTTCAGAGCCGTGAGAAGAACCCCACTCTCCTGCAGAGCTCGGCACGATGACCTTGTACTAAGTTACTGTCAAGCGTCTCGCTGCCTTCCTGCCAAAAGTGAGGATCGAAACGAGGCTTTCATCAGTTGACCGAGAGGTTCGAGCGACCGAAGCTTTCAAATGAGCTTGCCATTGTGTGGGGTTTGACCTGTGCATGGGCCCACAGCCGCAACTTTGCAAAAAACGTCGTTGCCAATTGCCACACTCAACCAACGAAGTGAAGCGTTCGGTGGCGGAGGTTCAATGTCGGTCGCTCCGACAGACAGCTTGTACAAGGGCGGAACTGCAAAACAAGACAAGCTTCAGCTCTAAGCGAGCAGACCCTGAGTCCAGCTGCCGAGAGAAAGCGACCAAAAAGAAGAGGGGCGCGCGCGTCTCTTCTTTCTGCTTCCGGTCAGGCACAGAGAGAGCAAGTTGAATGATGCATCTGGACCGTGAATGCGGGGTCGCAAATCACTTTGGGACCGACGCGGCGATAGAAAGAAGGAAGGGCACGGGAAGCTTCCATCACTGTCGCCTTACAGATATTCTCCTCTACTTGACCTTCGTACACGATTCGACAGTCTTCGTCGTGCGTACAGCGAGGAGACTCGATTGCACTTTTGCGGCCGTGAGTTGCTTCTACAGCTCAGCTTAGAAATCATCAAGACGGCTATCAGATGATGACAGAAGCCAAGAGAGACCGCCAAGCAACTGTTTTCGAGAAGAGGTCGGGGAAAAGTGGACGCCAAAAATGGGAACAAGGGTGCAAGCGACAATCAGACTGTTTGTAACTACTGTAGTGGCCGTAAGCGAGAGGGTGCACCATGGTTGGACGTTGCTTGCACCTCTCCCGCCTCTCTCCTCTTTCAGCAGAGTGATTGCATGGGCGTCGCTAGTTTCGATCTGGTGGAAGTGTCTGGCTCGAAGTTTTGGTCGCACCAAACGTTGTAGGCTGAATCGGTACTCTGTTGGCATCCTCGAAAGGCGGCGAAAAGGTGGGTCGATGGTCGTAGGTACAGTAGCTATCCGTGGTCTCATCAGCGGAGCCGAAGAACTCTGGCAGTTGCGTTGGTTCGTCTGAAAGCGCTCCATTCCGGCCCACGGGGAGGCAATTACAAAGGAGCTTCAATGCATGGCCCTAATGGCTTCGACGGTCACCGGATATACCGTACTTTGATGTCTTAATCAATGCAAACGGAGTCTGCCTTTTCCTAAGCAATGCAATGGAACAGCGTCGTTACCTTTGGCAATCAAGGCCGTGAATGTTATTGTATCAGTCATTCGCCGTTACTTGTTATGTCGAGCGTTCCCGTGCTCCTGCATAGCATTCATGCATCTTGTGAGGTCCGTCAGAGACCATCGTCCATTCTTGAGCGTTACATCGTCAGACAATTTCCATCCCAGTCCGTTTTTTGACGGGAAGACCTGTGCTGCACTCGTGGCTCTGTCTGCCACAACGTTGATGTTAACTGTCAGCCCGCCGGATCCGCCGACAGCGTCAAACTGTCCATCCCGTTGGAGCCGACTCGAGCAATCGGAGAAGCTGCAAAACTTCACCGACGTTGCCGGAAGATCCCGTTGCTTCTTGATTGCCAAACTATTTAAGGGAGCTCGCTATCTTCTCAAGTTGCAAGGATTGGTCGAGCAACGCAAGAGACAAACACATCGGCTTCCCCGATTCAACAGAAACCCCGATGGGGTTCAGTGTTGCTCTCGAAGGCTCTGTCTCAAGTCGCGTGCACTTTGGCTTTTCCCCAGTTCTGCTCTATTACTGTATTTGAAGCTGGACCCCTGTCTCACTGTCCGCTTCGCCTGTGTCAGTGCTGAAGCTGGCATAAGTGTTGATCAACACAAGTGGCGTTGACAAGCAAAGAGGACCCTAGAAAAATACCATGCATCTGACAAGCCAGCGACGTGTGTGCCTGTTGTACAGTACCAGCGCTGGCCTTCCGAGCGAAAAGAAAAAGGGGGCTTTCGCATGATACAGTACTGACGGACGCTCATCTCAGCTCAGTTATGCAAGACCAACACACGCTTTTGTCAACACACTTGCGTTGTTCTTGACTGTATCACATCGGCTGAGCAAACGCTCGCTGCTCTATTTGTCGTCACTTCCCAAGAGCACCAACAGATCTAGAACCGTCCGGGCCTTCTCCCACCACTCTCCGAGTTCCGCGATATCACTGTCGACGCTGTCACAGCAGCATCTTGATTTCACTCTCTTTGCAGCGCTCGACAAAGCCCGTCTCATCACTTCTATCGTCTTGCCAGGCACCGATCGAGAATGGCCACGCCTCGATCCACCATAACCAAAACATGAGCAGTAACGGTCACGGTCACGATCACGCTCAAATCGCCGGCACCATTCACAATGGTTCTCGTGCTTCGACCTCCGTCGACCCTCCAACCCACCGCAACTACACAGCAACGCCCTCTCGAATCTCTGCATCGTCGGCTTTTCGACTTCCCGGACACACACTCTTTCTAGCCGGTCCTCAGCGCCTTGAGGTGCTCTCCATCATTATTGAGGCTAGCACGACTTTGACTACGTCTCGTAATCCAATACCAAATGTGCAGAGTCAAGAGTCCGCAGTGCACGATTCATCGCTGGCCAACACTCTACATCCTCCCTCACCAAAAGCTTACCGACAAGCGTCCGATTCACGGCAACACTCTCCTCGACCGCCTCCATCTTCCTTCCCCAATGCATCTTTCAAATCTGGCAGATCAAGGCCGCTTAGCCATGACTTCGGTCAAAAGGCTCGAGATGCGCTTAGCGAGTTTGGCCGTCTTGCCAGCCGCAGAACCAGTGCAATCGAGAGAGCCTACGGTGCCGAGACGTTGGCCCGCGTAGCTGACGGCCTTGGCACGCCAACGCCCCAAAGCATGAAAAGCACGCAGAGCAGTCACGATCGTCGTGCCTCTTTGCAGCCATTTTCCCTTCAACATCGAACAACTTCTCCTGCTTCAGATCGTGTCAACGCCAATTCTTCGCAAGCACATCTCGCATCGGACAACGCGGTCGTCCTTCACTCTAGCGCCAAGCGTCACTTCATCCTCCTACCTCAGCGTGACAACCGATTGTCCGCACAGACGATTCCTCTTTCGATCGAAAGCAGCATCCGTACATCCAACTCGGCAACGTCCCAGTCAGCTCCCGTGGAGTTCATTGTGGACAGTGACGCCTTCATCCGTCAGACGGACTCGACTAACGCTACCAGCCGTGGGAACGGGCAAATTGCATCGGCTCCATTCGATCCCACACGGTTACTGCTGAAAGTCCGTCCTCCAGCCGAACTTGCGCGAGACTTATGGTCTCAATCGGCCACTTTTATTACTGCGAACAACGTTTCTCAGTACGTAACTTTGGAGAAGCCGACCATTCATCTTCGCTTTCGGTTGCGATTGTGCGCCTCAGCCAACACACCAACTTCGCCCTCCTTCTCGCGGAGCGCAAATGAGAAAAGCTTGGGTCAGGTCCTCTTTCTGTCAGCTGCGTCGCCAGAGAGGCTCATCAGTGCAATCGAGTCACCGCAATCGTGTATCTCGACCCCGGAACTTGCTTCACTCGAGGGCATCACTCGCATCGAAGTAGTGCCACCGACTAACGGTAACCCTTCTTCGGTGGTTCGAGGACCGCGCGACTGTGACTTTGATTGGACGTGGAGGCCTCTATCCCGTTCATCCTCAGCACAAGGCTCTCGCTGCTGTTGCGCTTTTGTGGAGCTTGGCCCGGATGCAACGTCTGCCTTGACTCTCGCGACGTTTTCGTTCCATATCGAGTTACCCTCTCCTACAACAGCTTCAGGCACCACGATCGCTTCCGAAGCAGCAGCGCTGGCATCAAACGG
Organism: Ustilago shanxiensis; assembly: GCA_019972555.1. Taxonomy (NCBI): domain Eukaryota; kingdom Fungi; phylum Basidiomycota; class Ustilaginomycetes; order Ustilaginales; family Ustilaginaceae; genus Ustilago; species Ustilago shanxiensis. The sequence goes on along the minus strand of BPMX01000004.1, from coordinate 305,406 downwards.
CGGTATGTCTCGAGCCGACTCGATGGCGCTCATTGCAGCCCTCAATCTCGACCATGATCTGTCGACCGACGACAACACCCTGCCCCAGCGGCCTCCTTCTGGCAGCCTGACGGCCGATTCCAACGTGAAGCAACCACAACCGATCGAACGCGATATTCGACTGCCGTTGCTGATCGATCGAACAGAGCTGGCGCTTGAGGACCTCGTCAATGACTCGCCCATCTTCCGCGCTGCAATTGTAAACCTCGAGCGAAGGACTGCATCGATGAAGAAGGTCTCGAAGGCCGTCTTAAGGTCGGCACAGGAAGCGCGTATGCGCCTCCTGAAGCTGGTAGAAGCCGAAGAGGCATTGGACGTTGCTTTTGAAGGCCTTGTCGGCCTGGCACCAGAAACGCTCGGACGCTTGCAGGAGCAGTTCCTCGGGCAGGCTCGAACGAGGATCGCACAGCACCGCCGAGAGCAGGCGAATGTGATCGAGACATACCTTGAACGTCCACTTATCCAGATTGCAGAGCTCTGCCGCGTGGCTCAAGAAGGCTTCAAGCTCTTCGACAACGAGTCGAAATCCTACTATTCTCAGACACAGAAGTGGCTCGCCAATCGCTCCAACGTGGATGCTTCGTACGTCCCTCATGGCTCAGAAGAGCCCACTTCGGCCCTGGCGCTCGAAAGGGTTCCGAAACAAGATCGTGCCGATGAGAAGCAAAAACTACGCGAACTCCGCTTCGAGCAGGCTCGTCTTGACCTTTACGCCATGTTGCAGCGTCTGCACGGTGGCAGGGCCGAGGCACATCTTGCTCAGTGCATCCTTCAGCTCTCACAGTGGCTCGCCGACCTACCAAGCACGCTCTTTGGTCGCGACTGGACAGGTCACGAGCAAAAAGCAAGCCTGTCCGCTATGAATACCGGCCTTCGCGTTGCTCTTGAAGATCACGCCTTGCAGCTGGAGGAGGTCGAGTCACGCTCACGTCGTCTCGGAGACAAGATCAGGTCATTGGAACAAGCTCTTGGCAAGGCATGCGAAGCTGATGTGGACATTGTTGGCGCGCACAAGTTTGGAATGGAGCAAGAAGCCCCTCAGCCGACCGCTTCCAGTGGCGCCGTTGCTTCGAAGGCTCGCAAGTTCAAGTCATTCCTCGGTGCTTTTGCCACTGGCATCAACAACTCCCCTCTAAACCCAAGCAAAAGCCCAAATCCGGAGTCTTTTGACCTACAGAAGCAAGGAGAATCACCTGTCATCAACGGCAGTGACCATGATAACAAGGTCGACACTCGGCGCCGCCTGTCACTCAAGCTGAAGTCCGAACGCGGTCAGCAAGCCGACACGGACCCGTCATCTCCTGCCAAGTCTCAAGCACCTTCCAGCTGGAAGTACGACAACATGCCAGCTACACCTCGCAGAGGGTCTGGGCTGCCGAATGACACAGCCAGAGCAGACAATGGCGAAGGAAATGACGTGGTCGTGATTGGCTGGAATTCTCCCTCGGATGCAGTCCGAACGGCGAGCGATGCAGGCTCCTCCGCAGCAGGAGGTCGTGACGCTTCTGATATGAGGGGAAGAGACCAAGGTCTTGGCATCTCTGCGCCATCGTCGCCCTCTTCTACTCGTTTTGCAAACCGCGGTAACGCATCGGTGGTGTCCTCTGCAGCTAATTCTGCGTCAGGCGGCGAACGAAAGAAGGAAGGGGTGCTTTGGGTCATGTCAAAAGCAGTCAGTGGTTCAGCTGGGGCAGATGCGCCGCGGGGTGTCAACCGATCGACTCATTGGCGTGAGTGCTGGGTAGTGTTGTCCGGCTCCGGTCAAATAAGCGAATTTGCCGACTGGAAGAACGCTAAAGCGCTCGAGCCTAGCAACCCTCTCATCGATCTGCGCTTCGCCACTGTTCGAGAAGCTCGCGGGGTTGACCGCCGCTTTGCCTTTGAGGTCGTGACGCGAGATAGTCGTCGCTTCTTCCAAGCACCTGATGAAGAGTCAATGCGTGATTGGATGCGCGCAATCTCTAAAGCTATCGAGAGCCTGCTCAATGGCACGTCGAGCGTGAGAAAGCTCGACCGAGTTGTTCGTGCCTCACCATTCGGCAACTTGGACTCGGCTCCTCGAGCAGGAATCTTCGAGGAGACAGAAGACGAGCTAGGTGCAGGCGAAGGTAACGACTTTGCTGTGCGCAGACTGCTCGACAGCAACAACAAGGCGTTCAGCCAGAGCATGACCGATCTCTCAACCTCGGCCAAGACGCAAAGCGCAGATCGCAAAGGTCAAGCAAAGCTGGGTGGGCATCTCGCCACGCTCTCCGAGAGTCATGCAGAAGCTTCGGCTAGGTCTTCGAAGCGAAGGTCACGCCACGAGCGCGGCATCTCCAACAAGACGCCCATCTCTGGATACTTAGGTGCGGGCGGACTCGGACTGTCAGCTGCCGATGCAGCTGCTCTGCATAGTCGCGACACAACTGGCGTCAGCGATGACGGATCTCGTTCGTCCCTGTCTGCGAACGGCGAACATGATTCTGAGTTCGATCGGCAGATCGAAGCGGTCGTTCATAGAAGCTATGGCTCTCATGACGACACTGGTACCAGCCACTCTGGTTTCTCACAAGGCTCAACGACGGGTGCGGTCGATGAGTTGGGGATGCTCAAAGGTTACGGTCAGAGCGCTTCAAAGACTTCAAAAGGAGCAAGCATGAAGGAGCCATCATCGACTCTCTCTTCTGACGGCCGCAGCGCGCTCAACGGTAGTGTCGCTAGCACGACCACAAGTACGAAGATGTCCCGCTCTGCTGAGATCGCAGCGATCTCACGCCAAGCCGAGAATCGGCGCTGTGCCGACTGTGGAGAAAGTGATCCACGTTGGGCTTCATGGATGCTTGCTAACGAGCCTTGCTGCATCTTCATCTGCATCGGCTGCTCTGGCGTCCATCGATCTCTGGGCGTGCACATCTCCAAAGTCAAGTCGGTCGATCTGGATGACTGGACCGAAGAACAATTGCAAGCCGCCCGAGACTGGGGCAACGCTCGTGCCAATGCACTATGGGAGCACTCGAAACCGGCTGGGCGACTGCCCGTACCCGGCGACCGCAAAGACTTTTGGCGCATGAAGTATGTCGAGCAGAAGTGGAAGGCATCACGAAACGCGGATTCTGCGCAGTCGAGCAAGGCAGATGAATCAACGGTGAACGAGGACGTTGATGCTACGCCGACTCGCAGGTCGGTGTTGGTGAAAGATGCGAGAATTGCTGCAACGTCATCGCCTGAAAGCAGAGGTCAGAGTCACGCTAAAGCCATTGGTCTTCGTATCGCTTCAGTAGACCAGCAGGCTGTTCTAACGGCTGCGCCCAAGTTTGCAGAGGGTCTCGGTTCTCCGAGGCCAAACGGACCTCGTCCTTTGCCGAACAGAAGGTCCGTTTCGATGCAGTCCGTGCCTACGTCCTCACCTCCGCAGTCACCGTTGGGTCCGGAACAGCTGTGTAGTATCAATCAGGGGCTGCGAAGCCCGACTTCGCCAGACAAGCCTCAGCAATTTGATTGGACCGTAGAGCAGACTTCTCATTCTCGTCCATCAGAGGAGCAGACTGCAGATTTTCGAAGACGATTCGCGGCCCCCTCGATGACGACAGAGACGAGCCCACGCAAACGTGACGATGCATCTTTGCCAGTCTCCGTATCGGTACCGCACCTGTCGAGCATTGCAGGCCATTCACATGTCAGCCAAGCCATGCTTGCTGCGAGAGCGGATCCTCGCCTGTTCCCTGCAGAGAAGCGTCTCGCGCCGACCGATGCAAAGATCCAGATCATCTCCTCGCCGCCTTCCTCATTCTTTGTTTCGAATCTGGACGGGCCTTCGCCGTCGCCGATCTTCTTTGACGGCCCGCTTCCGGGCGGAGAGTTGAGCTGGGACACAGGTTCCGAGGCCGGGCATCTCGATGGTAGGCGTTCGACTGGCGAGTCACCGATCAATCCTCCTGCGCGGTTCGAGCCTTTCACAGCCATCAATAGGTAGGCCACTTCGGCCATCATTTTCTTTCTCTCTCTCTCTCTTTGAGTGTCGGATTTGTTTGCGGCCGGGCATCATGGGTTTCATTCACCATGTCAAACCGCTCTCTCTCATTCATATCCATGTATACCCAGATCGGTGCCGATCTTATACCATTCTTTCAGGGCAATTCAAGGCGTTCTCGAGCAAGTCTGTCTCCACACGCATATGATAAGAAGTCTGAACGGTGTAGGAAGATCTGGGGTTTTGCATTGCTTGGTCCTGAGCTTGATCGTACCCCGTGTTATTTCTGAGGGCTCAAGAGCCCTGCATCATGAGCTTTGATAGCAGCCTGCAAACGATCCAACGACTCGTTGTGGCCCAAGAACAGGAACAGATCTGCCAGTGGTGCACCTCTCTCCTTTGCACTGATGGCGTACCTCAAAGGTGCAAGCACTGCAGCCTTTTTGATCTTTGTTTTGGGTGCCTTGGTTTGTTCCATCGCTTCACTTGGCGGTGCTGCATCGCTCAGCACCTTTGGTAGCTTTGCGATGACATCGTGGATCGTATCCTTCGTCCACTCCTGCTTTGTGTCTCCTAGTTGGGTAAATAGGCGATGAGCTTCGGTGACTGCAGCTTTGAAGTGAGCGTTGATGAGTGAGTTCTTCGCAAACAACGCTTGGGCCTCTGCGACTTCGAAGTTTGGACGACGGAAGAGTGGGATAGCTGATTCTGGTACGTCGTATAGCGTGGGCGAGATGCCCTTTGTTAGGAGTATGACGGTGCCCACCAATTCTGCGTCTTTTTGTAGACGTTCTGCTGCTTCGGGGAAAGCTTCTACTAGTCTTGGTCGTACTTTAGCTATCAATTCGTCTCTACCTCCACCAGGTGCATTGTCGTCCAGCTTCAGCGCAAGATGTCTAGCATTGAGATAGTACAGCTTACTCATATCTACCGTCGCTCTGCTCCTGTTGACATGTGCAATATCGAAGCCTCTAATCATCTCTTGCATTGTTAATACGTCATATCCTGTCGCATCCTCCTCCTTTCCCTTTTCACACTCTTTCCCTACCTTTCCTTGTGGATCATGTTGGTGATAAGCAAGGTTATTATATCCCATCAAGCCGAGGAAGTTATTCAAAGCTTCTGGTTCAATCCCCTTGTCCCTATAACTTTCCACCCTTACATCTCCAGTTCGCTTGCTCAACTTGGTCCCATCCGCATTGACCAACAATGGCAAATGTGCGAATTTCGGTGGTTCCAACCCCAGTGCACGATATAGCCAAATATGCTTAGGAAGGGAAGGCAACCATTCTTCACCACGAAGAACATGAGTGATACCCATTTCGTAATCGTCCACGACATTAGCGAGGTGATAGGTTGGCCAACCATTGGACTTCAACAGGATCGGATCTTCGGTTCCTTGCCTATTCGGATCGGCGGGGAAGTGGACATTGCCGTAGACGAGATCTTCGTGATCAAGCGCTCCAGTTGGAGCACGGAGACGAACGACGTAGGGTTTGTTGAGAGAGATGAGATGTTTGGCCTCAGCCTCGGTTGGTGGGATGTAGTTGTCCCTCAGAGGTACTGCTTTTGTACGAGCTGTATCATCGGGTGTGACGACTTCTGCGCGAAAATCCCGATACGCTTTTCCATCGGCAATGAGCTTTTCGGCATAGCTGCGGTATAGGTCGAGACGCTCGGATTGGATGTAGGGACCATGAGATCCACCTGCGGATGGCCCTTCGTCGTAGTCTAGTTTGGCCCATTCGAGAGTTTCTTGAAGGGCAGAGACTGAGCCAGGAACTAGGCGCGTTTGATCGGTGTCCTCTATGCGTAGGATCCATTTGCCACCGAGAGCACGGGCGTAGAGATGGTTGAAAAGAGCTGTTCGAAGACCGCCCAGGTGGAGATAGCCAGTGGGTGAGGGAGCGAAACGAAGTCGAGCTGGCTTCGTGGAGGAAGGAGGCGCTGTGGAGTAGAAGCGGGACGACTTAGCAGTCGAAGAGAGGCAGGTTCGACATGACCGTATAGCAGAGAGCCTAGAGCTGGACATCTTGATCGATGTATACTCCGTAACAAGACGGAGTGGAGCGAGGTGGAAAGGAGAGGGGAAAGGTGAAGTAGAGTGCAGGCTTAGAATGAAGTTGGCAGGTCCAGAACAAAAATGGTGTTGGGTAACACTTCCGAGATCCGAAAGCATCGTTTCTTCCTCCTCCACACTGGAGTGGTGGTCCGCGCGTTGGCAAAGTGTTGTTCTCACCCTCCTCGACACCTAACAGCTCATTGCTGCCTCAACCTTCAGATGCACTCCTAGCTCGGACCATACTGGGTTCAAGTCCCTGTCTACATGTCGAAAGCGCCGACAGGTGGCTCAACCGCACCTGCGGCAGCCTCAGCATCGACACTCATCTTACTCCAAATTTCAGCCCGAGCCTTGACCTTCATCCTCAACCAGCTTCTGGTCCGTCTCGTCTCCCCGAGTATCTTTGGACTGGCCAACATACAGCTCGAGCTCTTACTTTCGACCATTCTTTTCCTGTCGCGCGATGCCATTCGGACTATCTTGATACGTAATGAACCAGCTACAGCTGAATCAAAGCCAAATCAAGATGGCACGAAACAGGCAGCTGTAGAGCAATCAGGGCCGAGGAAAGGCACAACTAACTCGATCCACAACATCGCGTTACTCCCCATACCTGTTGGATTTGCGTTCACCGTGGTAGCATGTAGCGTCTATGCATTCTATATCTCGCCGGAGGCGATGCGAAAGGTGCCGACCTTCAACATTAGTGTTACCTTGTATGCGATCGGGGCGATGAGCGAACTCTTGTATGAGCCGCTCTTGATTCGCGCTGTGAGACTGGGGCAACCGGCACTCAGAGTGAAGGCAGAGGGAATGGCGGTATTCATGAAGGTCATTAGCACTATTGCTGTCATCCTTGGGCTACCGCGTTGGTCATCTGCACCATCCTCCTTTCAAGGCATGTTGAAGGACGAGAGAGCAGTAGCATTGCTAGCTTTCGGCATAGGTCAAGCTTTGTTCGGGCTCACCATGTTGGCTGTTCACCTCGGTCACTTTGTCTCTCGTTACTCGATCGGGTCATCTCTGGATCTTTACGTCCCCCGCCCGGAATCTGTCAGCAACGTCGATGCGCTCTCGGACAAACGAACAACAACCGTGTGGTTAGATAGATCAACTCTGTCTCTATGCGGAGCGATGGCTCAGCAAGGAATACTCAAACACGCTCTCACTGAAGCCGACAAGTTCGCGATTGCTAAGTATGCCTCCCTGGAAGATCAAGGCGGCTATGCACTCGCCTCTGCCTACGGCTCGCTTGTTGCACGCATTCTCTTTCAGCCTGTCGAGGAGACAGCTCGGATTGTCTTTAGCTCCGAGCTCGCAGCCATTGACCCAGACTCTCCAGACCCACAAGCCTCTTCGTCAACGATGTCTACCCAAACGTTGGAAAGAACGAGCTCGATGCTTTCTGCTCTCTTCCGTTTGCACTTCTTGCTCGGCTGTATTATGACGACGTTCGGCGGCCCGTTAGCGACGGCCTTCCTGTACATCATGGCAGGTCCGCAGTGGGCGTTGGGCACGAGTGCACCGCAGATCTTGGCTGCTTATACATTCTACTTGCCGATCATGGGCATTAACGGGATCGTGGAGGGTTTCGTGCAGAGTGTAGCAAGTAAGAAGCAAGTCGGCAGGTACAGTGCGGTGTTGATGGGTGCTAGTGCTGGATTTGTAGGAACCCTTGCGGGTGTGAACACACTGGTAGGTGCTGGGGATGGACTTCTAGCGAAGACAGGATTGGTGTGGGCGAATGCGCTGAGTTTGGCAATTAGGGCTGGTTGGTGTTGGTCCTTCTTGATCACTTACTTTGTGCTCGCGGAGACGAAAAGTGACACTAAGAAGACGGACATTGTAGACCGTATTCGACCTTCCGCCGCATTACCAAACCGTCCGACATTGGTGGTATTTTCGCTCACCGCAATCATCCTGCGCGTTGGGGTTCCGACACTCATGCCGACCAACGCAGACTTGCTTGCCGTGACAGGTAGCTCAGGCACGGCTTCACGTGCTGTTCGACTGCAGGCGATACGCTCGCTGCTACCGACCTTGGGACTGACCGGAGCTTGCCTGGCCGCTATACTGGCAGCGGTAGCTGTGTTCGAGCGAGCTGCTTTGATCAACTCCCTACGCTCACTTGGACGAAGATCTCACTCGACCCCAAACACGGCTACTGAGAAAGATGCTAGAAAGACTCAATAAAGCAGCATAGCAATCATATAGACAATGACAATGACATGTATTCAATACAACAACAAATTCCAGAACAACAGAACTTTCTATCACAAACGAATTCTTCCTCATGATCGTTATGAAGAATTGGTCACTCTCAAACTTCCCCTCTGGGCCTTAGTCATACTTTCAGTCCTCACTTTTGCCGGTGGTGGAGCAGCAATAGTCGGCGTCGACCAAGGGAACAAAGGCGTCTTGGGAGCACAGGATACTCCATCGAGGGCAATGGTTGTGTCCATATCGTCGTCATCGACCTCTCGGTGGTTGGGTTGGTCGAGGAAGAGGCTTTCCGGAGAAGCGTGGGGGTTGTGAGGGAGGGGGAAGGGAGACACGATGTCACCAGGGGACATGGAAGTGAGGCTGTGGACGCTATCGGGGGTTCCAAGAATGACTCTGACCCGTTGAGGGCTAGACTCGGGGAGGGAGTTGGGAGATGAGGAGCGGTGCATACCCGAAAGGTAGGGGTATGAGAAGTGAGAAGCGTCAAGGCTGCTCACGGTCGCCAGTGATGCACGCGATCCGTTCGGGTGCAAGAGCTTGATCCCATCGTGAGGTGAGGAGGTGGGGTGGAGGAGTTCTCCTCGACCCAAAGCTTGAGTTTCGCCGAACACGAAGGGTGAATCGTCATCAGCCAGGGAGACGATAAAGTCGTCTGGGAGCTCTCCCCTCTCTCCTTTCGCTGCTGGCTCTGCAGATGAAGGAGCACCGTTTCGCATAGTGACTACAGGCTTAGCGGCAGAGGTGTACCTATCTCCGCCTAGCGTAGCAGCTCCAGAATTCGACTTGGTAAGCGAACTAGCAGCACGCTTAAGCTTTGCACTCCACCCAGCACCCGCACCTGCAGCAGCTGTTGCAGGCGGAACGCTTCGCATCTCCTGCAAGTAAAGGTTGGAAACATACGGTCCACGCTGAACACCCTTTTCTTCATCGGAGGAGAAAGGATCAGGGTTGTTTGAGGACGAGGAAGCGTCCTGTCGACCGGCGTTGTAGGCCGCTGCTTCCTTTCGCTTGCGGTAGGCGTAGATGCCTCCGATGGCAGCGGCAATGGCTGCTGCGCCGAGGAGTGACCCTGCAATTGCGCCTGTGTGGGAGGAGTTAGATGCAGGAGGGGGAGTGGTGGTGTTGTCCGAGATGGGAGGAGAGGGGTCCGAAGCAGCAACGGAAGCCGGGGCAGCGGCTTCGGGTGCTTCTTCGGCTGGTGCTGGAGCAGCGGGGACAGCAGTTACAGGAGCTGTAGGAGCGACTGGCGCTTGAACTTCTGCTGGAGCAGCCGGAGCAGCAGTAGCAGGTGCGGCAACAGGTGCGGCGACGGGAGCAGCAGCAGCTGCAGCGCTCGCAACAACCTCTCTAGCCTGAGCCACAGCAGCAGGAGTTGTAGACCAAGTCATTCCACCAGCACTTCCCATTGTCGTCGTATCCATGTAGTGCACTCTTGACTCTACACCAGCTCCAACACTTGCAAACGTCTGACTGGCATACGAAGCAGCAGGTCCATCACTGACCTTTCCAAAGCTCACCACCATCACATTACTTGCCATCACAGCCGAATGATAGGCGAGCGGAGGTGGTCTAGCAGACTCTGAAGTCCATACAGCTGCGTCCCACCTGGCAGGGGTCTGGCTGGGATCGAGAATGAATACCTCGCTGAGAGGTTCGTTGTCATCCGAGTACGTGTTGGGATCCTCGAGATAGCCACCGTGAACAATGACTTTGCCATCCCAAGTGGCGACAGCAGTGTGACCCATACGACCGGCAGGGATAAGGCCGGTTGCATTCCATCGTTCCCAGTTTCCAGTAGATACATCAAGCGCCCAGAATCGATCGAGGGGCGCCATAGCACCAGACTTGTCTTTACCTCCAAGGAAGAGGACTTTCTCTCCGCAGGTACTGGTGGCGTGAAGACGGACAGTGGTGTAGTCGACAAGAGAAAAGTCTCGCATGCGGGGGTCGAGGGCGAGGGAGGAAACGGTGGCATATGCGGAGGTGGTCAAGTCGATACCAACGTGTGCTGTCTCTGGAACTCCAGCGAGAAGAGAGGATGCACTCGAAGAAGATGAGGCAGAGGAGGAGGAGGACTGGAACCACATGTCAACACCCATGTAAGTTCCACTGGCCGTGGCGCATGTAGTGGTATCGTACGAGCCACCAGAAACCATTACGGCAGTCGAATTAGCTGAGGCTACAGTGACTGCCTTTGCACCTCGTCTGCGACTCGGAGAGACACCGTTATCAGGGTAAACAGCACTCCAGGCACCCTCAGTAATGTTGCCAGCAGGAGCAGACCACACATAAGCTGGTGCATCCTGAGCACAGTTCTGAGTAACACCGCCAACGATCCAGAGCTTTTCTGCTCCGTCGACTGGGTCAATCATCGTGCTTGCTGCTGCAAAGGCATGTGCTGGTAAGCCCTCGGATGAGAGGCGCTGCCAAGACTGTGCTGTAGCATTCGACAGTTCAGCAGTTGAGAGATCAGAGACATCGAGCGCATAGACATCGTTTGTAATGTCGCCGGCGAGACTGGTCTGACCACCAACAACGAGGACGACGTTGTGGTTGGGCAAGTAGGTCGCTGTCTGACCCCAACGTCGGGAGGGAGGAGTGACAGTGATGTTGGCCTCAGTGCCGTTAGGCTGTTCGAAGACGATGGTCAATGTTCGAGCACTGTCACCCTCACCAACGGTCTCTGTGATGATGGTGGCAGAGGTGGAGTCTGTGGTAGTGTTGGTGGAGTTGACCGCTACAACAGCGGGGAAAATCTCGTCTCTTCTACGATAAGAGTCCCCGCCGAAGACTGGTGCGTCAACGTTCCTCTGCTTGCCTTTCGGTTCAGAGGTTCGACTTGGATCCAGATATCCTGATTGAGTTGAAGAGAAAGCGAAGTTGTCCTCCACTTGCCTGCTGTATCGTTGGTGCGCGTGCCTAGACTGAGAAAGCTGTCGAGCTGAGCCTGATTCCAAGCCTGTTGATCTTCCAGCGCTCGATACTTGACCCGAAGGCAAGGCCGAGACGCACGGAAGAAGGAGAACCGCGAGAAGCGAGCGCAGCATCCACATGCCTTTGCTGCTTGTTTCAGAGGTTTTGACCCTATTGACAACCTTCTTGTCCGCTGTTGACCCGACGGATGAAGAAGAAAGCTGCTGCTGCTGACACGAGAGGCTGGAAAAGCTGTTTGTGTCCGCAACGAAGAAAGACCGCGTCTTTGATTTTGTTGATGTTGGGAGCGAACAGAGAGTTGTACGCGAGGAAGACGCCAGCGTCTTTTCGACGTGACACTCTTGACGGCTTGGGCTGGATTGCCTTGTTCGCGCTTTACCTGCCATTGCATCGTCTTGGATGATAAGGGAGGTAAGTATCGTGGCTGAAGGGATCGTCTCTGAGTCGAGACGATAGCTACGGGCTATAAAGGAGGAATAGGAACAGGAAGAGGAAAAGGAGAGGGGAATGTGACCGTGACAAGAGAGATGAAATGGGAATAGTAAAGTACGCAAAAGATCTCGACAGCTGTGAATGGCACGTCCAGACGACCAAGTAGTCGAGATTGATGTGTATATGTCGTTCAAATAGGCTGCAACGAAGAGCCTGAAGAGCACAGCTCTTTTGGAAAAGAAACAGAAAGCGAGAGCGGAGGGAGGGGTAGGGGATGGTGGTAGTAAGACGGAAGAGTCGGTATCGTTGATGGCGACGACAACTTTCCATAGCAACTACCTAGAGACTCACTCATGCGCACCAGAACAGCTTACTGAAGGGGCACAAGGTCAGATGAGGTCGCTTTGCATCGGCCCGGCCCTGCCATACACCGTAGAATCAGATCCTAGGAACACAAGCACGACTTCTATGCAAGCCCAGTTGCGGGCCACCAATGCTTCGATTGTTTTCGACGTACATGCATTGCAGGCTATGCTCACGGCTTGCTCCCAGGGCATTGCGGCATCTGTTGAAGTTTTGGCAAGGTGGATGTTGAAGGGCGAAGGCACACTGGGAGGCTTACCGTTGAGTTGCTAAGAGCCGCTTATAATGATCGGTGGAGTTTGCAGAGTTTGGCAGGTCGGCAGAAAAGCACGATTTTGACGTGTCCCATAGGATGGTTGGACTTGCTCACTTTCGCAATAGGGCGATTTCCACTGGTAGCAAGTTGCCGGTGCTCAACGTCACTTCGACAGACCCACTACCTCTTCCGTGATATGATCGATCGTCTCTGTACGCTCCAAAAGCCTATGAGCTTGCTGTAGAGCATGCAGCAAGTTCATAGCGCACAAAGTCTGCCCGAGTCGGACCAAAATCAAATCGGGAGGTCGTACTCCATGCAACCCGATCCGAAACGATTTTCTTTGTCGGCAAATTTCGATTCCGACTTCCGACTACACGGGTGTCCACGGCAACTTGACTTTCGCTGAGCCAAGAAGAACCGAGCTTGTGATTGTGGCCATTTCAATACCGATCCCACCATACAATCCTGTCACGACCGCTCCTCTTTCCCATCTTTGATAGCCGACCCAGCTTGGCTTGATCTTCCGATTCTGACCAGGATGGCTCCGTCATCAGCCAAGGTCGTCGCGAGAGCAGCCGCTTCGGTAGCTCGCTCGTCTAGGCAGCCCCTCATCCGAGCAGCGTCTCGACTACCGACATCACTTGCCACAACCAGTCGCAATTTTCCTTTAGCCCAGTCTTCCGGGAGCAGACAAGTATGCATCCACAGTCGACCGTTCAGTGCAACATCAGCGACCCGAAGAGTACAGCGACCTGCATCCGTCGGCCCGACAGTCACAAGCTCCAACGTTGACCATGAGAAGGACAACGAGGAACTACGCTCCCTTTTTGACGCTCCGCCTTCTTCCACCTCAGCCAACAGCCTCCGGTCAACAGGACCGTCAACAGGCCTATTCGAAATCCCATCCCTCACCTCGCCTCAAAACTTCCTCGTTTTAGCACAGCAAACGTTGGCCCGCGCTCAGCTGCTTGTCGACCGCATCGACCGAGCAGGCTCGGTCGACGCCAGCACATCAGAAGGAGTCAAGGAACTCAAAGAAGTCGTGCGCAATCTCGATCGATTGAGTGATCTGCTGTGCGGTGTCATCGACATGGCAGAGCTTGTTCGAAACGCTCATCCAGACCCAGAATGGGCAGAGGCAGCCAACGCTGCCTATGAGTACCTCTGCGGGTATATGAACGTGCTGAACACACATACGGGCCTGTACGGTGTGCTTAAAAACATCCTGTCTACTCCAGAAATCGCATGCACATTGTCTTCGGAGGCTACTGCTGTGGCACAGGTCTTCTTGCGCGATTTCGAAAAGTCGGGAATCCATCTTCCACCCGCAGAGAGGGAGCGATTCGTACAACTCAGCGACGAGATCCTGGTCCTTGGTCGAGGGTTCCTGCAAGATATCGCCGGCAACGATGCCTCGGATGACTTCGCACGTAGCGCAAGCGCAAAGACAGAAGTCACCCATGATGACACAGTAGAGATCCCGACAGATTGGCTCGAGGAGGTCAACCCAACAGTTCTCAAAGCTGTCCGGGCAAGTGCGATCACAGACCGCGACGGCCTGCTCACATTCTCTGCAGCAGATCAACCATGGGTCTTTCAAACACTGCTTAAGTATGCGCCGGACGAGCGTGCCAGGAAAGTCGCTTTCCGAGCAGCCAATTACGGCAGTCACGCACAGGTCCAGCGTCTCGAGAGGCTCCTCAAGGCGCGTGCTGAGCTTGCTACCCTCACTGGTGCTGGCTCCTATTCGGAGATGGCTCTTGGAGACAAGATGGCCAAAAAGTCGCAGAACGTCGAGGAGTTTCTGCGCGCTCTTACCAATCATCATCGCCCACGCGCTGCCGAGGATCTGGACAAGCTTCGACGCCTCAAGCATGACATTTCGATAGCAACAGCATCAGGAGGCAAGAGCAGTTCGACGTTCAATCCATCTCCAAACCTCCCTGAATTTGCACCCTGGGATCGTGACATGTATACAGAGCAGCATTTCCGCAGTCCGGCCCTGCGAAGCGTGCAGCCTCTCTCACCTTATCTCAGTTTAGGTTCGGTGTTCGCCGGGTTGTCAAGATTGTTCTCGGCTCTATACGGCATTCGATTCCGAGCATCAATGGTTGCGCCAGGCGAAGTGTGGAGCGAAGGCCCCGGAGATGTTATGAAGGTGGAAGTCTTGGATGAGAGGGAAGGAGCACGTGGTACGTCAGGGTCAGCAGAGGGTCTGATTGGAACCATCTATGCCGATCTTTGGAGTCGAGATGGCAAACCAGGTGGAGCAGCGCATTACACTGTTCGTTGCTCTCGTCGAGTGGATAAGGATGACGAAGCCGGTGATTTCGAGCACGGCCGCGCTGAAGATGGTCGAATTCTGCGACCCGAGGATCTTGGCGGCAAGGGGTACGGCAACCCATTGCAAGCACCGACATTTGAGCAGAGGGAGCGACCAGGAAGGTATCAGCTGCCTGTTGTTGTACTTATGTGCGACTTTGCTCGCCCAGGTGGTGGCAATCAAGGCCCTTGTCTGCTCGGATGGCACGAAGTGGAGACGTTATTCCACGAGATGGGACATGCCATTCACTCGATGATCGGTCGCACATCTTACCACAACGTATCGGGAACTCGTTGCGCAACTGACTTTGTCGAACTACCTTCCATCCTGATGGAACACTTTGTCCAGTCTCCCCAAGTAGTTTCCATCGTAGCACGCCACCACAAGACCGGAGCCATCCTACCATTCGAACACCTCTCAGCCCACCTTCAAGCCTCTAAATCTCTGGAAGGACTAGACACATATCACCAGATCCTTCTGGCCCGCTTAGATCAAATGTATCACTCTCAACTAGCCTCTCATCCTGACTTTGATTCTACACAAGCCTACGCCGCACTAGACAAGGAAATGGGTCTTCCAGGCGCTTCTCAGCTTTCCTTCGTCGAAGGATCCTACCCGCAAGTCAAGTTCGGACATCTTTTCGGATACGGTTCCACCTACTACTCATATTTGTTGGACCGAGTGATTGCCAGTAAGATCTGGAGTCAGTTGTTTGCGGAAAATCCACTGGACAGAGAGGCGGGAGAGATCTTCAAGTCTCAATGTTTGAAGTTCGGTGGTGGAAAGGATCCTTGGCACATTTTGGCGGATGTGTTGAAGGCGGACAACGTGAGAGATGGAGATTCAAATGCGATGAAACAGGTTGGAAAGTGGGGTATCGAATGATAGACTCAAGTTTGTATACTACCATCAATCTAGGAAGCGCACGCAACACATGCAGACGACCAGGGTGTCGAGCTTTGTGAACGTGGCTGTATCACCACAAATGATTATCTGATTGCAACCCAATGTCCATACAGTATCATTCCCCAATCAAGCCATAGCAAGCTTACTATAACTAGGAGGAGCCAACCGATTCCGAACTTCTTTCCAGACATACAACGGCAAGCTGCTAACCGCCACAATAACTGCCGTCTTCCACAAGAATCTATACGACAATACGAATCCCAAATCGAAGAACTCTGGCAAAAACACGATACTGACACAATAGAAGAACAACGTCACAATCTCCGATAGGATCATGTAGACGTGCCATGTGGTGATCTCCAAAGCCACCATGATCAACTCGTTCACCACTAGAGCAGTGAAGGAGATTGAGACGATATTGAGGAATTCATTCTCGAACAGAAGGAGCGAGAGGATCATAATCGCGCCTCCTTGGTAGACTGAGATCATAAGCCAGGTGGTGAATGTCTTGGCGGAGAGAGATCGACCTTTGGTGAGATCCTTGTAGAGTTCTGGGTAGAGAAGGGCTAGGTCTTCGCTGACATCCCGATCCAAGACGAGGGAGAACACAGGAGCCATGGTGTAGACTGTTGCGTATCCGACCATAAGCCAGCCTTGATAGAGAGCAATTGGCGCAAAGTAGAAGATGCTTGAGAAGACGGCCTGAATGATCGAGATGATAAGACCACGATGAATGACGAATTGAGCTAGCTTTGCTGAGCGCTTATACGAGTTGCGTCCATGCCAGACAAGGAGCTTGGTGAGGAAGCTGAATTGAGTGATGGAGAAATCGGCGGCAAGGGAGGCTTGCTTGCCTTCTTTTCCAACAATACCCAACCCTACGTCGGCAGCTTGTATCATCGAGACGTCGTTTCCTCCATCGCCAATGCAACAAACTCGCTTGCGGGTGTATGTGCGGATCAAACGGGCGACATCTGCTTTCTGCGTTGGCGAGCATCGACAAGCTACGACTGCAGTCAGCTGGGTTGCAAGCTCGATGAACTCATCCTTGAACGAGTCGAGACAGACCTGCAGAGACTCGCCGTCAATCACAAGACAGCAGTCGAGCTTAGATCGCAGGAAGTCGAGCATATCTCGCACTGCATCGGGAGTTCGTAACTTTGCGACCTGGTGTACGTATTGGTTCCTCGCAACGAGCTTGGATGAGATGGCAATGCAAGTCGCAGTCTCGATCTTGTCTCCTGTGAGCATCCACACTTTGATGCCGGCGTTGCGGAGTAGCTCGAGGGTCATTTTGACGTCTTCTTGCAACTTGTCTTCAACACCGGTGAGACCTAGCAGTTCGAGGTTGTTCTCGAGATGCTCTTCGATGGCTCGTGCCATAGCCTCGTTTCGATCCTCGACTTGCACTCGTGCGGCCTTGTAAGCTCGTTCGAAGACTAGCCAATTATCTTGGGTCAGCCTTCTGCGTCCAACCACAAGGGTTCGTAGACCCTCGCGAGCCATATTGCCGCACTCTTCGTCAAGCCAGTCATTCTGTGCTACGATCTTTGCCATGACTACGTCGGCACCTTTCTGATAAAAGGTGATCTCGCCAGTGCCACGTTCCCGGATGACAATACCCATGCGCTTCGATTCTGATGTGAACGGAAACACTTCGAGGATCTCAAAATGCAGTGTGGATCCATCGGAGGTACGCAGCGACATCGAAGTGCGGTCACGAGCGACCAAACTGAGTCCGACTGATTCCGTCCATCGGACAATGGCGACCTCATCTGGCGAAGAGGCTTGATAGGTGATGGATCCATCGGCCTCGACCACGGGTGTGACGTTATGGCAGAGCGCGAGCGCGAGGACGACATCCTTGACACGTGAGCTCATATCACGCCTACCACGGCCAGCAAGCATTGCACCTGCTGTGGTGAGCGAAAGAGGCTGTTGTGCAGCGCTGGCCCCAACAGCAATTGTCTTTGTTGGACTGACGGGCTGAGCTGTGTTGCCGTAATGCTGTTGCAATGCAGTGGCGAGTTGAGACGCTACCTCGTCCATACTATCCCAGCCATAGCTCATCGTACCCATGTGGAGCTTGCGGAGCTCCATTTCATTTTGTGTCAACGTACCCGTTTTGTCAGACAGCAGATACTCGATGCGCCCGAGCTCTTCTGGCAACGTCGATGTACGGACGATCGTACCGGGAATCTCGTTGTCGTGCATGATTTGACGGGCGTAGACAGTCTTACCCATATCGAGGTTGACACGAAGACTGATCGGGATGATAGAAGAGAACAAGATGAGGAAGCGGAAGATGTAGATCCACCATTCTCCTTTGAAGCCGTTGAGCGCTACAAGTGCCACTGAGAGGGCAAAGGTGACACCGCAGAGGATTTTGGAAAGGCGATTGATCTCGAGATCCAGAAGGCCAACTTTGGTCCCGGGATAAGAAGTGTTCATGACCGCTCTCGTCTCCCGTCCGGTGTAGACGACCATACCGACGGCGGTGCCTGCTGCAAGCACTGTATTGGCCCACAGCACGTTTTCGGCTGTCAAGGGAGCCACTTGAGGTTGTTGACTCATCGCGATGACTGTGTCGGGAGGATGAGACTCTGTTGAGCTCCGAGGTTGAGCAGCAGCGTCACCTGAGCCCAAAAGGTCGCCAACAGTAGGGCCGGAACGCTGCAGAGTAGCCTGAGGCGTAATTGACCCATCGTCAGCAGGAGGATGCAATGTGAGGTTTCCCAGGAAAGAATGGATGTCCTTGATGGGCGGACCGGCGAAGACGACAGCGCGGTCACCAAGAAGCGCAAGCTCATCCGTCGGCATGCGTTGCGTGAGCTCGACTGCCAGACGCAATTTCCAGTCTGTCTCTCCATCAAGCTGGTCTGTGCGGATGAAGCAGCTTCCGTTCGAACCTTGATCCGCAGGCTCTGTGTTGTCCGTCGATCTGCTCGGCTTCGAGGAGGGGGTACCTGTCTTGGTGTCCGATTTCGAACCAGGTTCGACATCGTCGTCATCATCTCCAAGAACAAACTGGGCATCATCGTTCATCGGCGTTCGTGCAGCGGAGGCACTACCGATCTCGATGGCAGTATCGTTCGAGAAGGTCTGCAGTAGGACCATGTCGGCTGGCACGCGCTGATTTTTGTCGAGTACCACAAGATCACCGACTCTAATCCTACTACTTGGCACTTGAACGACTCTAGACTGACCAAGATCGCTGCCGAGCGACAAAGGCTTGTTAGGGCTGGCTTTACGGGCCAAACGTGTCTGTGACTTGGCAATGGCCGAGTCATTGGGTACCAGAAGCTTGTACGGCGCACTATTGCTTTCGAGATCTCTCTTGTATCTGGCCCAGTCGTCGATGGCCTCTTTGCCAATCGTGATGCTGAGAACGAAGGCCAGAGGGGCTACGTACGTGGCTATGAAGCCGATTTTGAGTGCTGGAATAAATTGACTCAATGCGACGAGAAGGAAGTAGAGATTGAAGAAGAACTTGAACTGCTCGTAAAGGACCTTAGGCAGGAAGGTGACGACATTGTACTTTTGATTGCGAACGACGTTGGCGGCATACTTTGCCTTGACGCGATCGGAGTCACCAAGGCTAATCGTTCTGCTGAGATCACGCTGGTTTCTCTCCTTTGGTCCAAATATCGATGCGATGAAGCCAGATCTGCGAGACCCCAATTGCACTACCGTGGAGGACGATGGTGGTGGTATGCCGTTTGAGTCTCCTGACGTGCCGTATTGTCGACGGTGATCCTCCGACTGCCGTGGAGTTAGGCTCGGACGTTTTGGGCCTGTTGAACGACTTGCACCTTCATCATCGCTGTCCTGCAACAGACCTTGCTGCTCGTCAGAATCGCGAGCATTGTTCTGCCCGAAGCGGCTGAACCTAGATCGGGCGTTGCGCGAGCGAAATGCAGCAAAGCCTCCAGTGTCATTCTGCGATTGATAGGAAGGAGCGGGCGAGCTGCGGCCCGCCGACATCGTGTTCGAAGTAGTGATCGGGCGAAGAGGATATGCGTCGTAGAGCTCTGAGCTCTGGTTGAGCGGGGAGAAGGGTTGACGAGACCTGTTAGACGACATTCATGAGAGGCGTACCGTAGCGGAACCGGGCTGTCGGGCTGCGAGGTCGATCTTCATGGGTTAATGTTTGCCATCTTGATGCTGTGCATCGATCAGAACGGCAGAGTAAAGTCTGGACGAAGGGCGTCAGTGCTGGTTGAGTTCACATGAGATGCATGATAGAGAAAGAAAGAAGCCTTGATAGCATGGCATGTGCACAACCTCCACGCGTTGAGTTGTTTCAGCCGCTCAGATATATAATTTCGAATCGTGCGAGAAATGCCAAAACTCGGAAGACGAAGGTTCATGCACGTCTGTTCCGCAACGCTTTCGTCTCCATATTCTTAATCGAGACAAACACCTATCTTCTGGATCACTATCTTTGCCATCCTGTCCACTCGACATCACACGCCATAGATCACCTTCACGTAGGTGTCTCCACCATCGAATCAAACCGAGCGATACTTTCGCATGGAGAAAGCACGACAGCAACGGCATCACTGACTGTTCCTTACGTTCGACCTTTCATTTGCATTGCGACAACAGAATGACGACCATCCCAAGCCGTCTGGCTCAGACCACACAGATCTCGAGGACGCTCGAGGAGGCACGAAAGCGTTCGATCTCCATGTACCGCAACTTCTACCGATCTGTAAGTAGCTCGACAAGAGCTTGCAGGAAACATTGTGCTTGGCTATCCTTTACTGACGGTTCGACCCCTTTACCGTGCTATTACTTGTGCTTAGGCTCCCGAGATCTGCGCTCTTTATGCGCTCGATGTGCCTCCTTCGACCCTTCGCGCCAAGTTCCGAACACAGTTTGAGAAGAACAAGGCGGTCAAGGACCTCGCGGTGCTCGACTTGATGTTGGTCAAGGCGCAGCAAGAGTACCAGGAGACGATGAACGGCTGGAAGCAGATTCCTCACATCATGAAGTGGTTCGCTGAAGAAGAGGTAAGTCTGGAACCAATGAAAGGGCGTCAGCTGATAGAGAGGCTGTCTAGATCCGCCGAAGCTGGTTCTCGCCTCCTCTCAACAGCAGAATATGGTTGCTCACACACAAACACTGCACTTCGCTCGGACCCTGTGTGTTCTCTGTGCATTTCCTTTGTTCCGCATTTTCACAGGCACCAGCACGACCTGAAGGCTTCTTGGAGAAGTTTTACGCCTCTCGAGACGAGGGACGTGGACCCGTTGGTACCGGTATCTAAGCGCTTGGTGCGCCTTGTGCTAAACTTCTACGCTTCTTGCAGAACTCGGCAATCAAACCTTTCAGCTCACCACTTGCGACTGTGATGACACTTTTCGGCATGCCGGAGTCGATGCGCTTAAGACGACATAGGACAGCGTGGTCCAGTCAGGCTTGAGCCAGTTTGTTGCAGGCATGATACTCCAGCAAAGATATTCCGGCAAAGCAGGTTGTTTGTATCGTCAACTCGGCAGGGGACATTCGGATTCCGCTGAACAGCAAAGGGGCCCTGGCGTGGTCGTGGGAAATCTTCTCGAAAGGAAGCGAGCGAGCGAAAGTCTTGTCCTCTGATCAACATCAGGATTGCTTCGGGCCGGGCCGGGCGTGTTCGAAGAGCTCCGAAGAAGCATTCAGAAACTATTGTTGGTATTGTCATTTGTGACCATGCATCGCAGCTGCTTTGCACTCTCGGCGTGGCTCAGCTAACTGAAGAATCACGTAGCAGCTCGGAAATGGCGAGAAGGTTTCCAGCAAGCAATGTAATCGTGCGCACCAAGTCGATCACGACAGTCCAAAAAGCGATGTCTTCCGCTCTCAGAAGGTTCGGATGAGCGCTCGGGTTTCGGCGGCCAAGGTCGAGAACCGTGTTTGAATCTGACCCTGACCGCGGTGAGGTCCCACCGCCGCTTCGAATAGGCGTGTGTCACACCCTGATCACGGCAGTGCCATTGTGATTGGTAGGTTCGATTCATCGGCTTGCCCGAATGACAATCTTCCATTTTGCTGTTCAAACTGTAATGTCTTGCCAGTATGAGACAGAGGATCATTCTGACCTTTTACGCTCATGTTCTTCCGGGCAGCCTGGACAACATCGACTCGTCTTCAGCGCTTCCGAGGTCGCAGCTTCCGAAGTACAGTGATGCGGCGGATATTTGTGAGGAGACCCCGAGTCGACAGACAAGCAGGGTCCAAGTCGAAGCACGCCGAACTGCGAGATCCGCATAGAATCGGAGCGAATCCCGTTATGCGCTCATGCCCTTGAAATTGTGGAAACTGACTTTGAGCAACCTGTCAAAGGTCTGATCAAACGCAGCCAAGAGACTGCTCGTGGCGACGTTGCAGACTCCGATCGAGTGGGCGTATCTCTGTGAGTGGCTCGCACAATGAAGCTGTCAAACCCATGATCATGACTTGGCTGCAGCTTTTTTCTCTTTTTTTTATCTTGTTTTTTTTTTTTTTTTTTTTTTTTAAGAGACGGAGGAAGAGGGTCGCGCAAGGCTCGAATCGCAGCCTCACCTGAAATGGCAGAAGACAAAGAGACTACGTAAGTCGACAGCATGCCATCTTTTAGCACCTGTCACTCCTCTGGTTCCGACAAGACACTGCAGATGAGAACTGTCAAGCCTGCTCCGTCGACGTGTGCCCTCTTGGCTTGTTCTTGTTCAGATCTCACCAACCATTTCTCTGAGAAGTCACAAGTGTCGAAATCGAGAGCAAAAGTATCGGCACGTCCGACTTGATGAGACCTTTGGCACATCGTTGTCTTTGTCTGCTGCAGAAGAGGCGCAAACAGAAAGCACAAAGCACAATGCACACAACCCACACCCACGCTCACGCTCCTCTCTTTTTCCCCTGATCATCCTCGAATGAGATGGGTTCTCCCCGAAAAGGCCGTGATCAGCTTTCTGACACACGGCATCCAAATAAGCTATTTCACAGTACTGAGCAAAGCTCCGCTACAGTGCCAGTGCATTTGGCTCTCGAGGCCGATTCGTCAATTTTCAAATGAGAGCCAAGTGGATCTTCGGTGCATACAGTACTGAAAGACAAGAGTGAGAGTGGCAACTTCATGTATACCGTATGCGGGCGCTGACCAAACATGTCAAACCCCTCATCAACTGCACGCTTAGCCGTGCTTCTCCGCAGCGACTGCCGTTGCGAATACTCGAGTCCGGCAAATGTCAGCTGCAAATATCGACTCCAGTCACATAGGCATATAAGCAAGCTATCCTAACCCGACTTGCATTCCGGGCGCTACCCAGACTCATCCTTGCTGTCCCTTCTTAGAAGTAGCGTATATAGAACGTCACCTGTCATACAGAGCACTTAACCTTCTTCCGCACAGCTTCATCACTCTTCCCCCTCACTCTCCTTCTCATCCTTGTCGCTCGAATACATTTGTTCAGTCATGATCATGTCCTCATCTGCCAAAGTCGACCCCTTGACGGTCTTTCTCTCTGACTCGGCCATAGCTTCTTCTTCGAATTGCGGAATCGATTCCGTAACCTCGTTGAAGTCAAGGACCATGGCCAAGCCATCGCCGCGCTTCACTGCTGCAGAATGCGCTATTCGGCAGCTCAGTCCCAACTCAGCCGACACCAAGCCTTCTCAACCTCTTCCTGCCTCTAGTTTCCGTCCGCTGCAGCCTGTCGACACCAACATCAGCAAGGCCGACAGGCAAGAAGTGGCGCGATCGCGATCAAGCTCCACCACTCCGTCTCCAAAGCCTTCCGCACTTCGTCCCTCGGCGACAAAGAAGGTTCGCTCACCATCAAGCAAAGATATTATCTCTGGCACCCGATCTGGAGCAACAGTAAACAAGCTCGGTTGCGTTCTTGGTAGCTCCGCATCGGTGACACTAAGAGGCGATCGCATCAGTGTCAAGGTACCACAAAAGCTTCCCACTCCAAGATTGACTCCGCGCTCCTCGCCATACGAGGATCTTGTAGCGCATCTTTCTCGTCATCACCTGTTTGCCGAGTCAAAGCAGGTCGAGCAATATTCCATTCCACCTGACTACCTCTTGACTCAGTACCTTGATCTCGCTCACCTTGGCAAGTGCAGCCTGTATCACCAGACCCGAAACTTTCTTCATGCCAACGGCGAGACCATCACAGAGCATGTCAAGGCGGGTCAGTCCCTTCCAGCAAGTGTGCCGCTCGATGTCACCGACTTGGTCAGCGCTCTCCAGGTCCCTCCCACTCACATCCTTGCTGTGCACTCTGACAACCAGGAAGCCAAGCTCTATGCTGTTCACGGTTTGGTACTAGCTCTGCAGTGCGTCTCCATTCCATTTCTTCCCGCCTCAAACGATAGGCAAGAAGATGGCAGAGTGATCAAAGACATGGCCACTCTTGCACTCCGCGTTCCCTCCCTCCAGCACTTTGACGTCGTTCTCCGATGGCTCTATTCCCAATCCACCACCGCGCTCTTGCATGAGCTCCTCCCCATCAAACATGTCGTCGCCTACCTCGCCCGTCGCAACATCGCCCAGCGCAAGGCTGGTGCGTCCGAGAACGTCAAGCAAGAAGAAACGACTCAAGAAGGTGTCGACGTCTCCAAGTTGTCTACACTGGATCTGGTGGAAGCCATGTCGACACTGTCGACAAAGACATTCCTTGAACTGCTACAAACAATCCAAGCGGTATGGAAGAATGGCGTAGCGCTCGGCATCGTCTCTTGGAACTTCTGGACCCAGCTTGACAATGCTTGGAACTTGATCGTCGGTGCAATGGTTGCGTCCAAGCGTCGTAGTCATAAGAAGATGGTCGCAGTGTCAGTAGAGACTGCGAATGAACTTACTGCTCAGCTCCAGTCTACCCGCATTGAGTGAATCCCGCACTTTCCTCATCTTGTACTTCAATGCTAGGTTCCTGTATACCCTTTTCTCGCTCCTCGTGCTAATCAATCAATTCATACTCAACTCAAAACACAGTCTGCATTGAAAACACAAGCTTCCTTCAAAACGGGCAAACAATGTGAGACGATAAAGGAAAAAAGAAAAAGGGATAAATTGCGAAGACGACCCAGATGCCGTAACGTCGAAACAGCTGCAAAATGACATTACTGGAGCAAAGGATCGCGGAAGTGCTTCTGGTTGTTGTTCCTGAAACCAATCTTGGTCCTGTGCTGCTCCTTCATATTCCTGTCTCTGAACTGGGTGATATGTTTCTTTGCCTCTCTGGCCTCACCCCTGTTCCTAGCCTTGATGACCTGACCGCCACGACCTGTAACCAACGTACCGTCACCATCGTGATGACCCATACCGCTCTCTGCAATCAAGCGACGGGCAAGAGCACCACCTCCACCGTATCTGCGGGAAAGATCGTCGCGATCGGTGGTGGAACCCATCGGTGCCTCTCGCAACGACTGCTGGTAGTATCTTCGCAATGAACGGTGACCGAGACGAGCACCAGATGGAAGAACGAGTTCGAACTCGGAATCTCCGTATCGAACTTGATCGTCTCCCTCCTCTTCCACGTGAGCTTTCTTGGTAGACTTTTTGGTAACGGTAAGATCCGTAACCTGATCGTCCACCTCCATATCCTCAACGTCCTCTCCATCCTCATCCTCCCACTCTTCATCCTCATCGGTAGGATACGAGCTGGTGAAGTCATAGAAATCACCCAACTCCAACTGGTCTTCTGAATCGGTATAGGCAATCTTGCAGTGGAACTTGTCCAACATGTGATTCCTCACCGACTCCGCATTGTGGAAACCTTTACCTCTTCCGTTGCAATACAAACAGATATTGCCAATGCTGACCTTATCAGCGAGATACGAGATGAGACCGGGAAGATCGACAAGGTAGTCGGATTCGGGAATGAAGAAGCCGTGCGCCTTAGACATGTGTGCGAGGGTGTCTTTGAGCTCGGTGAAGCCGGTTTTGGCACAGAAGATGCATTCGTGGTTAGGATCGATGCGGCGAGAGGAGGCGACCTTGGCATCGATGGCAGCTTGGATCTGCTCTTCAGTAGCATCTTCGGAGATCATAAGGGTATCTCGTGCGTTCTGTTTCTTCTCTGCTGCGACAATGGCGGATTCTGTCTTGGGAGTGGTTGGTGCTGCTGCTGCTGCTGCTTCATCGGCGGTGGAGGTGGAGGTAGCATCAGTGGTGGGCTTGGGCACACGGAAGACAAGAGGGACCTGCTCTTCCTTCGGATCAGCGGCAGTGTCAGGTGCGCTGGAAGGACCGGCGTGGGAAGCCTTCCTCTTTTCGAGCTTGGCCACGTTCTCCTTGTGCTTCTTCGAGTTCAAATGGTCACGGTATGCGTTCTGCGAGGCGAACTTCTTATCGCAAGCTTCGCACTTGTCCGGTGTGACAGCGGTCTGTGCTTCTTGAGCAAGAGCCGCACGACGTTCAAGAATCTTTGCATTGAAGACTTCAGCTTTGACAGGCGGAAGGTTGGCAACCCGACGTTTCATGTTGTAGCGATGCAGGTCTGAGCGGTAGTGAGTTCGCTGGTCGTCGGGATTGGGGAAAGCAATGCTGCACGAGAGACAGGTGAAGAGAGGGGTATCGTCATCGTATCCCTGTTGTTCGTACTGCGGGGCCGAAGATGGCTCGCCGCTCGATGATCCAACGATAGTAGCCATGGTGTACGTGATTGCTGTGGGTTGAGGTGACGGAGATCGGTGCAGGATGAGCTTGTGCGGGAAGGTACGGAGTGAGCTCAGGGATCAATGAAGTAGAAGACAGCACTCTCGAGAGTGGCCAGAGTCAATCCCGTGGTATATGATGGTATTGCAGGAAGAAGGGGCGAAGAGAGATACTGTACGAAGGGTTAGAGCAGCCCAATTGATGCGAGTGTGGGGGGCTGCTCAGTTTGACATGATGATGCGGAAACTTGGCTTTCTTTGCCGAAAATTTCAAGCGAAATTTCTGAGTCGTGCGTGCTAGTACCGTAGCTGAGTTGCCGCCACCTTCGCAAGAAGGAGTGGAGGGAAGAAAGCTCAGTTTTTGAACCGAATGTTAGCCGATGACAGATTTTCCCGATTTTTAAAGCCGATGAGATGAAGAAATTTGGTCTAGTAGACTGTTACGGTCTAACAGCGGCTGCGCGATTTTCAAAAGCCGCTGTTGATGCTCGGCCGACGCAAGTATACAGTTCTGTGTCTTGTCTCTCTTCTTGCGTCTTGTGCCCCTCGCTACGAACACAACATCACCGCAATGTGACCATTCAGCGTCTTAGGCATGAAGATCTCAGGAATGCTGCGATTCAGTGTGCGGTGTTGCTTGACAAGTGAGGGGGATGCTCAACATCACACATGACAAGAGCGAATAGGCATTGATTGGCATGGTGTCGATAACATGGCAACTTAGGCATAACCCCAGCCAACCAGCCAGCMAGCCATCACGTGTGGCGCGGCCTGGCCCGGCGCTGGCTAAAGGCTTTTGAGGCACAAAAGCTGAGAAATTCGTGGGCCAAATGCGCTGATGATTCAAGATAGTGGCTCAGCTGCCTTGAAGTTTCGCGCGGTCTGAGTGATTCGACTCGGAAAATCAGATTGACTGCTGAGCAAGCCTGTTAGCGAGTCACTGATGCTGTTCAAAGCTCAAGTGTGCTGAGCAGCGCAGTGAGTGTGTGAGTGTGGGTGTGGGTTCAGCCAGTCCCGACCTAGTCACATCAGCTGTCTTTGCTCAATCTTGACAACGATCTTCGTCATCGTCCATCACACTAGATCCATCCATCAAGGTAAGCATATACAACAATACACTCGTCGACAGCACGAATCGACCACACACACACACACGCACACGCACGCACAGACGCATCAGCGGCGCAGTCATCGACCTTTGCGCCTTTGTAACCAAAATTGCACCTACAACGAACAAGTTCGCAGTCAACTATCATCTCGACCATAAAATCGGCACATCTCTGGCTTCTCGACCCCTTCATCTTCTCGTGCTGCTTCGACGAGCGACTTCCATATCTACATCATCGACCGGTTGCTGATCCGATCCGCACCACCTTTACATCTCGACCTTGAACAATCAACCGCGTTACGACAAAACAGATGCAGATTTTCGTCAAGACTCTGACGGGTTAGTATTCACTTCAGCTCTCAACCACAATCGATCTTATTCACCGCATCATCGACGCAGGCTTGGCAAAGATGAAGGTTCAGTCTTTGATTAAGGGAATTGAAACGGAGGAGGCATGATTCTGGCGTCTAGTCACACCAGTCGCAATTGGTATCACGATACGATCGGAATAGCAATCACAGCCGAATCGAGTGGGAAGCAGGAGACGTCATCATGATTCGAGATAGCGAAGCACGGGCACATCTACACGTTCATGGAGGTCGTCTCTCAGCAATTGTCATGTGACGCTTTTGTGGGCTATGCTAGCCATGCTCGTAGTGGACCGTTCATGCCGGAGCCGATTAGGACACCGAGGACAATTGGGATTTCAGGTTCGGTTGCGAAAAGGAAAGACACAAGTCCTTGTACGGATGCAGCCCACGCAGTCGTCGGTCGGGAAGACGCAGATAGGATTCCAATGTGGGGATGGATTCGGGAAGGACATGGATAGACATGGGTCCTAGCTTGGAGCGATGGATAAGATCGATTGCACTATGGTGACACTTCCATCAACGCAACCATCACAACGGCATACTGACCCCTGCGCCTTTCTCTTGATACGTATCTCGTGTACTTTCGCTCATTCCACTTTCAACAGGTAAGACCATCACCCTTGAGGTGGAGTCTTCCGACACCATCGACAACGTCAAGGCCAAGATCCAGGACAAGGAGGGTATCCCCCCCGACCAGCAGCGTCTCATCTTCGCCGGTAAGCAGCTCGAGGACGGCCGCACTCTCTCGGACTACAACATCCAGAAGGAGTCTACTCTCCACCTCGTCCTCCGTCTCCGTGGTGGTATCATTGAGCCCTCGCTCAAGGTTCTTGCCGGCAAGTACAACTGCGACAAGCAGATTTGCCGCAAGTGCTACGCTCGTCTCCCTCCTCGTGCCACCAACTGCCGTAAGCGCAAGTGCGGTCACTCGTCCCAGCTCCGACCCAAGAAGAAGTTGAAGTAAACTATTCGCCTCTACACAAAAGTGTTCTTGCGTTTCGGTTTTACTTTCTCTTCCCCTTCTTCTCGCTCTTGGCTCTCTTCGATATCACACTATATACGTCACATCACACCAACCGCGAGAGAGCGCTCTCTCGCCATTGGCAAAGGTTACACGCAATGCGGGTCTCCTTTTGTAGTCACATACGCACTTTAGTAACACAAAGCACTGTGCTCTAGTTACGTCTTTGTTACTGGTCGATTGATGGAGAAACACTTCGGTCGTCAGTTGTTTCAAAACACACACTCTTCCGTTCAAGGTCTCATCCGTGACTTTCCGTCTACCGGGGGTCCGCGGGTGAGATTTTGGACCCAAAATGCATCCATTCTCCTAAAACAACGTGGTGCGCCCGGTTTGCTTGTGTCATCGTGCAATACATGGGCTTGTGATAACTGCTCTCTCGAGTGCTGAGAAGGTTCCAAATTGAGGTTAAAATTACACTGCGCATGATGAGATTATCTGACCATAATTTGGCTTTCGAAGCTGAAGAAACTCATAACGGGATTGAATGCAACTTGGTCCACTCTTCCGGTCTTCCTGTACAATCATACACATCGACAGAGACGAATCGTACTTCAGGGAAGCCTTTGAAAGCGATCATTTTTTCTTCGTCTTCTCCTGGGAGTTTTCGGATCAAATCGGTAACAATACCATCTTTGCGCATTTGGTTGATTTGACTCTGGGCTTCGGGAGCAGAGATAGATGAGTAGAGAAGGGATATATGTGGGAAATAACCTTCCTGCTCTGTTGTTGAAGGTGGGGGAAAGGATTGGTTTACTAGCTCTGAGGTGATTTGATTGAGTCGTAGTAGTTCAGCTGTTTGATCGAGTTGGATCAATATACACTGTTGACAAACCAAGATATCAGTATACCATCTTTGATTGTGAATTTGATGAGCACTTACCTGAAAATACCTCCCTCGAGTAACTACATCCTTCAACATAACAGTTAGACCTCTGGGAGTTGGTAGTTCGTTTCTCCATTGTTCAACGGCTTTAACAGCAACATCTCTCAATTCTTCCCCTGTGATCGACCTATCTCCTAATCCAGCAAGAAGTGTAGCATGGATACTAAACTCCTTCGAACTCGTAGCTGGATTAGCCGCTCGAAGTTTAGCAGATTCTTCCTTGACGGCGGCTGAAAATGCACCGTCGGAAGGAACAAGCCAAAGTGCCAAACCTGAAAAGATTCCGGTCGTGGTGGCAGACGTCATTGCCAAGAGGGTGTAAGGCCCGTGAGGTCAAGAGTTGTCAAGATCGGGGAAGTGGGGTGTGAGAGGTAGGCTGGAAAGAAACAGACTTACCCATGAGGAGAGAGGAGAAGAGGAGGGGAAGAGGAGAAGGAGAGGTGTGGAGATATCAACACGAGGAGGAGAACCAACTGGTTCGTGCGCAGGATTCAGGGTGCGTGTCCTCCACTCTTGGAAATTATTTTAGGCAGCAAACGGCGCAATCTACGTTCGAAGAATCGCATCATTTGAGGCTGGTCACAACCGCTCAATGAAAACTCGTACACACCGCACAAATCACAAACCATCAACACAAGGTATCGAAAGCAATCATCACAGCATCTTTCATTGTTAAATGAACAGAACTATGACTCTTTTTAGCAATGACCACAAAGCGAATCTTCCTCAAGAGGAGAAATTTACTTCATGATCTTACCATCGGCGAAAGCCTTACCATCAATGGTAGCCTCCCAAGCCATCATGTCCTCGAAGAACTTCTTGTCCTCGGGCTTGGTAACGTCCAAAGGAGTGATGCTGTACGAGTCAACATCAGGTGCAACCTCAAGGACAGACTTGGGGTCCTTACCACGGCAGATCATAACACCAGAGATCAGGTTGTTGTTGTTCTCGCCAAAGACACCCATGGTACCCATGGTGTACTTGCGGGAAGCCTCAAGACGGGCGAAGAAGCCACCAATGAGGTTGTTGGACTGGAAAACGGCCTGGAGCTCGTCGTTGTACTTGTAGTCGAGCTTGACGATCGAGTAACCGTCGTGGTCGAAGTGCTCGAAGAACCAGGGAAGGGCCTTGGAGCGGGTGTCCTCGTTGGAGTAGGTTCGCTTCCACTCGTCAAGGTTGAAGGAAGACTTGGGCAAGTCGTCCAAGGGGTTCTTGGGCTTAGGAGCGGGCTTGGGCTCGTCATCTTCGTCATCCTTAGGAGCGGGGGCAGCCTTGGGCTTCTCAGCCTTAGGAGCAGGAGCAGCCTTGGGCTTCTCCTCCTTCTTGGGGGGAGTGAACTTGATGTTGTCCTCAAGGAGGGTGGTGTTCTTGTAGATGTTGAGGAGCTTGGGCTGGTTAGAAACGGTGTTGAAGAAACGAACGGTGTTAGGGTACTTGGAGCGGAAGTTGACACCAGCGACGCGGGTGAAGGTGAAGGCAACATCGGAAGCGACGGTCAAGTCAGCAAGGGTGACACGGTGACCAACGAGGAAGGTCTTGTTCTTGAGCTCGGCCTCGAGGAAAGCGAAGGCACGGTCAAGGTTGTCCCAAAGACGCTGCTCGGCGGCCTTGTTGTAAGGGATCATGTTGAGGCAGAGGAGGATGAGCTGGATAGCGGGGTTGAGAATCTCGTCATCAGCGAACGAGGCCCACTGGTCAACGAGAGCAGCCGACTTAGCGTCGGTGCCGAGGAGCTTGGCGTTGTCGGAGAGGGCGGCAACTGCGAGCCAAACAAATTGCGAAGGTGACGGGAGACATCAAAGTAGGACAAAGGGTCAGTTTGAAGATCTATCTACTGTTGATATCAGAACTGCCATTGCTAGCCCCTGCTTTTTGAGATCTGCGTCATTTGCCTCCGAATGTGTGGATCAGGGCATTATGCTGAAAGAAGTATCCTCGACATGGATGATTCGGACAGGGATAACTGTGAAAGATAATCTCATCATTTGTATTTAGAGGGGAAGTGGGGGGACACCGCTTGGATTGCTGTGCAAAGGCAAGCGAGCGAGCGAGGGGAAGAGAGAAAGATGGACGCAGGCGAAGACGAAGCAGAGCGAAGGGGCGTAGAAAAGGGCGTAGATAGGCTGTAGGTCGGATACGTACCGTAACGAGCGATGGCCTTGCCCTCGATGAGGGAGAAGCCGTCAGTGCCCTTGAAACCGGGCATCTTGCCGTAAGGGAAGAGAGCAAGGTACTCGGGCTTCTTGGTGTCGCCCTGCATGGCGCGGGTTTCGACGACCTCGACCTCAACGCCGTTGTAGGCGGCGGCACCGAGAACCTGAAGGATGAAACAATGATTTCGTTAAGAGTGGATGCGAATGTCAGCGAGCATAATCACAAAGCTAAAAAGTGTCTTTGAAGAACGCTTCGATTCTGGTCACGACGCTAAGTCGATCAATCCTAGATTTGAAGGCGTTCACCGTTGCTTCAAGTACTTACGCGGTCAACCTTGGGGTGGCCAATGTAGCCGTAGATCTGTCCGATATGAGCCATTTTGGTATATGTGATAGAGGGGGGTGACGAATACGATGGGGTATGTGGTAGAAAGAGGAGAAGAGACTGATGGCGCAAAGGGCTCAAGACGTCCAAAATCCAACTCTGGCCGCCATGCTAGGAGGTTCAATTTTGACCCACCTTGGCCTCCGTTGGATTGAGTTCTTCTTCCAGATTCTACAATACGCTGTCTCAAGCCGAAGAAAAACAGCAGCAGCACAACGGCACGATCTTGACTGCCGCACGGTCTCACCAATTTTTTGGCCGAAAAAATTTGAGAATTTCTTCTTGAGACAATTTTGTGCGCTCCTCTGCCTTCGCCACCACGTTCTGAACAAGAAAATAACACAACACACACACAACAGGCGCAATGGGCGCTCTCTCTGTCTCCTCGGAGGTCGGCGTCGTGAAGTCAATTGTGTATATGAACGGCGTAACAGAGTGTGTTCCGGAATTAACGGTGCGTCAAAGTGTGCATCGTTGCGCTTGCCGAGTTGGAACTCTGTGCACGGTCTGTTTCTTCAGCCAAGCTCAAAATTGTGGTGACACCAATCGTCGCTCATAACACAATCTGATGCGAACAACCTTGCAATTGTGTCGAATAGAGATGCATTGAACGAGTATCACATGAAGCTTTTGTGCTTCAGCAACACTGGAGACGTGAGCAAGCCTTTCGGAAACTGTAACATTTTATCGGCATTGAGCAGCTCAAAGCTCCTCGTGGTGGGGAGCCTCCTTAGCAGGAGCAGCCTGTTCAGTGCCGGTAGCGTTGATAGGGTCGAGATCAACCGAAACCTTGTGCTTGCCGTTAAGAGCAATGAAGTCAACAAAGCCTTCAAGCGATCGGTCACCGGTGAATTCGATCCAGTCCGAGCTGCCAGCGGCCTTGAACTTGATAGTAGGGAACGACTGGACCTGGAAACCGGCCGAAGGAGGAATGTCGTTGGCAGTGGCGTCCATCTTGGCGATCAGAACCTTGTCCTTGTGCGCCTTGTACTTCTCACCGAGAGTGTCGTAAGTGGGAGCAAGCTTCTTGCAGTGTCCGCACCAGGGAGCGTAGAACTCAATCAGCTTGTCCTTGCTGTCGTCATTGACAATGGCGTCGAACTCGTCAGCAACAAGGACGTGGACAGGGCCGTCCTGGTCCTTAGGCACAGGCTCGGACTTGACCGAAGGCTTAATGGCACCAGAGCTGTACTTGGAAACAAAGTCAGTGACCTTGCCAACAAGGTCGCCAGAGAGGTCCTCAAGAGGGTACTTAAGGTTGCCCTCGATGTCCTGAATGGCGAACGCGGGCCAGTTCTCGCCCTGGATGTTGAGCGACTTGGCGTGTGCAGAGTACTTGACGGCGTCGATCCAGACAAAGTTGAGCTTGCCCTTGTTGGCCTTGGCAATGGGCTTGAGTGACTCGATCTGAGCCTCACGGTCCTTGGACTCGGGGTCAGAGAAGAGATAGGCGAGAGGAAGACCGGACTCGGCGTAGTTCATGAAGTTCTCGGCGCTAAGCTCGTCAATCAGAGGAATCGACTGAGCCTTAAGGAAGTTGGTGAGCTCCTCCTCGGTGAATGACTTGCTCTCGAGCTTGACCTCGGGCTCGTCAAACTGACGGTAAACAACAAAGGCAGGGGCCGAGACACCAGCGGTCTTGGCGAGCGCCGAGTCCTGAACAACACCGAAGAGGTAGTTATCGCGGAGGTTGTTGGCGACATTGGTGACAGCGTCAAGGTGGGCCTTGTCGGCAGCGTCAACGTAGGCGATAGCAACGACACGGTCCTTGCCCTTGAAGTCGGCAAAGTTGTCGGCGGTAACGGTGGAGAGAGCGGGGAGAGCCTGCTTCTTCATGTACGAAACAATACCGTCAGCCTTTCGGTTGCCGTTGTATTCGGAAGAAGAGCCGGATCGGAAGACCTTGAGAGTGGGGAAACCCTCGATGCCGTGCTCGGCACAGAGCTCGTTCTCCTCGGTGCAGTCGACCTTGGCGAGCTTGATGTTTTCTGGGAGAAGCTCGGTGGAAGCCTTTTCATACTCGGGAGCAAGAGCCTTGCAGTGACCACACCATGGGGCGTAGAACTCGACGAGCATCAAAGGCTGTACACGTCATACGAAAGAGGGCGATTGTATCAAGTAAAATATTTAGTAAAGAAGGGCTCCAGTTTGTTCGCTTCGACGTCAAAGCAGCAGCTGTTGCTTGGGCACGCTGACAGCTCCCCGAGCAACTGCTACGAGCACCATATGCTTTTCGTTCTGAAACTTACCTCGTTCTGAGTGCTAGCGGTGAAGTTGTCCTTGCCGAGAACGAGAACGTCAGAGGATGACGACGAGGCCTCAGCAGACATGAAGGTGGCGGCAGTGGCCAGACCGGCCGCGATGGCGGAACGAGAGAATCGCATGTTGAAGCAAGATCAGGAAGGAGGTGGAGATGAAGGGTCGACTTCTCTACCAAATCGGGATGAAAATGATGAAGGGAAAGATAGGAGGGTGGTGGAGAAGGTGGTGTAGTGAGGATAGTCCAGCCGCCTCTTCAGATATAGCAAGCTTCCTTCTAACGCAGGTCGGAGCTGGGTTCCAGCAAAGGCCAAGCACAAATGGACGCACAAGCTGAGCGCCGAGACACGGGCAGCACAGTGCAGTACAGCAGTCGCAGATCACACACACTCACAACTGGCAGTGGCTGAGAAGACCCCGTGCACGAGCGGACGGGCTTGCTACTCAAGAAGGACAAGGAGCCTACGTGGCAGGCATGAGCTCCCACAGAGCGCACACACACAAAGCACAGGTGTCGTGGCACAACTCGACCCACAACCGAGGAAAGAAGGAGGGAACAGAGCACCGCCCGGCAAATAAACCCTGATGCAGCCAACACGACAAGAGAAGAGCAGAAGAAGAACGCGGCTCGTGCTCGGATTTTAGAGCTTTTTTGGAAAATGAATCCAGCCTTCCACCTCATCGACTTTCTCGTTCGTTGTTCGTTCTTGGTAGGCTCGGCGCGGCATGCACTGTGCAGAGCCAAAGAGCAAATCAGCTAGGCACGCGCGTCCTTCTTGTCGTTCTTTCTCAGACCAACACACAACGACAGAAATGAGAAAGCGCTCGCTGCTAGAGAGAGAAAAAAAGCAGGCAGCTGGTCCAGTCTGACTTCATTCCGTCAATCAACGCGCTTGCAACGCACGCAAAGCCCCTTGTACTGATTGTACTTCATACTTGACACCTCATGCTGGAATGCGACTTGCACGCCTCTTCCTCATTCGCTTCACCCACCAACGTAGGGGCTTGTGTGTTGCTTTCTCACTCTCCCCACAGGCAACATGCACGCAAGCGATAGTATTGATATGAAGTCTTAGTCCGTGTTCAGCACGGAGTTAGGTGACGGTGATGGCTCTTTCCTAGATGCCGCTGTACTGTAAAGGGGATCTGAATGAATGATCTTACAGGTTCAAATCGCTACGGATTACCTTCTCAATGATTCGATCCAGAACAAAGGCTGCCCATGGAGGTCGCTCCGTCCCACCGAAAGCTGCTTCGATGACCATTTGTATACTTGCTCTGAGCTCTGCCAGCCTTCCTTCTTGCGTCGTCGACGTAGCAACTCGTTTGAGACCGGAGATAGACTCATTGATGGCACGGGTCAGATCGCGCACCTCATCTGCCTCAGGCACTTCGCTCACCACCAGCACCGTCCAAAATGCTTCTGCCTCCCGAGGATCGAGACCGTGAGTGGGTAGCCCATCTCGATTTGTCGTCAGGTATTCGACGAGAGCCTTCTGCAGGGTTGGATTGCTTTCGAAGAGCGCTCTTGCGTGTTGCTGCGCTTGCAGCCGCAAAGATGTGAGCAGGCCAGGCTGCACCAGAGGCTGTGCTCCTTCCGCGAACAAGCGGCGGTAGTGCCGCTGATAGAACTCATCGGCGAACCGAAGATCTCGATAGTACTTCAACCATGCTTGCCGGTCTTGCTGTTCGATTTGCTCGAGCTGAATGATCTGAGCATACGCAGGAAGCATGTACATCTTGTCCTCGGTCAAGCATTCCATCATCACAGTGCGCAGCACAGCCAGAACGCCCTCATTCTGTTCAATACCCTCGACGCAGGCTGACTGCGAGATTTTGCGCAAGCTTCGCAGGAGCTCTCGTTGCTTCCCGGCTGATGCGAATCCACTCAATGCCTCTTGCAGTTCGGCAGAACCCGGTCCGACCACGGTAGTCGCACCGGCAGATACGTCCATTCCCATAGCCACTTGTGCACGCGTGGACAAGCTTCGACTGCCGTGCGGATCGGCCAGGTAGTCCAGATGTGCTGTCTTGCGCTTGACAAACAATGTTTGCGAGCTCGTCGAGCTGGACGCCCTTGCCACCAAGGCTGCCGACCCCGACGCCGCAGGCTTGGAGCCCACTGACTTGCTGTCGATGCTCGCCGGCCAATATCGAGCGGTTGCGGTCTCAATGGGTCCCAGCAGACGCTGATTCGGAAGGAGAAGCGGGGTAAATGCCAAGCCGGTGCTTTCAGTGTTCTCGGCAGCGGCGGCGATCTTCACTGGCAAGCTCACTAGCTGGTTCGTATCGATGTCCGTAGCAATGAGTAGTCTCGGCTCGATTGCGAGATACCAGAGATGACGGAAGGCTTGCAAATGGGCACGATTATCTCCGCTCGACCGCGGGAAGGGTGGCAAGAAAGAGATCAACAGAGCAGCAATGCCCAGATCTGACGTACCCAACGTGAAGCGGCCTCCACCCAAGAAGAGCAGGCCGAGCGCCATATGCGTCGCCATGTGACTACCATAACAGATTGTGGGATCCACATCGCCATGTGCCCTGCGTAGATGCCTGAGCAGGTCCACGTCGCCGCTGCCCGCCATCACCATTGCGAGCGAGATCCTTACCTGGTCAAGCGCCGCGCGCACAGCTGCCCTTCGGATCTTGGAGAAGAACGATACGGTTTGCACCTTGACCTGCCGTTCTAGCGCATCGAGTTGCATCCAGAGACAGTCTCGAGCCTTCTGGGTTTTAGATCCTGCATGTTTGAGTCCAATCGCGAAGCAAGCTCCAGCTTGCATGTTTATCTTAGCTAATTGGGCTGCTTCGGACAGCGGCTTGCCTGCCTTGATACGCTTCTGCATCCATTGGGGCAGGATGCTTTCTAGCCATTCTCTCGCAGGCTGAATGGAGTCCCACAGGACCAGAGACCGTGCTAGCACGTGAGCGAAGAGAACATCGGGTCGCAGCGAGTCAAGCTCTCCCGGTGTCTGTGGAGGAGCCATGACGTCGGCGATCATCTCATTGTTGGAGCGCAAGTAGATCAGGCCGAATGCAAGGGCAGATGGCGCCGACGTCAGGTTGATCTCGTGTCCCTCCTTGACCTCTTGACTCGTGAAATCTTTGCCCGAAAGCAAGGCTTCGGCATTGCCATCGCCAATTCCCTTGATCAGATGTGCGAGTCTAGCAATGATGCGCTTGTCTGGCAAACTCTTCATGCCATCTCCTCGACCTTTGCCCAAATAGACAAGGCCTAGAGACAGCCCAGCAGACAAGGAATATGCTTCACGGTGTTGAGGCTGGATGTTCGGGAAAGGAGACTCTTCGGCACCGATCTGGTCAAGCATCCGCTTGGCAGTCCAACGATGGTTGCTGCCAAGAAAGACAAGCCCCATGGCGAGGAGACCGGCGGTCTGTGTGATGGTAGACAAATTCAGTGGGGCAGAGCCTGGCGGCAGGAACGCGGTGAGCTGCATGCCAATTAGATGTCGCGCTGTCGGGTCGGCTGTGCCAACAGTGGATGCAGCCATCCCGACCAGGAAGCCGATGGTGAGCAGATTGTTGCGCATCTTGAGGTATCGGAAAACGTGCACTGGCGTCAATGTTGGCAGTTGCTTCATCAGACCGAGGCCATACAGGAAGCCAGCATGACGCGCTGTCACCTGTTCGCCGAGGTGTGCAAAGATCCATTTCGAGTCGACGTGGACACCGCCTGTCAAGTTGAGCTCCAGCACCGAGGCAACGCCGTTGTGGAACTCAGGCCAGTCCAGACCAGCCACGTCCGCTTTGGTGTCAGGTTCAATTGTCGTGCCTCTTGGTCGTACTTTGACGGCCAAGCACAGAGAAGAGATGCGCCATTTCTGTGTGGACGAAAAGGATCGAGACGTCATGAAGAGCATGGCACGTCCGGATGACAGTGCCTTTGTGCGTTCGCCGATCGCGGCTACAGCAGCATTGTGTTGCTCCGTGATGGAAGCTTCAGTCTGGTTCTCGCCCTCAGCAACGTAGACCGAGTTGACAGTGTCTGTTCTTAGCATAGCTACAACATCGCGAAGTCGGAAGTCGCGGCTGAAGAGTTGAGCACAGATGGCATCCAGCGATGCATCTTCCGGCAGGGTTCGGACGAGCTGTGTGGGTATGTGACGAGCGTTGGCTGTGCTCAATGAGCTTCGTTGCAGGGAACTGTTGAGCGCGATTTCGGAACGTTGGATAATGCGATAAAATTCGGTGCTCCTGCCGCTCGGAGGACTGATCTGGCAGCAACGTAGCACCTGATACAGGGGCAACGCCAATCCAAAAGGCAACTTGCGCAGCGTTTCCAGATCCAGCTTGTGGCTGATCATCGCTTCCACGACGGCGGACGACAGATGCTGTGTCCCTACATGTGGGCTTGCAAAGACGGCGTATGTCCTTAGCAGCGCATCTATCATAGGATATGCTGTTGCGACATCATGCACAGCCATCCATTGCGCACCTGCCTCAAGCTCGAGCCAATCACGTAGCGTGGCAACCTTCGCGCTACCTGACAACATGCCAAGAAGCACTTGATATAGGTCGCTCAATGGCCCCTTGAAATGCAGAGTATTGTCTGCTCTTCTGCGTGGGAACGTGGACGCTCGGTCCGTTTGCACATCGTTGGGTGCGATACGGCGAGACAGAGCATCGACCCAGGCTTCAGCACCGTGCTTCCGAGCTAAAGATGCACCTAGAGAAGCAATCTTGCTCGCCGCATCGCTCGAGTGCGATGTGTCAAGGTGCGTCTCTTCGGCAAGTAGGTAGAGGGCTAGCAACGTCTGATGTGCTTCTGCTTCATCCAGCCTGTTTTCGACGATTCCTGTGTCAGAAGATGTCGACGCCGCTCGTTGCGCCTCTGGCAGCGGCGCAAGGCAGGCCATGAGCGGATCATCTCCAAACAGGCGATGGGCAGTAGATGACATCTTATCTTTCGAGTCCGAGTCTTCCGGATCGTGTATGGATCCAAGACGATGTGCTCCGAGGACATGGAGCAGAGCTGACCAGTCTTGATCGACTGCAGCTTGTCCAGACTGGTGAAGTGGCTTTGTTCCAGAGAGGAAGCGTGCTTGAATCCATTGGGAAGCAATCTTGGCCCACAACTTGTGCGGAAGCGCTTTATTCAAGGCGGTCATGACTCGAGCAGTGGTGGGACACCTCGGACGAAAGTCCAGGCCAACGATGGCTTGTTCTGACGATGCGAACGACGTCAGTTGGATGTGACAGCCAATCATCCCATCTACTGAGTCGATGACGTAGGACGCAGCGCCGTTGTGGAATGGTTCCAGCCCTGTGACCAGGGGCTCGAAGGCACTGATATCGAGCGACGGTAAGCTTGCGGAAGGGGGACCCAGATGAAGGTGGAATTTTCCATCTGATGACACGCTGACGACCTCCGTGGTGTCTGCAGAGAGACTTTCCACCGGTACGAGCCGGGCGGTCGGGAACATGGCAGACGCTTGCAGCTTGCCTGGCACTCTGCAGAAGGGGAGTTGCCTTGACCTTTCTGCCGATCCCAAACGTTGATATCCAAGGCGACGAACGAAGGTCTGATTTGTGGAAGCCACCGAGAGGAAGAGGTAACTCGCATCTGCATCGACGCGAAGGAACGAGGCACTGTGTACTCTCACCTCGGCAGCTTGCGCGTCGAGAGCCACATCCGGCACTTTGATCTCATCGAGGAGACAGACGGACGCGAAGCTGCGTGCAAAGCTGTCCATACCAGCGATGCGCACAAGGTCAATGTTGTCATCTTCGAGCAGACCATTCTCTGGGTCGATCACTTCCCCCCGAACGCCGTCTCCAGCGCCAGTGACCATGCCGGAGGTGAGGCGACCCGTGTCCATACTTGAGTCCAGGCGAGACAAATTCATCGACGCCCGGTTTTTGATCGCAGAAGAGGCTGTACGAGTTGATGTGCGAGGTCCGCCGTATGGTGTGCGAGCAGCTGCTTGAGAGCTACGACGGATACGTGCCGCTGATGCGGGATTGGTGGTGATTCGCATGCTCGTTCCGGCTGCACCAAGCTCGTCCATCATAGCTTCGTGCTGATATGCCTGCGACTGGAGTCGAAGGCCATCTGCGGTATGTGAAATGTTGCCGAGGGTGCGATCGCGACCCTGCATCGCTTGGTCGTCCTTGCGCCCAGTGGATCTTCGGTCAGCAGCGCCCGAGTGCATCGCACTGATGCGACGACTTCGTCCGCTAGGATCTCTACCCATCCCAGCTGTGGTTATACCACTGCTACGCCTCTCGAGATCGATTCGTGCACTTCTCCGAACATTCGTGGGGAAGCCGCGGCCAAGAGCGGAACTGCCGGGTGCGATGGAGGCGGCTGGCGTATCTGGTGGATTGCGGTGCCCATTAGCAATCGCTGATTGATGGTCGTCTCTTTCGGTCATTTGTAAGGAGCTGGCATCCGCCAGTTTACTCTTGCCATTTGCAGTTGCAGCAGCGCTGCTGAGTGTGGAATGAATACGTGGTGCGGACAGCAGAGTTGCTGTAGCTTCAAATGCGCTGGGTCTAGAAGCGAAGGCATATATGCGGATGGCTGAGCTTCTCTGGCTCGTAGTTACAACCACAGCCGGGGTCATGTCATCGTTCTCTGTCGATACAAACACGACAGTTTCGTCGATCTCGCCAAACGGAGATGCTGGACCATGGGTCATGGGTTTCGGATCAGCCAGAGGGTTGAAAGCGAAGGAGAGCTGCGGGAAGCGATCGACAGGGACGAGGTCATCGTAGCATCGCGAGAGAAAGAACACCATCGGAAGCAATCGTGAAGGGTCTTCATGGAGCTGCGAAGTCGAGGCATGGTCTGTATCCTCGAGCATCTGAGAGAGGGTATAGCTGGAATCGGTGGTGTTGCTGAGATCCGGAAAAGGATAGCCGACATTGGCAGTGGATAGATGCAGAGAGGAAGAAGCTGCAGGCTGCCGCAATCTTGATGCGATTCGCTCGTCCTCCGATTCGATCTGACGCTGAACGAGAAAGCCGACGGGTGCAGGAAAAGCTTTGGCGAAGCGGAAGGGAAGATCCATGTCGATTTGTTCGCCGAGACCAGGAAAGTGGATGTGGATCGCCTGCTCGAAGAAGACACAGAGTGCTTTTGCCGGTGGTTGTGAATGACGTTCAGAGCGTGTCTTGCCGGGAGCTACTTGGATTTCGTCTGTCGAGCTGACATGAAACAGAGTCCAAAAGGCTTGCAAGACCGGATTCGAGAAGGAGAAAGTGCGCACAAGCGTACTGCCTCTTGTCCATGTTAGCAGTCCCGACTGCCAGTGAAGCACCTCTTTCGTATTGCCGTATCTCCCTGTTCCGTAAGAATGCCGACGATGTTTTTTCGGAGAGGTGGTAGGCTCGAAAGATGGATCTGACGATGAGATGAAGGTTCCTTGAGTCGTGGCTGTGGATCGAGCGCGAATCTTTTGCAGTCGTGTGATCAGCTCCGACAATTCGCCGGCCAGCGAGGCGTCCCAGTCGACGGAGGCATTCTTGGTGCGTGATTGCACCCTCTGACTGATGCGTTGGGCTGCTGACATGTTGTAGGAGAAGCCGGGCCTCTATAGTCAGCGTTGATCAGTTGAAACGCGGTGTGAGTAATACCGAGCTGAGTGCCCTGCAAGCAAAAGCTCAACGACAGGCGGTATGTCGTCGCATGACTATCTCTCGTGCCGGATCTGCTGAAGGTGATGACCTGTTTGTAGAAGGAGTATGGGATTCGTTGTGGTGGAACTTAGCAAGGCAAGCGTTGCATCCGCGCAATCACACCACCACAAGCACCATGGCCGAAGCTCAAACCTGTCACAGTCCGAATGTGACACTTACGGATAACACTTTTTTGGCTTCGCTGCGACGCGACCCAGAGACCAACAACGCTCCATCAGTCTCGCCTCCACCTTTTCTGAATCTAACACGTCTTAGTTTCTTTTTGGGTGGTCGTTGTGTCCTCTGTCGTTCTTACATAGGAGCAACGAAGCTGAGGGTTCGTGTGATATTGCAACGCTCGGAATCTTTGAAAAAGCACACACCAGCTCCTGACCGGGTTTGCTGAACATATCCGTGAGGGTCCACTCCAACTTAGCCCGCTATCCTCTCAATCGCACACACTGTACCAAGCTCAGCAAGTACCTTCAACATAAGTACAATCTGCGTCTACCCTCGAGATCCAAACGCTGACTCGACCGCTACTGCGCCCACTACCAGCTGTTTCAGATCGACGAAAACGCCGCCACAGCCAATTCCGGCTCGCTCAGTCCATTTGATTGCCACACGCAAGAAGGAAGCTCAGCAGGCCACTCAACGACGAGTCTTCATCTTGGATAGCTGGTAGCCGCTGCCGTTATTCAATCAATACGAAAGACGTCAAGCAGCCTCCTCTGCGGACTTTCCAATCTTTCATACACATACTTTCTCGAGCGATATCTTCGAGAATGACTTCGTCACCAGCAGGTAACACCCTTCTACTCAAGCGTCAGCTAATGGAGCTACGCAAGAGCCCTGTCGATGGCTTCAGCGCCGGTCTCAAGGACGAGAGCAACTTGTTCGAATGGGAGATCATGATCATCGGTCCTAACGATACACTTTACGAAGGCGGATTCCTTCGAGCCGAGTTGATATTCCCACCGGAGTATCCTCTTCTTCCACCTAAAATGAAGTTCATCACTCCCATGTGGCATCCCAACATTTACCCCGATGGAACTGTCTGCATTTCCATCTTGCACGCTCCAGGCAAGGACGAATGGGGCTACGAAGATGCAAGCGAGCGCTGGCTTCCTGTGCATACTGTAGAATCGATTCTCATCTCGGTCATCAGCCTGCTGTCTGCCGACGTGCCCAATACCGACTCGCCGGCCAACATCGACGCTGCCAAGCAGGTCAGGGAAGACATTGCTGGCTACAAGAAGAAGGTGTGTATTCCGGCAAAGCTTGCAACGTGACTTGCTCTGGGGTGTGGATCTAAATCGCTGACCGGTCTTATTTCCACCTTCCTTCTTCTTTTGTCTTACTGCCAACTTCACAGGTGCGAAGGCTCGTAAGGCAGTCTGCTGAAGAAGCCTTCGACTGATCGCCTCTTCCACCGCAGCAATGCGTCCTCTGCCATCTCTCACGTCCTTGAACTCCTTATCTCCTAGATTACCCAGCACTGTCCATCACACAAAACTTACCTTTTCACACATTTGTATTATCAGCATTCTTGTCTTTCGAGCAGCAAAGCCCCTCGGTGGGATCCACCACACCTTTTGATTCCCCGCACACCATGTGATGTTGACAGTCGACTACATAGACACGTCCTTGGCCTGGCACGATTTCGACCGCAACTGAGAGCAATGAGAATCGATTGAAGCTGGTGTAGAAACAACAGCAGCATCTAGTGTTACAGAATAGTGGTACAGGAAAATGAGATGCAGAGACAAAGTGTGGTATGGATGAACCCTGACAAGAGAGAGAGAAAGGAGAGTCTAGCGCTCGGTGGAGGTGCTTAAACTCGACTTGAACGGACTGCCAAAGTTAGATGCGTATCCGCCTGCAGCAGCGTAGCCTCCCGACACGGAGCGTGGGATGGAAGATGCATCGTGGAAACTCTGAACCGAGACAGGTCGACCCTGACTGTAGTGCACCATTCCGTT
Organism: Ustilago shanxiensis; assembly: GCA_019972555.1. Lineage (NCBI taxonomy): Eukaryota > Fungi > Basidiomycota > Ustilaginomycetes > Ustilaginales > Ustilaginaceae > Ustilago > Ustilago shanxiensis. Next base: position 261,478 of record BPMX01000004.1, on the reverse strand, counting down.
GACATGCGACGAACTCGAAGAGAAGCCATACAGGCAACCGAGGTATTTGGAGTCATCGATCGAGCCGTCAAAGTATTTTTGTCGCATCTTGAAGAAAGTGGTTGCTGTGAGGAGACTGTCGCTGCCCGCCTGATGTTGCTGCCCAATTCGGCTCACTTGAAGGTCGTCTGCAACATCTTGCAAGCCTCCTTTCAAGGTCTTGCAGCTCCTCATGAGGAACTTGATGTCGTAGATGCATGGGAACCAGACGCGAAGCAATGCAAAGAAGTCGGCCTCTTGTGCGGGTAGAGGACTACAAGTAACTACCTTGAGCAAGTAACCAAAGTCATAACCACTGTGGAACGAGACCCACTTGACGTCGTCGAAAAGCGCAAGCCCAGATGTGATGAGGAGCTCGCCGAAGTGCTCTACGTCGATACCCATCCTCTCGTGACGGTCAAAGTCAAGTCCGGCCTTGGTGAGCAGATCCAACGAGTCTGGCGCGCACATGTCGTCGTTGATGCTAAATCGAAAGTTGAACTGCCATGTGCAGACGTCTGGTGGGAGGTTACCATTTTCATCGCAGAGTGTGATGCCGAGTTGGATGAGTTTGAGCAGGTCCACGTTACAACGCAGGGTTTGGTAGTGGTAATCTGATGAACCCTTGAATGTGCCTATTGGTCTTGCAACGATACCGGGAAACTCCGTGTCCTGTGAGAAGAGGATGATATTGCACGTCAGCATCGGTCCATCATCAGCAGAACACTAGCTTGAGCAGTTCATCTGTTCGGCGAGGTTGTACTTACCATTGCAACGTACGGATACTTCTCGATAGTCTCGCGCAACAAGGCCATCTCAATCTCCAGGTTTTCGGACCATACTTCACGTATTCTGCCCGCCATCTCGGCGATATGTGTGAGTCACAGCTGACTTAGGACTCGTGAGCTATGTCAGTTCCTGCCGTTGTATGCAAGCGATGTGCCAATCGGGATGACGAGATGGCCCCACTTGCGATTTCGAGAATTTGGGCTTGAGCTGTGAATGTTGTCCGTCGGGTACGATGTCACTTGAAAAGCTGCTGATGATCGGTACAGTGACTGTCACAATAGCCACGCCTTCCTTCAATAGCGTGGAAGTGGGCGATGAAAAGCGCTGAGCTAGTTGTTGGCGATTGGTGATGGTTGACGAGATATCATGGAGTGGACACTGCCCTCCAGCGTGAGAGAGGCAGCCTGCGGTGATCGAGTTCGCCAATTGGCTGAATCCGAAGTTGAATCCCAACTCCGTCTTCCGAGAATTGGTTGCTCGTGCGCTGTGTTGGAAAAGGCGCGTCTCAGCTCCACTTTGCGGACAAGAGTGGAGACACGCAAGCGCTCTGAGCAACTCACAATTGACACTCAACATTGTTCCACATTGACACCTTCTTCTCCTGCACACAACCCTGATCATCCCACATCGTCTTCTCGCCATCTTCACAGCGTCGACGGCACGTTCATACGACCTAGTACTACCACTGCTATCAGGCAACCTGCTCAATAGCGTATCGACAGCAGCCAATTCGCACAAGCAAGCATCCGCTTGATCGTAAAACTCCAACCTTACATCTTCTGATACATCCCGGTTGACTTCGGTACAGCCGCAACGTTGCCATCACAATGGTTCTCGAAGCGACCATGATCGTCTTGGATAACTCCGAGTGGATGAGAAACGGAGACTACACACCCACTCGATGGGAAGCACAGGCGGACGCGGTCAGCATGATTTTTGACGCCAAAACCAACTCAAATCCAGAGAGCGAAGTCGGACTCATGACCATGGCAGGCAAGAGCCCCGAAGTGCTCGCTACATTGACGCAGGATATGGGCAAGATCTTGGCAGCACTTCACAGAAGCAAGATTGTCGGTAACGCCGATGTTGCTACCGGTATCAACGTCGCTTCGCTTGCATTGAAACACCGTCAGAACAAGAACCAGAGGCAGAGAGTCATCGTCTTTGTCGGTTCGCCTGTCGCACAGTCCGAGGAGGATCTCGTAAAACTAGGCAAGAAGCTCAAGAAGAACAACATTGCTGTCGACATTGTCAACTTCGGCGAAGATACAGAGAACGAGGAGAAACTTTCCAAGTTCATCGAGGCAGTCAACAGTGGTGAAAACAGGTAAGTTTGGCTGATCGAGCGGCTCTTTTCACAATGCCATTTAAGCAGCAAGATACTGACCTTGCTCCAACCTGCGACGTGCACTGGCGCTGCTTTGTTATTACTACAGTCATCTGTTGACCGTTCCCGCTGGACCGCAGCTACTTTCCGATATCATTCTCACCTCTCCCGTACTGCAAGAAGAGGGCGGTGATTCAGGCGCCGGCCCATCCGGCAGCGGTGGCGGATCGAACAACTTTGAATTCGGCGTTGACCCAAGCATGGACCCTGAGTTGGCGATGGTGAGTTTGCTCCTTCCAGTCTCGATCCCGATCCGAATCGTCCTTCGTTTGACTTGCGGCGTGTTCGGATAAACGTTCGGATCATGTAGCCGATTGCTGACCTGACCCATCGCTTTCTTTCTGCAAATTGTGAATACAGGCACTCCGACTGTCGCTCGAAGAAGAGCAGGCTCGACAGAGAGCTGCTGAAGGTGGTTCAGGATCGCAAGCTCCGACACTTCCCACAGTCACGGAAGGCACCGAAAGCAATGCGCCAACAGTCACAGCTACTGCTGGTGGATCAGGTGGCTTGGCTGGTAGCGGCTCAATGGTGCCAAGAGGTGCCGAGTCTATCACAGGAGAAGGTCACAATGCCGATGACGAGTCGGAAGAAGCGATGTTGCAAAAGGCAATCGCCCTCTCACAGGCCGGCGAGACTTCACAAAGCAACGACGAGGATGTCGATATGGCATCGGCAGAGCCGTCGGCTGGTCGCCGAGCTGTCGTTGCCGGTGCAGGTGAAGGCGAAGAGGACGAGGAAATGGACGAGGACGAGGAAATGGACGAGGACGAGGCCATCGCAAGAGCCATTCAGATGAGTCTGCAGGAGGGCGATGGTCAAGGTGACAGCAAGTGAAAGTGATGGCATTCAGGCGCCTCTCATCGTGCGAGAGTTGAGCCTCCAAGGATATAAATCTGCACAAGGCGAAGTCGGTTGGCACTCAAGACATGTTTTAGGCTGCCTTCCCTGATGCGTAACCATTTCTTGATATACACAGTCTTCTCAATGATCGTGGGTGTCGATCTGCTGTGAGATCGATCCGGTCTGAGCTCAGTTAGCAAGGTGGCGTGATGACGTGCGTCTGCGATTTTGACACAACGGTCGCTAGATCCGATGTCTAGAGAAAGAGAGCGTCAAAGCGTTGATGAAAATATCAAATGCCATACAAAATATGGGCCTCCTTGAAATAGCCGCATCGCATTGCAGCGCGTCGCTTCGTGTCGAATAACTAATTGCTACTTCGAGCCGGCGCTTCAAGACAATCGCGACCGACGCTGCATGTGATGCGGCAATCAGCCTCATGCAAGAGTGCACATGCCGCTCATCTTTCATATCTTGAACAATGGGACTTTGCTCGGTAGCGGGCATTTATTGGAGCACGGATCTAGCCTGCAAGAAAACACGATCTATAAGGACAGCGCCCCTGATGCGGCTCTGCATCCTTTTCGTCTTCAGACGATTTTTGCGTTTGCGGTGGATAGCAGATCGGAAGGCTTACTGTATACACACCAGATTGTATAATCAGAGATGCCTTCGGAGATCAACGTCGGCTTCTTGATCGGCAACGAGACCAGCGCTTACTTTCAGGAGATGCGATGGCGTGAGAATCGAGTCGCTCGACAGTGTGCGAATGCTCGTGTGCGCATAAGTGCGGTGGGAAAGAAGCTTTGTCGGCCTGTATCCGACGACTGACTGAGGAAACCGAAACTATGCTCGTCCAAAATAGGCTTCGTGGGAGCATTGGCTTAGCCTCTGCTCTGCGAGGTTGTCTCGGCTTTGCTGCTCTAACCGTGTGATGGCTGCGATAGCAATGTTGTGGCGCGGAAGCTTCCGTTTGGATGTGGTGCTGTCGTTTGGCCATGTCCCCTCGATTTTGAAAGATCGCTCTACCCTATCTTCGCGGCTGCTCTGTACCTTTTTGATCTGCTTCCGCCCCTTTTTCTTCTTGCCATCAAAACTCATCTCAACCTTGTTCTTCCTTAGTATCACATCACAATCACACTTTCTTTTGGCCTTAAACCTCAAACCTTATTAGCCAATTTACAAACTTTGCTCAGGTGTAAGGCAAATATGGACGGTCGCTCGAGCCTCACGAGGCGCCTCAGAGTCCGTGCGGTCTGTAGCTTGCATCCTGCAGCGTGCAACTTTTGTTCGTTCATCGTTCATCGAATAGAAGAGGCTCTGCAACTGAGACCCACCCTCTCGAGCTCGCTGGAGCTTGTTACCGTTTAAAATGAAGCCTCTTTCGAGGGACATCTCATTCTTCAGCCATCTCCCCCAGTTTTTCACGGATTGGAGCTCTTGCCAGGAAGCTCAGTCTGTCTCGCCGGATTGCAAACTTCATAAGAGACCACCGTCGCAACTCGCAAACTCGACTTCGTTACCTTGCTTTCACTCTACTGCTTCATCTCGAAACTTCAAGCCAAAATTCAGTTGCCCTGTGCGGTACCGTCGTAACCTCATTATCTCCCTTTCACCCCACTTTCCCCTCTTCAGTCTCCTCGCTCTCTAACAATCCTGCTGCCTCTTGTTAAGGGAAAGGCAAGCACATCTTTCGACATGACCACCAAGAATCAGGGACCACGACATTCCCTGCCTCCCAAGGTGAGTCGATTGATCGCTCAGCAGTCCTACTGATGTTGTTGTGTCCTCTTTCGAATCGAAGCGACAGTGTCTAACCAGTCTCTACCCTCTATTATACCCTCTGCTGATGACTATGCTGACCCTTCACAAACTCTCAGCCAATGGTCGCATTCCCTTCCTCAGCTGATGACATTCCCCGAGACCAGGACTCTCTGACGGATCGATTTGCTGCTTCAGCCCGTGATCGCTCCTATGTTGATGGCTATGCTCCTGCGCTCCACGCTGTACCGATGAGACAGCGAAGCGGGTTCGATTGGTCTTCGACGTCGCCATTCCCGACCCCGGCGCTGACCACAAGCTCCCTCTCCTCATCCTCAATGTATGGGGAGCGTTCACCAGTGCTGACACCCGGAACACCTGGCGAGCACATGATGCGCAGGACTATCGACAACCTCAGCATGACCAATCTACCACCTTTGCGCAGCTACGAGAACGGACTTTTAGGACATTCCTTCGCCGGTTCAAGCAACGCTGTCAATGGAGCTCAATGCTTCACAGCAGAGCCATTCTCCTATGGGCACTATGACGAGAATCTAGGCTCGCTTGCCTCTTCCTTCAGTGGGCTCACTATGGTGGAGCAAAAGCGCGAGGAACGCAGCAGATCTGTTGACGCTGCACACCAGTCCATCGCTTCCACAATGACCGAGCCCGAGCCAGCACCATTGTTGATTCCCATGCAGCCCACAGGCGCGGGTGTCCCTCTAACTTCAGTGGTGGAGACCCTCTCTTCCAAAGGCTCAAAGGCAGCTGCTGAGGATCCGGAAACAGTCGCAGCCGCTTACAAGCTCAGTCAGTGGGGTATTGGGTAAGTTGACGCACTTGTACTTCCCTCTCGGTTGCCTTTTGAGAGATTGCGTTGCGACAGACTTGCTGACCATCTCGATTCGTTCGATTTTTGTGCCATAGTATCGGACCCGGCATCAACCCCAAGGTTGCATCTAGCAGGAATGGCAATGCTGGCCGTAGTCGAAGCACGACCAGCGAGCCACCGATCGTCAATACCGGTAACTCAGGGCCCATGTGCGTCCAACCAGGCGATTGGATCTGCACGTCGTGTGGCTTCGTCAATTGGAGGCGACGTGAGTTGTGCATGCGCTGCTATCCTCATGCAGACGGCAACGAGATTAGCAGAAGTGTCCAAGGTAGCGAGGCGCTTGCCAGAAGACTTGCTGCTGGCCTGGACACAGACACAGAGGAATACAGGATGTCTGTTCAGGCTTTGTGTCAAGACCGAGCCAAGAGGGGTATGGCATCGTCTCAGCAGAGGACTACGCTTCATGAGCTGCCACGTAACCCACTTCAAGCTTTTGCTACTGGAGGCAGCAGCCCCTCTACATTCAACGCCAGTCCTCTACCACAGACGCAAGCGCGAGCGGCTACTCCTTCAAATTATCTTGGCATTCATCTTGGCAACAATATTCCGCAGCAGCAGCAGCAGCAGCAGCAGCAGCAGCAGCAGCAGCAGCAATGGCGACAGCATCTGGAGCGTCAGAGCTCGTCCGTCAACCTGTATGCAAGCGGTCTTAATCAGAGTCTCCCGCAGAACCCTTATGCTCAGATGCAGCCTCAGCCTCCTCATGAGGTTCAGCAGCAGCAGCAGCAACTGCAGCAGTATCAACCTAGCAATGGCGATGTCAACACATTGAGCAGCCCTTACAAAGCGTATTGTCCTCAGTATAGCTGGACTGCAAGCACCTCAATCACCACGTCATCGGCAGCTTCATCCCACACTGCTGAATATCAGTCCTACGATCAAGATCGTCCTGAATTGCAGAAGCGAGCTTCTGACTATTCTGCTCAGCAAAGGTCAGATGCCACGGCCAGAGCAGCTCTTCAACGTTCGGCTACCCATACCGGGGCCGACGAGTGGCGACGACAGGCCGGCCACGAGATTCACGAACAATCTCAGTCTCGGCCGCGGCCACCTTTTGATTCGATGCAGGGTGGTTCGGCCTACGGTTGGCCTCAGGCCACCCCGCAGGAGCTGACTCCGTCGGGTCTGCCTAGAGACATTTGGGCTCCTGCACCCAAACGTCCAACACTGATTCCTGTCGACCCGGAAGTCGTTTCAAAGGAGAAGCGCAATAAGCCTCAACCCATCGGCACGCGCTCTGCTACCAACACCGGCAGCAGTAATAACAACACTAACAACACCAACAACGACAATAGTAGTAACAGCACCACCGCCAACAATAACAACAACACTACTGATTCTGAACGTAGCTCCGAAGCTACTACTGCTTCGCCTGGAAAGCAAAACAATACTTTGGAAAACGGTGGACGAAAGGATAACAACAACAACAACAAAACCAACAATGTCGACTGGATCTCGGACCCTATCACTTCTTCTTCCTCCTCCTCTACTACTACCACTCCCACTATTCCTGCTTCTACTTCTGTTTTTGCTTCTGCTTCGGGTTCGTCTTGAGCATCAGACACAGACGTCCTTGACACACATTCTTTAGTAGCAGTGCGCCTTGTATCTCGCATCACAAACATTCTCTCTTTCAATGCTCGATCTCTGGTTCCAGCATTACCTTTTCGTATGTGATTGCGGTTTTGTTGAGATGTTGAGTTTGATGAGCCCAATTGCGTTTTGATTAGAAGGGTGGCGCATTCTCGTTCTGTGTGTCGCTTCGGACCTCGATCTGATAGCCAGCACGCAGCTGACACTCGCACACACTCAAGCAAAGGTTTGGGGAATAAAGATAATGTTCGAAACAAGTTAAAAATACAAGCGCAAAACTTCCTCTGATCTCTAGTTAACAATTAACTCGACTTCACCGTTCAACCTCGCTGTATCGAAAGCCATTGCAACGTCTTCGTCGTCCATCATTACGACTGGGTCGCCATCTTCGTCTATGTACTTCATTCTAAGTGTGTGGTCTATTGTCTTACCTGAACAGACCCTGACTTTTTTAGTGACTTTTTCAAGAAGTGTGGAGAAGGTGGTTGAGGAGAGAACGACGACTACGTATTTGTCTTCTTGGAAGTTGACTATTAATTTGACTGCGTTGGAGGTCGGGGTGGTTGGTGTGGGAGGTAGTTGCTGCTGGGTGTGGTTGTTGTTGGGGGGAGGACGAGAGGTGCGAAGGGCGGAAGGGTTTGTGGTAGGGTTGATGGGTGAGGAGGCTGCAGTGGAGGATTGAGGTCGAGAGTTGGAACCAGTAGATTCCGAGGTGGAGATCGAGGAGGAGGAGAATCGTTTATCCACTCCTACAGCTGAAGGTGGTGCATGATGTTTAAGGTGATCCGGCATAGGAACTTTTGGTAAGGGAGGAGGAGGGCCATTTTGTTGAAGCATATAGGGTTGCTGAGGATTGGAAGCGGATCGAGATCGGCTGTGAGCCGCTCCGTTATCACTCGTTGTCCTAGACATGCTTGAAGCGACACTATCACCTCTCGCCCTACCAAAGTTGCTCCCACTTGAAGCAGAATCCGATGATCCATCCAAGTATTCCACCGCACCACCATCAACTCCACCTGCACCTCTCACTCTACCAAGACCAGCCGGTTGCCTGAGCTGTCTACTCGAACTGGCTTTCCTCAAAGCATGCTGTTGCTGGTCTGCACCGCTCGAATAGCTCAACCCTCTAGGCATTGGAGGTGGAACGGCAGGACTGTGATTTCTCCACTGAGCCATAACAACGGAGTCCTGATCTTCCGTCCTCGCTCTCGGCCTCGAATCTCCACCATTGCTGGCAATACTGTTCTGTCTCTCCCTGCCTTCGGAGCCTGGCTGGCTGAACCTGCCAACTCCACCAGCAGGTGTAACCCTACCACTAGTTCCACCCTCCGACAAAGCCTCCTCTTCCTCAAGCCTATACGAACTAGCTTGGCTCTGTGTCCTCGACAACCCACTCGGCGGTAAGGCGCTGAATGGATTGACCGGTGCCATTTCTGACAACGGTGTTTGCGGGAAATGACTGCTGGTTTGCGTGATCCTCCTACCCACTGCACCAGTACCTGCCATGTTGATGTTCTGTGCATGTTGCTGTGCATACAACTGAGCTGCAGCTTGTTGACGTCGGAGGTTGACTTCGTCGATCAGCTTGTTGATCGCCGTTTGCCACTGCTTGAGCTGTTCCTCGTTCTTGCACTTGAGCGCAAAGGATTCATGGTCGACGTCTCCTCTCCACCAAACCTGCAATGCGTGCTGTCCACTAGGTGCACCCAAGATACTGCTCATCTTGGAGTTAGCAAAGGCACCAGTGACGTTGTTGATAAAGATCCGACCTTTGAGTTGTAACGTTGTCTTGACTTTTTTGCCGCCCGCCGCTGCTGAGGCACCTTTCTGCTTGAGAAGAGAATTGTTCTTGTTGCCCTTCTTCTGCTGTGTAGGCGCGATCTCTTTACAGCAGAGTAGAATTTTCTCGAAGAGATAGACATGATACTCTCTCTCAGTATCGCTCTTTGCAACCATGAACACGTCTGACAACAAAAGCAGACCAAAAGTCTTGATGTTATGCCCCTTCCAATCTTCTACTCTCCATTCGAGTTCCTTCACGAGTTGTGCATTCTCTTGAAGCCTCGACGTCTCATTGACCTTGTCGGTGATCCTACGCATGACCTCCAAGCCGTCCTCTAGCTCCTGATATCGAGGTGCATCTTCAGGTGTCTTCTTGAGCAACTGCTCGAGCAAGAGAGGATACTTGCAAATACGTTGGACAGGCTTGATCATGAATGTTGGCAGCTCGTACGCTGGATCCAAGTAGCACCCTTGCGCACTTGGCATACCTTTCAACCTGACCAAGTTATGCGCTTCTTGGTTGATCAAGTCCAACGCCAAGTTGTAGTTGGCACAGAACGGTTCGTAGACAGCGAAGTCTTCTTCCATAGTCATAAACACGTGCCCGAAATGCTGCTCGTCAGGTGGACGTCTGACGTTCTCCTCGACACAAATCAAGAACCTTCTTTGAACATCGACGAGCTTGTTGAGATTACCAAAGAGGTTGTGAAGCGTGTCTGGTGGCAGAATGTCGTACTGCGCGAGCGCACGGGCATAGTTCTGGAGCACTTCGAGATCCTGCACGTACTTTCGCTCTGTGGTGAGGAGTTCACGAATTACCTTTGCGCGGTCGTCGGAGGGATGGTCAAGATCATCGTTATCGGACCTGCGGTTTGTCTCGATCAAGAGACCGCGCTCCTCAAAGACATCAAGAAGACGGTTGATGGTGCGTACAACCTTGACGAATCCGTTTGTGTCGTTGAGGTATAGCTGGGAGACGGTGAAAATGTCATCGGGATCCCAGCCGAGCTTCTCTTTGAGAGCAATGATGAATTTCATGACCTGAGCCTTGCATGCATTTGCATTGGAGCGATTCGCGTCGGGATTAACAGGCAGCTCGACCTCTGGGTTCATGGTGTTGAAAAGCGCACAGAGAGGGGAGCCGAGTCGGAAACACTGCCAGAGTTGTGTGACTGGATCGCTGCTTGATTTGCGCGCTGAAGCGGCTCCTGTTGGAGAAGTAGGGCTGCTGCCGGCAGTAGGCGAGAGTGGATCCGAGGGAGAGGTCGCCGAGTTTGCAGCCACCATCTCATCCAGGTAGGCTTCTCCGAAACCAGGAACGCAGTAGAGTCGATCGCGAAGGTTGAGACAGGCCTGATACAATGAGGAACCGGCGACAGCTTGCTTGTTGGCAATGGTGTTGGCAGCCGCAGGAGCACCAGCCATGAGGGCAGCACCTCCTGGGCCGATCAGAGAAGCGCCGATACCGCCATCTGCAGAACTGGCGGCTGTGGAGGAAGCTGAAGATGCGTTCATGCCGGGCAGAGGAGAGGGCGACTGTGGCATAGAAGCTGCGGAAAGTGTGGTTGGATCAAAAGCTGGAGAAGATGAAGAAGAGATGGACTGCTTGCGTATAGATCGGAACGCAAGCGATGTGGAAGCAGCCATAATGCTGTGTGGTGAGAGAAGCTATAGAGGACGGGCGGTGTGTCCGTCCTTGATCCGATGTCGGATCAGCTCGTGAGGGTTGTGCGTGCAGTGAAAGACTTGGAATTGCAACTCAATAAGTGGAGATGATGTGCGAATCGTATCGCTGACTTCGGCGTGCTTGAAAGCGAGTCTAGGTGCGTGGTCGTTCGAGGACGGCGAGGTTGCTTTGAGCGGGCGGGGCTGGGATGATGGATCCGGCGAAACTGGCGAAAGCAGGCTTGTTTATGGCTTGCTTTCGGAATCAAGGGGGAGACGAGGTAGCAAATGAAATGAACGATGCTAAGGTGCGATGCGAGTGTGGTGGGGACGGTGCGAGCCAACGACGAGACTGATGGAGCTTAAGGCCGCTGTCAAGTTGATGAAATGACCAAAGGAGCGAGATGATCGAAGTATCTGGTTGTGTGAGAAGCGTCCGGTTCGGTTCTCATCGGTCGATTTCCTAAATGGTGGTCACGACGGGAGATGTTTGAGAGTGGAATGATGATAGGGACCATGTACTGCAGCAAAAGGGTCCTATGCAACAAAGATCACAGAAAGAAAGGGAGTAAAGGGCCGATCCGAGAGCTGAAGACGCAATGTTTGGTGGAGGGGATGGTCAGGATGATGTCCAGGGTGATGATGATGATGATGGTGACGGAGAGTTGAGATGACCAGGGTACCGAAACAACGAGCGAAGGGCAACGGAGTTAGCAAAAAGGTGTGAGGAGAAAATGGAGGAGGCGCTTGGCTTGGATTGCAGATCCAGCTGTCGAAACCGAGTCGAGTCGAGTTCTGGCGAGGTTCGGGTTGAAGTGGAAAGCACAGGAGAGGAAAGAGCGTGTGTGTTGTGTGTGTGTGTCTGTCGGACAGCCAGCCGTTCGGTCGGTCGGTCGGATGATGCGGATGGATTGTGTGAGAGAGAGCGACGGGAGAAGAGAGAAAAGCGAGGCGGGTTGAGAGTGTTCCTCACGCTCACACGCACACGCAGAGAGAGAAAGGGAGAGAGAGAGAGAAATTGGCGAAGTGACAGTGTGACAGTGGTGTGACAGCCTTGAAAATGTGATGTGTGCGTGTGGGATTCAAGGGCACGCTCAGCTGAACTTAGCAGAGAGCGCGTACGGTAGCGAGACAGGCGAAGTGCTCGCTAAACAGCACACTTGCATCTGCGCACACGCACACACACACGCACGCACACACGCTTTCATTATCCTCTGCCATCCTCTTCCCGTTGCTTTACGGACGACGGCCCCATCTCAGGACGTGTAAACAATTTGCTGCGATGCTATGCTATGCCATGCTATGCTATGCTACGCTGTAAGTTGGTGTGAACGCAAGCGGAGTCGAGAAATTTGGCTGCGGTGCAGTGCGGTGTGTGGATTGAATGCGGAGCCGATATTGAGCTTAGGGTCGAGGTGGCACAACAACAACAAAACACTGCGGGTTGAGAAAGGAGAAGGGGCTGGAGACCGGACGCGGTTGGGAATGCAGAAGCGGGAGTAAGAGAGAGAGCGAGCGCATCAAAAAAATGAAAAACAAGGGTTCGAGCCAGGGATCTGTGCCTTTTTAATTTCATCGCTTTGTTTTCATACGCAGCTCAGAGAGAGCAGATGGGAAGAACTTGAAAATCGAATTCAACCCAAATGAAATTGGATCCAAAAGACTGCAGCAGGAAAAGGGGGTTGTCACGCAAGGAGAATCTGCAGCCAGCTTCTTTTACCCTCATCTTTGACTTGCTAGCGTGGACAAAGTGGCTTGTCTCTCTCTCTCTCTCCCTTTTTTGTGTTTTCCCCCTTGCGAGAGAAGCACAGAGGGCCACATGCGATCGACGCTCACAGCGACGCATCAAACTCACTGACGAAAATATGACCAGGCTTTTGAGCGGTTTCGATAGTCCATGCGCCATGCCTGTCGGCTAAACGTTAGACAGAAAGGAAAAGAAAAATCCAATAAAACTCGCACGATCAAAATGAAGGGCGGACGCGACTCTTCTCCCTGGCAAATCAGATATTGAAGCAACAGAGACTGAGAGTACTGCAATTGTTTTGATGCTGAAAAGAGGAAGAAAAGGGTGTTTGAAATTAGGGTCGAGAAATGGCACTCGAAAATCATTGTCACAGCCATCCGAACCATCTGCTACGCTGTCACTTCTTCCTCACAGCCTCCAAGGTGTCCAGTTTCAAACAAAGTCATGCAGGATAAAGACCCTTGAGATTTGTTGACAGGAGGAACCAACGAGACGACATCAGAGTGGCCGCCGTGGCAAACGTCAAATTGCTCATACTGTACAACATCCATGCGAGCAAACCCTAAATCGGTTTCAAAGTCCGACTTTCCTTTGAACTCCATGGCCACGCGACGTGACGATAGACAGTCACACTTCTCTTCACCTGTTTTTATTGCCTGACAGCAAAGAGTTCGCAAATGTCGAAGTCGTAACAGAATCAAAGACACTCTCGAACATCGATCTGTCTTTTGAGCACATGACAACCTGTTTGCTTTCGAGAAGTCGACACAACCGCCTTGTCCCCCTACACGCCATCTCAGTTGTAACAACAACGCGTTGCCAGCGTGAACACGCGCGCGCGCGAACGAGCGATTTTTGCGGCTCATTAGCTTCCGTATGACAGCGGGGTCCAGATCAAACTGCATCTCGACCCTTGGGTTCAATTGACCGACGTGTGGCAGTGGGAACGTTGACCCTCCCACATCGGTCAATACAACTATGCCGGAAACAAAGCCAGAGCTTTAATTCCTCACTTGCAGGTCCCAGTGAGATCTACTTGTCCACGATACCGGACTCTATCGGAGGAACGAACGCGGTTGTCAGAAGAGTTACACAGTCGGTTGCATAACGCGAATGCTTCTAGAGCCAGGCTTGCGTTGATTAGAGCGCAGATACGACCGCCTAGCACAGCTTCTAACTTCGTGTAGTGTAGTACAGTGAGAGCTGATCACAATCAACGTCAACCTTAACCTACTTTTATGTCTGATATTGACAACACATTCGTCATTATCAAGCCTGACTTTGCCCGAACAAAGCTCTCGGTGACTTCGCCGTTGAGTATGCCAGTTGATGTGAGCTTGCATGTGATTGGTCCAACCTCAATTAACTGCAAGATTGGCGAGAAAGCGATGATTCGATTCCGTACCGGAATGTCGGGTTACACTAACTCCTTCGATTCTTCGCGACAGAAAATCGAGGGCCTTCTCGCTTATACCAAGCTTGCCAAGAGCCCTTTTTTCATTTCATGTCAAGCATCTACGGTACTCGTCCCAAGGATTCCGACGGTTTCGTCAATTTCGGATCCCTTCGGCTAACCGAGCAGATCAAGGCGCCTCTTTCATCGGAAGATGCAGATCGATCGCTTTGCAAGTCAATATGGGCTTTCAGACCCATCTGCTTGTCTAGATCTGACTGCGAGACTAATCAACAAACGAAGGATTGACACTGAAGCACTTGATTCATTCCCTTTTCTTGTTTGTCTGGATGTGTCATACAACGCCATTTCGCACCAGCCCCAATCACGGATCGCTTCTGTTTGCTCTTTTGTGGCTTGAGATATAAGCGAAGACCGCCTACAAAGCTGCACTCTAATGCAAGCTAAAGCATGCTTTCTCCCTTTTGGATCGGATTCGGAAATATCCTCTTTCACCACCCTACAGACGCTGACAGCGTCATATCCAGCTGATACGCAACGATGTAACTTCGTGAACGACTAGTGGACTTCGACTGAATGATCGTCGATCTCATAGTGCGTCCTCGAGAACCGGCTTAAGGGATCGTCACGCGAGTGTGCCAGCTCAATGGAACCATACTGTACGTTGAGCTGCTGCACGTGTCGATGCTTACCGCTCATCTATCTCAAGGCGATAACAGGTGATCGTAGAAGACCTCGGGGCCAAACTTCAGATCTGTTGTATTGTTAATGACGTTGCTGTACTATACTAGCAGGGTTTGGTCACGTAGCTTTGCCTTTCCCCTTGGCCTTTCGTCGAGTCTCCGTTTCCGCGTCCTCTCCTTCCTCAGTCTTGAATCCGTCCATCTCCGCACCAACCTCCGTCTTGCCATTCAACTCACCCGCCGGCCGACCCCGCGCAGCGAGAAGTTGCTGGAGTTTAGCCTTCTGATCTCCATTCGCACCAGCAGCCTTCATCATCGCCATCAATTGCTGCTCTCCCACCGTCCCCTCCTTCTCCTCCTCCTTCTTAGGAGCGCTGAATTTAGCCTGTACCTCTCGATAATGCTCCATCTCCTGTTCACTCACACTCGGAGTCAACTCCCTCAATGCTCCCTCAAAGTCTCTCCTATTCACCTTCACCTCAATCTCCTCCGCACTTGCCATTTCCGCCAAATAGTACTGAGCAGTAATAGGATGAGGATGACCTTTTCTCCCACCCTCCTTATTGATCTCCTCAATCCTTGCATCTACTTCACTTGCCTTACGCGTCATTGCTTTGAGCATTGCATCTGAGCAAAGAGCATAAAAGTCGGCACCAGTGAGATTGAAGGGACACTGTTCCGCGATGCAGGAGAGATCTCCAACATCGGGGTCGAGTTTGAACTTGCGAGTGAGAGCTTGTAGGATGTTGAGTTGTGCAGCGTGAGTTTCGGATACGCTGAGGTAAAGCATTCGATCGAATCGACCAGGTCGAAGTAATGCTGGATCTAGCAGATCAGGTCGATTGGTAGCACCGATCACAAATACATCACTTCCCTCTGAACTTCCAGCCATACCATCCAATTCTGCAAGAAGCTGAGAGACAATACGATCCATAACTCCACCACTGTCACCCTGATTACCACGCTTGGGAGCAACCGAATCGAGTTCGTCGAAAAAGATGACACATGGTTTGGCATCTCGTGCTCGTTGGAATACCCGACGAACGTTGGCTTCCGACTCACCAATGTACATGTTCAACAGTTCGGGTCCTTTGACGGAGAAGAAGTTGAGCGAGCAAGATGTGGCTACTGCTTTGGCGAGCAAAGTCTTACCCGTACCGGGTGGACCGTAGAGCAAGATACCCGATCGTTTCTTGAGACCATCTGAGAAAAGTTCGGGATGTTCCAGAGGAAGTTGGATCGTATCCAAAATATCCGATTTGACGGAAGCTAAACCTCCAACATCATCCCACGTGACGTTAGGGATCTTAGGGGCACCGATAGATTCCGAGTAGGAAGAACGGGCCTTGTTAAGTGCTGCATCCAAATCCTCTCCCGTGATCGCGAGACCTCCAAGGTAGAGATCTCTATCGGAAATCACACCTTTCGTCGAAGAAGGTAGAGCTTTCCTCACACGACTGACACTTGCAAGCCTGGATCTTGAAGCAAGGTTCACCAAATCCGCAGCAACCAATGCCGCCGTCTGCGTCGCCAACCCCTTCAACTCCACATCCGGTCCCAACACACTCCCCTGCATCGTAATCTCCAACATCGCCCTTCTCTCCGCCTCGTTCGGCGCACCAAACGCCACTTCATGCTTGAAACAACCCAACACACCCGAAGGGCACTTATCCGGATCGCTCGTAGTTCCAAATACTGCAACAGGCATTGTACCCGTAACGCTCCACAACTCTTCAAAGCAACTAGCCAGTGCTGTTGCAAGCGGTGGTTCTTGACCCGTCTCCAGCGCTTGACTCTTCCTCGCCAGTGCTTCGATGTTCCGCAGGAGGAAGATGCATGGTCCGCATTCGGCAGCTTTAGAAAAGCGAGCACGAAGGATGCCTTCAGTGCGAACATCTGTGTCGGAGATCACGTCGAAACAGTCGAGTTCGACGAGCTGGACTCCGGCTGATTTGGCCACCCAGCGTGTGACTGTTCGCTTACCGCACCCTCGAGCGCCTTTGAGGAGGACGGAGAGATGGAGATTGAAGCGACTGGCATTAGGTTGTAGGGTTGCGTTGAGTAGAGAGGAAAGCGTGGAGTAGGGACTTGAGGGGGAGAGAAGTGGAGAGACCAGCTTCTGCAATTCTGGATCGGTGAAATCGGTGGGAAGTCGAGGTGTGTCGGAGGTAACACCCAGCCACCGATCGCAGTCTACTACACGACAATGTTCTACACCTGTCTGAACCATTTTGGTAACGTGAGGATCCACTATGCAACCCAATTGGCCCATCCTACCCTGCAACCCAAGCGCTCTTATCGCTTCATCCCTTCCTCCCTCTACACCATTCGTCGCGGCTTCCGGTGCAATGAGCTCTGAGCGCAAGTCAGTCACCTTGAAATACACTGTCGCCGTCTTTGCGCTGCTCGAAGAAGGAAGTTTGAGATCATGTATATCGTCATGTGCCGAGTCCGGCGCAGACTCCTGTTCGGCTTCACGAGCGACGAATCGAGCTTTCGAAGCCTCAATAGCCACAGCAATCAGATCTCCGTTGCGACAGATCCTCCTTCTGTCCTCGAAGAATGTACGGAGAGCTTCGAGGAAAAGGCCTTGGTAGGCGCGGTCGACAGAGAGCGGGCCTGCTACTCGTGCGATTCGAAGACTTTCAGCAAAGGGGATGGGGACGGGGGATGAGCGCACGAGGGCAGAGACGTCTTGTGCGGTGTTCTGTTGTGAGCCCAGAACACGAAGGATGATGCTAGGCGAGGCGGTGGTGGTTGAGGAAGAGGAGGCTGAGAAGACACTGTCTCCGAGAATGTTTTGTGCCAGGATCGGAGACATGTATACACCCGGACTTCGAGCATTGGATGAGGGGTTGGGAAGGTCTTGAGAAGTCAAAATACGGACGAGACGAGTAGAAGAAGGATTACTATGGGGAGAAGCGGCAACCCAGTCCCCATTGAACGCGCCTAGGGAAGCCATGTCCTTTTCGCTGGCGAGTATGACATTCTCTTCATCAATGTTGTCCGATGCACTGCCGACAAGCTCAGAGGTCGCGGAGACTTGTGCAAACCAGTGCGAGATGGCAGCTGTGAGGGCAGACGGATCTTGCAGCTGGTGGAGCGTACAATGCTTGACTCTGCTGATGTCTTTGCCGCGTTGTCCGTCCAGCACTGTCGACTTTGCAGTGTTGGCTGGATCGATAGAGATATCGAGATTAGAGAAATCTTCTAAGACGGTTTGGGCTAGGAAGCGCTCATCGATCTCCAATTCGTCCTCCTCTCCAAGCTCATCTTCACTACCCCCATCCTCGTTGCCTGCCGCTGCTTCACTTCCTGCAATAGAGAAAGAGTCCTCGGATACGCTTGAGATCATCGACTGTTCCAATTGATCCTCGTCTGCGGCTCCGCTTTGAAGTGTCAGCAGCACATCCGAGCTCTGTGCTGAAAACACACCCTGCAAGAGCGGTTCGAGCATCACCACTCTCAACGGTGCCACATTTGCTCCGAGCTGAGGGCGAACGATCTGACCCTGACGCAAGATCTGGCCATCGAGCTGTCGAACAAGCCCTTCCTGAGACGCGCTGGCAGTGTCATAGCTCGCCTGAGAGGTTGCTTGCAGGTATACTAGAGAGGCGGAGAGGAGAGTGAGTGGTTCAACAATCGCTCGTCGACCCTGTTCAGAGCGATAGCTGCGAGATGAAGTGCAAAGGATGCTTGCGACTGATTTCGAGGCTTCAATCCATAGTCCAGATGATTCTTGGGTGCTTTTAACGGCGTGGATGGCGAGCGAGGGGATGTTGGATAGACGGAGCGAGCGGTTGGAGGTCGGTCGCAAGCCGATTGTGATCTTCGCAGAGGCAGATGTGGTTGTGGGAGTGGAAGAGGATGCTGATGGTTGCTTGGAGCCGACTGGCTTGAGCAGAGCCCAGAGTGCAGGGGAGAGGGCGACAAGCTGATCGGATACAGCTTCCAATTCGCCGACGACGAGGTCAACGATGAGCTCGCCGGATGGCAACGCAGGTATTGTCATGATTTGATCGATCGACCAAGATTGTCGATTCCGGATTGCACTGACTGCTGAACTCGAAGCCGATATGATTCAGTCAGTCAGGGAGATGATGTGGAGTGGAAGGAGGAGAGAGTCGAGACGAGTTGTAATCCGAAGTACATCAGAAGGATGCGAGGATGAATGCGGGTCTGAGCATCGAACACTCCGTTCGCAAAGGGGTCCAATCAGACCAAAGTGTCTTTGTGCGAGTGTGTGGAGAAGTCCGACGTTGCACAGCGCAGTCAAAAGCGCGTGAACGTCCAATGCCAATTCAATTCGGCCCGGGAAGACCGGCCATTTCCTTCGCCGGCTTCTTCTTGGATACAAAGACGCACTGCACTGTCTTTTGTTCTCAAGCTAACACCCACAGATGCTAAAGTCTTTGCTCTGCACCACAAGATACTGTACTCTTCTCCATGCTTCGATGACCCCACAAACGTGGCTCTGGAGGTTTGAATACCAGATAGCAGTCAACGCCGACCAACATGCGAGTCTAGATAAAAAGTGTTAGATCTTGTATCTGAGGTCCGGCACGTGACCGAGCTTGGGCCAGAATTTGGTGAAAAGAAAGTTGCAGCCAAATTGCAGTCTTCTCTTTCGTAAGGGTCTCGCTCTCTCCATCTTTCTCTCTCCCTCTTCCTTCATTACGAACGACTAGCGTCTCGACGACATAAAAAATGGCCAGTCAAGAAGACACAGACGACCTCTACGCCGATCTCTACGGTGGAGACGGCACTGGATCCGGCGATGTAGTTGACCTTGGCGGTCAAGCTCATGAAGGTGATGAACAAGATCTCATTGGATACGAGGATGAAACCAACAACACCGACAACAAGAATAACGACCAGCATAAAGATGGGAACAACGACAAAGCAGAGGACAAACTGATTCAGTCCAGCGGAGGAGGTTCTTTCATCCCGCCACCCTCTTCAACACAGCAGCAGCAGCAGCAGGATACAGGTCTGCAGATCAAAGGAAGCTTCATTCCTCCACCAGCAGCATCGACAGCTCACTCGCAAAGCGACGTGAGAGACCTGACACCCGCTAGCCATCACAATACACAGCAAGGCGCTGAGGCTGGAGCAGAGAACGCCGATGCGCGTAACTACGGCGGCGCAGGAGGCGAAGGAGGAGAGGGTGGTGAGAACAGAGCCGTGATGCCGCATGAGATGCCTGAAGAAGGGTGAGTATTTATTCTCCAGTCCTCGCTCACTGACCATACCCCAGATGCTTCGTGTTCGTGCTGCAACCGGCTTGCCGCGAAGATCAAGATTGCACCTTGTCTTTGAAGCGAAGACACTGGGAGAATGCTTGACTCGGTGGCAAGCGTCCGGCGTACTGTCATCCATATGCCATGCATGGCATGCCTTAGAGAACGAGCGTCTCTGTGCTAGCTATAGACTGCCGCACTCTTCTCATAGATGCATCACAGCACCGTCGCATTATCATAGGCAGTATATTGACCGTATACGATCTGCTTCACATTTCACTATTATCATCCTCATCATCGTCGTTTCATCTCGCATCTCGTTACCGCCATCGTCAATTACATGTCAAATCGCAACACTTCGATACTACGTCGACACATGCACATACATCTTTGTTGATGGAATGCCAAAATGTTGCCCCTTGCACCACACAAATCCCTTCGACTGGCTTTGTTACGCTTTCGCCCTCCTCCTCATTCCGATACGTGTCTGATGCTCGACGATGAAACAGAAAAATGTTTGTTGGAGGTCTCAACTGGGATACCACTGAAGGTAACTATCTACTTGCGAGCCGAGCTGCTTTGTCCAGCGCTACCGCAGCGACGGACAGCGTATGCCACCAGTCGCATCGCTCCAAGAAGAATCGCAATCCTGAATTGTGTGCTGATCCTCTCTCGCCCTGACTATGTTTACTCTGATGGCTGGCAATGACTTTTGCAGAATCCTTACGCCGCTACTTCTCCAAATTCGGTGAGGTGGGTCACTGCACCATCATGCGTGACAATCTCACAGGTCGCTCTCGTGGCTTCGCTTTTCTCAACTTTGTTGACCCTAAAGCAGTCAACACTGTCATGGTACGAGAGCATTATCTCGATGGTAAAGTCGTACGTATCGCTTCGCCCCCATCTCATTATCTTACTATTCCCTACCTTGAGACTCACACATTTAACTTTACCCGCATCACCTTGACTTTGTAGATCGATCCGAAACGAGCCATTCCTCGCCCACAGGGAGGAGGTGCACACCAGAACTACCAGCAACACCATTCTGGCGGCAACAACTTCAACAACAACAACAACAACTTTTCCGCCCCTGCTGCCGGTCAAAAGCTTTTCGTCGGAGGTCTACCAACATCCGTTACACCCGTCACTTTCCGTCAGTTCTTTGAGCAATTCGGACCTCTCTCCGAATGCACCTGTATGATGGATCGTGAAACTGGTAAACCTCGTGGGTTTGGTTTCCTCACCTACGCCGACGAGTCTTCGCTCCAAGCCATTCTCAACACTCATCCTATCGTGTTCGATGGAAAGGAGGTAGATGTGAAGAGGGCACAGAGCAAGAATGATCCGCAGTCGTTGCAGATGAGAAGACAGCAGAGGGTGGACAATCCTGATATCAACGTCAATACGGGCTTCCTGGGTCATCGAGGGAACAACCAAAGGGGTGGGTACAACAACGATGGAGGAGCAGGAGGAGGATTTGGAGCGAACAACTGGGGAACAGGGATGAACAACATGATGATGGGTGCGGGAGGGGCAGCGGGAGGGTTTGATCCAGCGGCGATGGCACAGATGTATCAAAGTATGGGATGGGGTGCAGCTGCAGCGGGAGGACAGTGGAATCCGATGGCATGGCAACAGATGATGGCGCAGATGGGTGGTGCAGGCATGGATATGAGTGCAATGATGGGTATGGGAGGTATGAATGCGATGGGAGGGATGGGCAACATGAGTCCCAATATGGGAGGAAATGCGATGAGTCCAACGATGGGTAATGCTCAACGTGGCGGCTCGTCAGGACCAGGAGACGATAGAGGAGCTGGGTCAACAAATAGGTACCAGCGAGGTGGTGGACAAATGGGTGGAGGAGGAGGAAGGAAGCAAGGCGAAGGCTATGATCGGGAGAGGTCACCGAGGTCGGCGAGTATTCCGACGGGTCCTTCTGGCGGAGGACATGCAAGGGAGAGGAGTCCCAACAGGCAAGGTAACGGTGGACGATACGACAACGGTAATCGCAACAGATACTGACAAGCCATACCTTGCCAAAGTGCCTTTTCCCGTGTATTGTAGTGTCGTTGACTCAATCTGATCTCACCCTCATCATGAACCTCAAGCACTAGACTGCAGATTTTGCACGACTCCAGACCCTCACGTCTCGGTCAAGGTCAGGGACATCCGAAAACAAGTTTCATTACATCCGCGCAGCTTGTGAATACAATTCTCTACTTGCTCTCACCTTGAGCCTGTTTTGCAGCCTCATCAATCTTCTTTTCGATGTCCAAGCCAATCAGCACATCCAATGTCCTCACAAACCACCATCTTCCGCACTCGGCCTCTTCATCGTCATCCTTCTTTCCATCCTCCAACGGGAAACCGACATGCTCAGCCACCTGTTCTGCCAACTTGTTCGTCGCATGCTCTCGACCCTTTTCTAGATCCTTTTCACTGATCAAATCAAACTTGACCGCTGCATTCAATGCCCTTTCATCAGCAAAAGGGAAAACAGCACCCCACTGAGATTGAATTCGACGCAGGAAAATCTCGACTCCTCCTGGACCCAATCCGTTGACCTCCTTTGTGAGAACTGCTTTGACCTGTTCGGCTACTTCAAACGAATTGTTTTTGTCAGAGACTTGTGAGAGGGCTTTGTCGAGAATAGGTCGAAGAGAGTCTTGAGAGTCGGTTGAGTCGCCGCAGAGGTTAACGATTCCTTCAGCGAGGGAGCCAAGTTGGACAGCAGTTTTCTCCTTGTGCTGGGTTCTTGCTTCCCATAAACCTGCTCGTCTGCCTTCGTTGCCGGCGTCGATGAGGTCTTTTGCACTGCGGAAGTAGTAGGGTTTGTTGAGAAGCGTTTCGATGGTCCTCAATCCCAAACGATGGGAAATGGGCTTGCTGAGCAGGATGGCACAGAGCAAAGTCTGGAAAGCGGTAAGGTCGGAATTGGGGTAGGAGAGATGACCTTCTGCATCGGCACCGGCTCGTTTGTTCTCGTAAGGCTCGGGTGGAGTGCGGACAGTTTCACCACCTTCTTCGGCGGTATCCTTCTCGCCTTTACCGTCAGGAATGTCAGGATGGGCAAGAGTCCAAGCAGCGGGCGAGTGAAGCCAGGTGAGTGCGTCGGAGTGAGACTCGAGCTCAGATTGCTGGACTTCGAGGATAGAGTCTACGTCCGAGTTTTTGATGGCGTTGGATGTCTTGGGCTTCTTGGGAGCTGGCTCTTCGTCGTCTTCGACCTTGGTGTCTTCAGTCTTGGATTCGTCGGCCTGCTCTTCTTGCTGAGGCTCTTCGGCTTCAACTTGGTCGTTTTCACGCTTGGTGCCTTTGTTGTCGGTGGAGTCTTGCGACTTGGATTGATCTCCGGAGGCTTGTCTTCTGGTAGCAACCATGTTGGGCAATGTAGTATGTCGGCGAAAGAATAGATGATGGTTTGTTTCCAAGTGTAGATCAACAAGCAAGCGATGAATTCTTATAGGAATCGATGGTAGAGACAGTGCTGAGCAATCAAGCCCAATATGCGCACGGCCTTGACTGCAGAAAGGCATTGAAGTGATTCTTCTGAAACGACCATTACTCATCACGGCACTTTGACTGCTGTAGACTGGAGCTCGCGTGCGGTGTCTCTTCGCGTAAAGTTGTCTGACTTGACGGCTGTCAACTTTTGCAGCGACTCATACAAACTCCGCAATGTGGAGGCAAAATTGTCTGTATGTTACACCACCCTTGATGACACTCTTGCGTCTCTTGAGAGACGCAAAATGGGATTAGGGGTCCGACCAGCAGCATTGTAGATCATCTGTGCATATTCTGAGACATGGAAAAGGGGCGAGTTTGTCGCAAAGCACAGCCTAACTTTCACACATCTCCCCCCTTCTCAGTTATCGAAAGAAGAGTGACGACTGAGTCAGTTTAGAGCTTTGGTTCACTCACACGCACATACTCCTGAGCCACAGTAGGCTGCTCAGCATGATCGATCTCCTTGCTGTCACTGTAGCAAGTTCTGAATTCTTTGGTTCTGCAACTCGTGTGTGTGTGTGTGTGTGTGTGTGTGTGTGTGATCTTCGGGATGGCCGACTTTGC
Source organism: Ustilago shanxiensis (assembly GCA_019972555.1). Lineage (NCBI taxonomy): Eukaryota > Fungi > Basidiomycota > Ustilaginomycetes > Ustilaginales > Ustilaginaceae > Ustilago > Ustilago shanxiensis. The sequence continues at coordinate 237,587 of BPMX01000004.1, read as the reverse complement.
CGCTACAGAATCTGTAGTGCTATGTTTGATCAAATGCTTCAGCCTCTAATCTCACAGGATGAACAGGTCTGCTGACCAGTCAGAGCGGCCAAGCTCGAGTTCAGTTGATGGCAGTGTGGAAGAAGAGGCTTGACTCAAAATCACATATCCTTGGCGTCAAGGGTCCCTGCAGAAAGCTCAACCCTGTCGGAAAGCTCCCCGAAAACAGACCCAAGCTTCTCAGCACTGCTTCACAGTGGGTAGCAAACATACCCCTTACTTGTAAAAGAAGGCAAGAGCGGATGATGGATTGCACGGTCCGTCAGATGGTTTGGTAGAAAAAAGTATGCGTCTTTTGAACCTGCAGCATTGCATTTTCTGCAACCCGTGCGTTGCATCTCCCCTCGCCTAGCTGGATATCCTTCGCCTCGCCTCGCCTCGCCACCTCTTTTCACTTGTACCATTCCATATGCTGGCCGGGGCTGCATTGACCAACCAACGTACTGTGACTAGTATGCATGCTCTTATATGTCAACATGGATCACATTGAGGCATGCATCGAAGGATGGCGGGACAAGTCACTTTGTTGTCGGATTATCCGTTCGTATGAAAAGTGACAGGTTCCGTGTCAACTCGAATGGGATCTGTGCTCAGCGTGAGTATGGATGCAGTCGACAAGGGGTTCTTCTGAATCAGGGATCAGACACGAGCTGCTGCTGCTCACCATGATCGAGACCGGTCAAGAGCATGGTGGGTTGTCTCGCTGACAAGTTCCTAAAACCCGAACTCAGGGGTTCACGTTCTGTGACTTGTACGGAGAAATAGCAACCGGGCTATTTTGCTGCTGCAATAATGCCGTTGTTTGCTGCTCAGTGACGGAAGTCTTCGCAGAGAATTATGCGGCTATATGAAGTCGACAAACTGTTGAAGCCCCTGCTTTGTGAGTGACTCTGGGATCTCATCTCCGACGAGAGCGGCAAGGCCGGAGCGACAAGAGAGGGCAAGAGAGGACAATGGCTGAAAGAGGATGGTGAATGAACTCAACCCACAAATTCAGCCCCTTTTTTTCTTTTGGTCTATCTCTCCTGCAGAAAACTCTCATGTCTCATTACTCTCTGCCGTTTCTGAACTTGGATTTTTATTTTTATTTTTGTATTTCTGATATTTTCTGCACGCGGTTCTATGCAATGGAGAGGGAGGGGGATGCGTGTGTTTTCGTTCGCTGCTCTCGGGTCGCGTCATTAGGCTAGTTGGCTGGCTAGTACAGTAGAAAGTGACAGCCACAGGGCCTCGGCTGTGGCCAGTTTTTAGACCAACACTTGGCGTCTGAACCGGCTCGACATTTGGCTCAGCCCCTGGCCGCAGCACCGAATCCCCTCACCATTCCCTGTTGCTCTTCATCACCATCATCATCATCATCGTCGCCGTCGTCCGTCGTCCGTTGTCCGTCGTCCCTACCTCCCATCATCATCCATAAGCACTCTCTTGTTCTTGTTCATCAGCATCGATACCCTGGCCCTCTCAGCCTCAATCTCTTGCAAATCGCATTTATCCAACGCCCTCTCACTCGTACTCTTGCACTCCTGCACGCCCGCATTCAGTCAACCTCGACTTCTGTCTCTCTGACCACGCCAACACCGTACAAGGATTGCTATTGCTACAGAACAGCTGCTTCGTCCGGACCGTACCAGACCGACCCGACCTGACCAGTATCCGAGTCATCGTCTTACGCCAATCAAGAAAAGTAACCACGACAGCATATCGTTCTAGCGACATGAACCGCTTCCGTTCAACCACAGTATACAATTTAGACCTCTAACACCAACAAGGGACTCTAAAGGCCCCAGTGAATAGCCTCGATCAATCCACAAGCCGGCGGTACGGTTCAACCAACAAGATGGAGTCCATGCACAGGCAGGACTCCTCCATCTCCTTCCCTACTCTTCCTTCTTCGCCAACGAGACCTACAACGGCAGCGCCGCTTCCAACCTTTTCTACTTCAGACTGCTTTGATTCCCACCCGACTGAATCAATGCCACCACCGTCGCGTGCTTTCCCAAAAGCCTTCCCAACCAGCATTCAATTCTCAGAACAGCAGCAGCAGCAGAGGCATTCCATCATCTCAGACGACTCGTCAGCTGCTTCTTCTGCCGACTACTTTGCCGCTCATGCTCCCATCAGCAGGCCCATCTCAGCGACTACTCTAGCTTCCTCGCGTCCTTCATCCGTCGCATCCAATGCGTCCACCAGCAGCCATGTGCAAGGTCAGCTCACAGCGTGTGCTGACTTGCTCAGCCCAGGTCTTGCATCTGCGCTCGGTCTGATGCCTAGTCATACCAGCAACGTTGCTTTTCCGAGCTCCAGCAGGACTTCTAGCGGCCAGCACGCTGCAACGAATGGGGAGGCGAGCAGCAGCAGCAGCAGCGGTAATCCTCCTAGAAGACGTGTTCGGGCTCAAAGTGCACACAGTGGTGCTCTTGCAAGTCGTCGTCCCTCGATGCCCATCGTGCCAAGTATGAACCACCGCATCAGTGTTGCTAGCGTATCCAGCTTTGAAAGCTTGCCCGAGGACGAGATGGTACAAGGCTTCCTTGCGCCTGCGACTTTGATGCCCAAGTCCCGCAACAGCAGCTACGAACGCATCACTCGCAGCGCCACCGGAGGATATTCTCATGCCAAAGAGGACACCATCATGGCTGCAAGTAGTGCAAGAAGCCAGACACCCGAGCGGTCTATCTCAAACACGTCATTGGGCAGTTCCTCGAATGCCCACTCGTGTGAAGGCCCCGTAGCATTGAACGAAGCACCATCAGATACAGTCTCGGTGCTTTCATCTTCAGCTTCCTCTTCGGCTCACGGTGCAGGGCCGAGCACCATTAGCCAAACTTCTACCATCTCGGCAGGCTCGTCACGACCGAGCTTCTTCCTTCGACGCGCTGCAACGGCTCCTGTTCCACCAGTCGATGTCTCGGTGTTGATGGCACATCGACAGCGCAGTGCACGAGAGCTCCTTGACACCGAGCGATCCTTTGTGGCAAGCTTAACCCTAATCGACCAAGAATACTACCAGCCGCTCATGACCAGCCTCGGCAAGGGCAAGGGCTCAGTCGCGGCTAATGCTGGCCTCACGCCAATCCTGTCTCGCAAGTCCATGGCAGACATCTTTTCCAATTTCTATGACATTCTCCAGCTCAGCAAAGAATTGCTCAGCCAGCTCGAAGATCGTTTCCGAGTCACATCGCCTGCTCCTGGTTCTGCAGGTACCGATCACAGTCAAGCTACGAGGAACATGGCATGGAATGCGTCTGTCGACTGCGTCGGCGACATCCTCGCCACCCTTGCACCTTTCCTCAAGATGTACTCGCTCTTTGTCAAGAACTTCAGCAGCGCATTACAACGCATCGAGTACGAGCAAAAGACCAACGAAGCCTTTGCTAAGTTTCTCAAGGAGACAGATCAGAGGCGCGCTGCAAAGGAAAAAGTCACCACCACCACAGGCGGCGTTCGACAGGCTTTTGGCTACGGTCTTGGCTTCCAAGCTCATCTGCTCACAATTGTTCAGAGAATCCCAAGATACAAGCTTTTGGTGGACGACCTGGTCAAGTCAACGCCAGAGACGCACCCTGACTTTGTCGACCTCAGACGCGCAAGTCATATGATCGAGCAGGTCGCTTCGTACATCAACGAGAATGTCAGGCAGCACGAGATGGTTCTCACCATGCTTGGACTACAGAAGAGCCTGCAAGGTCTGACGGAGCCACTGGTGATTCCAGGAAGAGCATTGATCAAGCGGGGCACTTTGATGAAGACATGTCGACGCAACATTCAGCCTCGCGAGTTCTTCTTGTTCACCGACTGCTTGATGTACGCAAGTCCCATCTCTGGTGGTATGGAGTCGGCGTCAGCTGCTTGGATGGCGCTGGCGCAACGTGGAGGGCTCTATGCCGGCAACATTGCTGAACAACTCCAATCGCCAACAATGTCCTCGCCTTCGACGTCGTCGTCATCGCCGATCGAGTCGATCTTGCCCTCGACGACAAGCTATGCAGCTCCATCAGGGCCTCGTGCTCGATTTGCATCGGTTCCTGAGCCATACACTCCACTTGCAGGCGCAATCTTCTCACTGGCAGGCCACCAGTTGCAATTCCGAGACAAGTTCGGTCTGCGCGACTGCACCGTTGTCAGTGTTGAGGACAACATGCACGAAGGTCTTCGACACTGCTTCGAAATTCGAACACCCGACAAGTCGTTTGCAGTCTATGCGGAGAGTCAGGCCAGTAAACAGGCTTGGGTCAATTGCATTCGCGAGGCGCGTGCTGATCATATGTCGGCGAGGAGAACCCTGAAGGCGGAGGAAGACGGCATCGAGGCCAAGAGGGAGAGGAGACGCTCGCTGTACAAGGTGGATGCGTCGAAAGCGGCGAATCGACGTCTAAGCACGCAGAGCTTGGGTGCTTATCTCGCGAGTACCAATCTGATTGGATCGGACAAGGCCATTGCTTTGCCGCCATCATCCTCATCCCAACAGACGCTGGACGAGGCCGGTGACACCAGCGCTTCGAGATCTGCTTCGAAAGAGCGTGAGGTGCCGCACCGACGATCAAGGGTCGACTCGTTGCCGAACCTGTTGATGCGACCGCCATCGTTCCCCTCTTTCCCCACAGCTGCTACCAACTTGTCTCTGGCCAACTTGCTCGCTTCAAATGGCTCGAGCACCTCTTCAACCCCACTCCGCGTACTGGAGGATTACAATGCCCCGGTCTGGGTACCCGACAACCGCGCTGACAAGTGTTGCAACTGTCAAGAGGCCTTCGGCATGTGGCGTCGCAAACATCACTGTCGATTGTGCGGACAAGTGGTTTGCTGGAGTTGTTCTCAGCGATCCTTCCTGATTCCTAGCTACCACGATGGTGAACCGGATCGACCGGCAAGAGCATGCGATCGATGTTATGATAGTGTCTTCCCACCTGATACCGTTGAGGAAGGTGAAGCAGCGACAACAGAAACTAATGTCAGGCCAGAAAGCGCAGAGATGTCTTCAGTGCCAAGTACCAGTACGGACGACAGCGTTGCTCAAACACTTGGAGCGTATAGGCTCACCTCGGATCTCGATACCGATGTAGAGGGCAGTCACCACGGTTCGCCTGTAACGCCTCCTGTTGGATCGAATGCGGATGCGGAAAGCGATCTGCCGACGATGATGGCCTCAACTTCGCTCTCGGATGCAGCGGTAGGGAAGAGCGCCATGGCTAAGAAAGGAGGTGCTGGCAATGTTCGACCCAAATCATTGAGGTTCGAGACCTTGCCTCCGCCCGAGCTGTCCATGGAATCTCTTCCGCCATCGCGCGATGGAGCTGTCTCACCGACGGCGCCAGCTAGCCCTACCGAATCAGCTCCAGCTTCAAAGTCTGCGCCAGCCACTCCGCATCACCACCATCTTGATCGTAGACGCAGCGAAACTGCTAGCACTCGCACCTCTCCTATCCGTCCTCCGCATCAACCACAAGCACCCATCCTACCTGCACGTTCGAAATCACTTGCTGGCCCGCTCGCCTCAGGCTCACCCCGTATGATCTCGAATCGCGCCTCGGCTCTAGAAGCACACCATCTCTTCACCCATCACAATCCGCATCGTAACTCTGCTATCCAGGCTGCCACTTCTGGATCAGGGACGTTTAGGTTAGTGACACCAAGATTGACAACTCCAGAGTCAGAGTTGCCGCCCGGAGCCATGGGTGGAGGAAAGAGAAGTATCATTGATGCAGGGTACTTTGGTGGTGCAGCCATTGCTGAGGAGGGGCAGAATGGGGTCGAAGAGGGTAATGGAGCAAGCGGAGAAGGGTTCAAGCCTTGGATGATGCATGTCATGTCTCCCAGCGGTGGTGTAGGAGCCAGACCGGTCAGAAAGCGACCACTCAGCGCCGCTGCGAGGTTGAGTCGAGTATATGGGCCGCTGCTTGCTTCTAGTGGAAGTCAGCAATTTGGAAGTGCTACAGCAAGTGGGGCAGGTGGAAGCGGTGCGGGAGTGGGCAACAAGGTCTAAGGCAGGCTGCATCTGAAGACCTTTAGCAGGTTGTGGCTGGAGACGGTTTGTATGACTCTTCTTTCGATTACAATCCAACTTCCCGGACAATTCATTCGATCTCGATCTCCATCATTCGATATCAGACTGAGTTCTATCAGGCAACTATCAGGCAGCTATCAGGCAGCCATCAGGCAACTATCAGGAAACTATCAGGCAACCATCAGGCAACTATCAGGCAACTATCAGGCAAATATCAGGCAACTATCAGGCAACTATCGAGCGACCATCAGGCAACTATCAAGCATATTTTGAAAGCAGATCTCGTATGGAAAGTGTCCAATAAGTTAGATTAAAATGGTATCATGGATGGTACGACACTAGGGAAGGGGTTTATGTACATGTCAAGCTTTGCTTGTTGGTATCAATGGAGTCGAACTTGCGTAGCAGCTGAAGCGCTTAGTGGGCACCGACGGCAGCAGGCTGGTAAGTAGCCGTGGTGGCAGGGGCCTGGTAGGTGTTGTAGCCGGCAGGTTGGGCAGCGTTAGTAGGCACAGCGGTGTTCTGCAACTGTGTCACTGGCTGTTGCTGGGGAACACCGGTAACAGGAGCGTCGGTGTTGGCAGCGAGCGCCTCCTTGTGTCGGTGCCTCTCCTGTTCACCAGTAGCCTTGTTGTGCTGGGCCGAGGCCAGGTGCTGTTCAGCGTTCTGGGTCTTGCCACGGTGTTCACCGATGGCCTTGTTGGTGTTGTCGACCTTCATCTTCTTCTCCTCGAGGGTACGGACGGCCTCATTGTACTTGGCTTGAGCTTTTTCAAGTTTGGCCTGCAACTTGTGCTCCTTCTTGATCGCCTTCTGATGCTCTTTTTCCGCACGAGCGTGCTGCTTAAGGAGCTTCGCCTCTTGGGACTTCGACTTCTCGAAACTCTTTTGGGCGGACTTAAGCTGCTTCTCATCAGCTTTGGCTTCTTTCTTCAAAACCTTCTCTTCACGCTTGACTTGCTTGGCGTCCATGATGGATAGATGTGTTGTGTGCTGTGTGAGGAGATGTGTAGATGAGTTGTATGTTGGACGAGGAGATGTGTAGATGAGTTGTGTGTTGTGTGAGGGAGAAGTGGGATTAAATTACTAGTGGGTGTCAATATATACTTTCAAGACCGTGGGAAAGTCCAAACTCACATGGCACGCGACGTAAGGGCTCTATGTGACGTAGGCGAAGAATCTTAGGCGAAACATCAGCCAAGGGTCGAGCGACCTTACCTCTGAGCTCGCCACTCCTACAGGACTGTGTTGCCTACATCACGACCCAGCATCGTGTGCTGTACGGTGTCAAACGTCACCAGGCAAAGTTACAGTATCGCACTGCAGCAATGCGTAAGAAGCAAAGATGACGTCATGACGTCATACGCGTGGCGCGGCCACCTTCTGCCAAACAGAGGAAAAAGGCTAAACAGAGCTCAGGTTTCTTTTTTTAGAGCTCCTTTTCCTGCAATCTACCACAAACACATTCTAGACTTCGTCATGTTGAACTCTTTCGTTCGCCGATTCAACACTAAGCCTGTAATCGCCGATTCAACACTAAGCCTGTAAACAGTATGACGGAAGTTCAAAACAAGACTCAAGGTAAGCTTCGGCAAGCTTCCGTTTTGAGCTCTGTCTGGCTCATTTATGACGGAGTGTTCGGCGTGATTGCATGACAACGCGTTTGACAACGCGCAAACGTCACATGCGTCTGCTTTTCATCGTTGACGTTACCTTGTCACAACAAGCCTTGCTCTGGAAATAGAACGGTGCTGCGGAACACAGCCTATGTCAACGCCACCAAAATAAACCTTCCCAATGCTGGATGCTAAACAGGGTCGGCGTTCGGCCTTCCTCGCTCGCCTTGTTTTGCATAGCATGACAACAGGTGTACCGAATCGTTGGTGGCTTGCTGCCGTATGACTCAATTTAGCTTTCTCAAAGGGGGGAGAAGTGACGTTGAAGTTCGGAGCGCTTATCGCCGCAACAAAGCACCCTTTTGTCAGTGGGCTGTGAGAGTTGACGTCGACGCAGCAGATTCGACTCACAGCCACATCGGGAACTTCTAAAAGATTGTCACCCTGCAGAGCATTGCGGTGATGTTCTTTGACGTTCGGTTGCACCTATTTGTTTGTAGACCTCTTCTGAGGGGTTCTGATGCATCGGTCCGGCGGAAGAACAATGGCGAGACCTAAGGTCGGCTGTATGTGAGGTGCTGCTCCATGTTGTGATTGCAGATGAAGTTTCCGAGATGAACGCTTAACGCTCGGGGCGAGCGTCCTCACACATATTGAGGTATGGACAGATAGCTGTTAGACTCAGAGATGGAAACATGGCGAACATTTGGTTGAAAGGTGTTGGTTTCCTCGCGAACTGCGCGACGCGCGCCCTCCTCTCAGTGTGCGAAGTGTGAGTGAAAGGGCAAGAGAGTCACTTTACACGACGTGCTCTTCTCGCTTCTCGGTGGAAAATTAGAACTGTGCGCAAGCCAACTACAATCCATTCCTCCGATTCACTTCCTTCCTTTCATCTTTTCTGAGATCATCTCATTGACACACACCGTTCCTCACCACCCTATTCCACGATCGACCCTTCCTCCGCTTCCCGCATCAACACACAATCAACTACTTCTTCGCTGTACAAGCAGATCTCAACTCCTTCCTTGACGACCTCAGTAGAAAAAGGGAAACGCAAACATGTCAATCGTTCATCTGAACAGCGTTGAAATTCTCAACGCAGAAGCCAAGTTCCAAGATCCATACATCTTCAAAATCACCTTCGAATGCATCTCTCCTCTGCAAGACGATATTGAATGGAGGCTGGTCTATGTTGGATCTGCTGGAGATGAAAAGTATGATCAAGAATTAGATAATTGCATGGTTGGTCCTGTACCCGTTGGTAAGTCTCCCCACCCCAATCTTCCCTTCACTATCTTTCTATCCCAACCCCCGCTGACACACTCTATGTATGATGATGGCTGTAGGGGTGAATTCGTTCGAGTTTGAAGCAGCAGCACCTTCACCTTCCAAGATCCCTCCTGAAGATTTGCTCGGAGTAACCGTCATTCTCCTCACCGCTTCATATAGGGATCAAGAATTCATTCGTGTCGGATACTACGTCAACAACGCCTACGAAACAGAGGAATTGCGGGAAAATCCACCCGAAAAAGTAGACTTGACACAGGTCAGAAGAGAAGTACTCGTCAGTAAACCAAGAGTAACAAGGTTCAATATCAAGTGGGACGATGCACCAACCACGTCCTCAGCAACAACTACGGGTGGGAGTGGAGAGGGTGTAACGGCTTAGAAACAATGGGATTGAATGCGAAAAGATTGATTCGATATTGTGTGTGTGATGCGATTGTGGGATGCAGTGAGGCGCAGTACAAGTACAGAGAATTGGATGCAAAAGATGATCGATGAAGGAGGAAGTGAGAAGTGGGGTATGTGAATGTAAATGCAGATGGAGAGAAATCTATCGTATGCTTTTTGGCAGTTCTATGCTTTCTAAAGTCCTACACCTCTCAGTGTCTCTTCCGGGGTCCAACATCTCAACGGTCCCAACCCTGCCGATACATTTTCGATTCCATAACCAAACCTTTTCGCCAACGGATCACCATATCCCACGTCTACCTTGCCTTTGGACTTCCACAACAATCCCATCTCATCTAGGTAATCCGTCATACTCGCCATCCCACTCAAAGAGTTAAAATGAATCGCTTCGGCTCTACTTCCAAACCCCCCTTCCAACATGTACGCCAAATGTCTCTGTATCAATCCGGTATGCAGCCCCCAATTCGTCGCCACCTTAAAAAACAACCCCACTGCTTCCCTCGGTGTTTTCTCCTCCCCTGAAAACAACGCTGGATTAGCTAGCAACCCTCTCGCGCTCATTGCTCCTCTACAACCCGTCTTCTCTCTGTACTCCATTGCATCGTTCAAAGTCCAAACGTCTCCGTTGGCTACACAGGGAACCAACCCACCACTTCCTCCATCGGCGAACCTACTCGCTGCTCCACCTTTGCTACCCCAACTTGTTCTAAAGCCACAAGAATTCGCTGCATCGACGGCAAATTTGATCCCTTCCAAATTGACAGGATGACTTGCTGAAGATTGCCATCGATTCCTACCGTGAATCTGGAGAACCGAAGCACCTGCATGGAGTGCGTTTCGGACTAGAATATCGGTGAGACGGAGGTCGGGATCAATGCGGATCTTGACACTGACGCAGAAGTCGGAGCCCATACGAGATTTGACCGCTCGTACCATATCGCGTACGGTTTCTGGTTGACGAAGGAGATAGGATCCGATCTGTTCTTCGTATGCCCAGGATTGTGGGCAGCCACAGTTGAGATCTACACCATCAACGTATGGACCGATGAGTTCGGATGCGTCGGCGAAAGGTTCGGGTTCGGGAGATGCGAATTGAGCCACTAACGCTCCTCGTACTCTTACTTTTTGCTTTGCTGTCTTTCGCTGTTGTGCCAATTGCTCTCGCTTCGTTTCTCCAGCACTGCCACTATTTGCAGACGCCCAAGAGGAGTTGAGCACCCTTTGCGCACTCTCCGATCCCTCAACAACCCCTGGAAGCAGGTCGTAAGTCCCGCGTTCGTACTGATTCGTGGAGAACTCCGAATTCCTCGCCGCTTCCGTTCGACTGAATTCACGAGCGAGGATCATCGGCGTTGTAGTGATATGCGTCTCATATCGCGAGACAAGTGTACGGAAGGCGAGCTTGGAATAGCGCACCATGGGAGCGCAGACGTTGAGACCGTGGAACGCATCGAGGAGGAGATGGGGTGGAAGTTGAATTGCTTCTGGGTCATAGCTCGGGCATGGATCGGATGTGGAAGAGCTGGCTAAAGGAGAAGCGGTGCCATTGGGGATAGTCATGGCTGCGATATGAATAGAGAGGGGGTCCCGACAGGCGAGCTTCGTAGGAAGAGGACAGGAGAGGATGGTCTAGGAAGAAATGCAGAAGATGCAAGGGTGCAGCAGGAGGAAGAAGGGAGGAGGCGGCAAAGTTAAATTTTAGGCGGTTGGTTTCCGAGTGCCGAGTTCCAATTTCTTGGGTGCATCAATGTTCACCAACGTGGGCCTAACATTGGCAGCCTCCGACTCCTATCCACAAGCATGCTGCTCGACAGCTTCGAGTCATCATGCGACCTTGATGCTCGAGCTTCGATGCTTTGCCATCCAAGCTGCACAAAGATCGAGAGAAGTCATGGTCACACGAGCATGTCTGTGCTTGAAGCTCGGGTACCGTAAGAAAAAGTCTGGACGGAGAGTGAATAGGTTACAGAGACACTGCCACGTTGGGAAGCGATCCTCACCTCGAGCTGAGCGTATCTAGCGGAGCATGGAACCGTTACCCTCTTGTAGCTACTTCAAAGACGGGACCCATCATCCGTTCCGTAAGAGCCTTTATCAACTCCTCCCCGCAATCCGAGCCCTTGACAATCAGGTACCAGCTCCGCTCTCGATCAACTCAGCTTCTTCACCATCTTCCGAGCCATAAAGATTGGACGGACTCCGACAGAACTGTGGGTACATGCGCGAGATACAAAGAGAAGCCAATCTCAGTCGGGGCATGAAAAGTATATGCGAGATCTTCAACTCCAGAAGGCTACCGCGGTAGCTACCGAGTGGGGGTCGATTCGAGGTTCGTTTCACCTACCGTCCTCTTGCTAATTTACTTGATTCGTGACGGAGAGCTCGAGTTCGGATTCGAGAACATCTGTTGGCAGAGCTTTTCCCACGCTGCACTACATCCTCGTCAGATAGAAATGGCTCGTAGAACTCTTTCCAAATCTCTGCAACTCCGATTATGTACCCACGCAAACAAGCCAAACATCGCAAAAGAGCTACTGTTCATACCGCTGGCACACCTTATGTTGAAGCGAGAGCAGGGCGGAGTTGATGTTGCTTTCGGTTGTGATCCGCAAAAATTGCAAGCCTAGCGCACCTTTGACGACTGGGGGATGGGGGTGACACCAAATCCACAAGAAGCGCGATTGTCGTTATATCGGGGTCAAACCATAAATCAGGCGAAAAAGGGTCTAGAACTTGCAAGTATCTCGCTTGGGCTTGGCGTTGTGTGGCACATGTCACACGCAAGCGATTGCATTTTGTCGAGTTTTGAAAGTCAGCTCGGACTCCAGGTGTCTCTTTCTTCCCCCTTCCAGGTTCATGCTTCTGCTTCATCCTTTTTCATGCTGAGCGAGGGTGGTGAGGCTTGAAGAATAGAGCTGTGGAAGGGTGCAAGTCGATTATATGCGCTCCGTTCCGGGACTGGTATCTCTGTTGGTCATGCCAGGCGCCCTCCGCTTTCCCTCCCCCTTATCCTTAGATATTGGTTTCCGTACTTGACCAAGGATAACTCCCATTGCATGAATTGGGACGAGCAGATATCCGAACGAAAGATCGATGGTCCGCTTCCGCCGGTCATGTGCGCTTCAAATGCGCTGTACGATCGTAGAACCCCCGCGCTTGGGGCTAGCATACGTCGAGGAGTGACATATAAGAGGTGGTACAGTGAAACTCCTGGTCTTCTCTCCACCCGTTGTCAAGAGAGCGTATGGAAGAAGTCTTTGAGCTGCGCAAAGGTGAATGGCAAGGGAGTCGAGATGGTCGCCTCGATGTGGTGACTGAATTTGCAATTCATACAGGTGCGGAGTGCGAAAAAATGTGTGTGTGCCTGCTGGTCTTGGCACGGTGCAGTGGAGTCTGAAAAACAAGCTTCATCGACGTTGTCCGAGATCTCGGACGATGCTATTCCAATGATGTCTGCGAGGCTTTGGAACACCACTCGAGCGTGAGAAAGAGATGTTGACCGATGAGCTTGGTCTGTATTTCAGAGATCTTCGAATGTATCAACCTGATGCCTGACAGTCGAGACGCTCTGGGTCTCGAGCTTTGCATGCATTAAGGTCGTGTGATCTGCTCGACAGCATCGTTTCTCGTTTGGTCCTTGTACCGCCTGTGTCCGAAGATGGAATGCAACAAAGGGAAGACGAGAGAAAAGCTCTCCAGAATGCTTCGCGCACACTTCCCTGTCACGGGCCAGCTAAGCGCTCCGGGCTCAACGGAAAGCTGCTTCTCCGGCCAAATTGGGAGGTTCTGGTTTAGCTGTTATGCATTTGCGTACGCAAGGATGTCTCACAGCCAAATGGCTTCCACCAGTACTGAGGACCAAGCATCCTAATGATCTCGTGTGTGAGTAAGGTGTTAGAGAGATGTGAGGAAGTCGCCAAGCGGGGAATTTCCAAGCCACCTTTTCTAGGGCCGAATTTGGAAAAAAGAATCGCAAACATGCCGTACACAAAACAGCTGTGGTTGTCAGTTGTGGTAAGACTCTGTCCCACACAACATCTGATTGATATCATGCGTACCTGACAGTGTCGAAAGCTGTATTGTGTTGTGTTGTGTTGTCGGATCGGAACGAATTCAACCTCCGCTTTCGCTTTTGACAGTCTGACTCGATGGAGTTTGAACTGTAAGAATCATGGGTTCGCGCGCAAGGCAGATTCGACGCTGGACAGGGTTCGCACACTGCTATCCGATCGCTGGGCTTATCTTTAAGCTGCTTCCGGTGGAATGGAAACGAATGATTCGAGGAAGGGGACGAAGGCGACTAGAACGTTCGGGTGGAAACGGGTCTTTCAGGTGTGTTCTGCGAGAATGTGATCCAGCGCGTGGGACAAGACATGATCTTGTGGCAGGCAAGCGACTAGGAGGAAGCGTGGCGCACTCTTGATTTGCATCACTTGGGTTTCAACTGAGGAGATCGAGATAGCGAAGGAGCCAATCAGAGAAACAGCCAAACCCCCGCATTTGTGATGGTTGTCCATGTGAGAGACGAGAAAGCAAAAGGAATGCTGTACTGTACAGTACTGTGGACTGATGCATGATTCCGCAAGGGGTCGCTGTCAAAATCGGAAAGCAGGACAGCATATCCGAATCTTCACTGTTGCACGAAGCGATAACGAAAGCGAACGAAAAAAAAAAAAAAAAAAACAAGCCACGAGGTTCGGCTACGCACGTCGTCGCACGATATCCGAGCAGTATCCAGGAAAAGAAAGCAAGAAAGACGAGAGGGGAAAACCCTAAAAATAAGCTCTCTTCCTTTTGGGGATGTGTGTGTGTTGAGGTTGAATCAGCGTTTCGATCCTTGGCGATCGGAGCGAACACAGTAGAGAGAGTCTAGAACCGCGATGGAGCTGGTGAAAAAGTGTGCGAGAGAGAGGATGGCGAACTGTTCGAGTGTAAAGCGCCACGTCGATGCTACAAGAAAAAAAAAACGCTGCATTGTTTTAGCTCCTCCTGCGAGAAAAGCTGGTCGAGATGTCGAATACAAAGCTGTCTAGCCGGCAACAGCAGCAGCGATGGTGGAAATAAGGAAATCAAGTAGCTTATGCGTAATGGGATGGGATGCTCTCAGTCGGTGGAGAAGGAAAGAGGAGAGAAGGGCTGTCCAGCGAAAGGAAACATGTCACATTGCCAGCTCTCTCTTAGTCGTTAGTCCATCTCTCAGCTGGCTAAGCCACATGTTCCAAGAGGATGCTGGCTGTGCATCGCATTGCATCGTGGTGTGCCCGTTCTTGTCCGCAAGTTGTGTCGTGTTAGCATCCGTTGCTGTGGTTCCTTTTTCCACACGCTCGGATAGAGCTACTTTCTGTCTGGACTCCGACACCTGGATGGCGAAAAATGAAAGAGCGAAAAGGGTCTCGAATCTGTTCCATCTCCCGTCCTCGCTTCTCGCCAAGAAGACGATCGGTCATGAGCTGGAATTGATAGCGAGTAGATACAGTACAGTTTGTACAAGTCTGCCTCTTCACTACTGCTGTGCTTGATTTGCTGCTATGTGAGCGCGGGTGTATGTGTGAGCGTGGCTGAATAGTCACCTCTAGCTACGCCACTATTGCAGTACTGAGTATCGCTGAGCTGCCTGCCTGCCTCTCTGAAACACTTTTTCGCCCCTTTTTCAAATTGGGCTGTCTATCTTCCTGCATACCGCAACTCCGTTTCATGCCAGCGGTCACACCGGCTTTGCAAGTGAGCACTCAAGTCTCTTCCTCTCAGTAAGCTGCCGAGATGCATGAGAGCATGAACCGGAAGTGTTCATTCGTGTTTCTCTATTACGGTCACGCTGAGCGCTCGTAAGAATCACTTGGCGTCGTCCTTCTGCTCTTTTCCTTCTGCCTCTCCCTCTCCCTCTGCCTCTCTCTCTCTTTGTTTGAGCAGCTTCTTTGTTGTCCCGTGTCATCTTTTTTTGTTGCTTCGGTGAAGGCGAAGAGGGTGGCATCAGCTCTGGGTTCTGGATTATTCATGCGGCTGACACAGTACTGTACTGGACTGTTCGAACCTTCATCTATTCCTCTGGACGGTCAAGCCACCTCTTCTCCTCCAATGGAAAGCTGCGGTATTGAAGGGCGTGCACGTACTGCACTGCTTGAGCCTCGAACGCCAAGTAGTAGATGCAATTATCTGCGCGGATCTCCAAGCACGCAGCGGCTTCGTCTGTCAGTCGTGCAGCATACAGTGCAGTGCTCCTGTCTCGCTTCTCCTCGCCTCTGAAATTTGCGTTTAGCTATTCCGTCGTTGCTCATGCGCGAACTCGCACTTCACTTACGGTACTGTACTGTACTGTACAGTACAGTACAGTACTGTAAAGTATCTCTCGACCGCATTGGAGCTGTGAAACAGGCACACTCCTTTGTGTACTCATGTTGCTGATTGTGATTGTTGCATGATTTGTCGCTGTTTCCAATCTTCGATCTTCAGCTACCCGAACGGGACCCGGATCCCTTCTTGAAATTTCTGGATCTCTCGTCGACTGTTCCCCGGACGTCCTCCCATAGCTGCTGGTGCTGCTGCTGCGGTTATTCACGAAGAGGCAAGCTGCACTTCACCTCCCTTTTGCATAAGCGCCTCTCTCTGCTGTACTGTGCAGTACAGTTCAATTCTTCATGCTGCAGAATCAAAGTGGCGCTCCCATAATCATACTCGAAGAAGGTCAGAAAGGAGAATAATCACGTCTTCCCCTCGTGCGTTTGGTAGCGCATAGCTTTCACATTCCTGGATCATAGGACAAGCAAGTACGTCTCTTCCCCTTCCTTTCAAGGGAACAAGGAAGGACGGACGGAACACTTGCCGCAGGCTACTCTGCGCCTCGCTTCGAAGGACGTACGATCAGCTGTTCAACCGCTTCGTACAGTGCCTGAGAGGACTGTGTCCTTATTTTGAGTTTTGACTTCTGAGTTCTGAACAGCAAAAGCTGAGCATGAAGAACAGGGAAGAGTGGAAGCGAGGGCGTCGCCTGCAAGTCTGTACCACCCTGGCAACTGTCAGCAACGAGGCTGGTTTGATACTCCGACTCGCGCTCTCACCTTGTTCGTCCTCCTCCTCCTTCTTGCTTATTGGGACAAAGCGGTCCTACACCTCGATCCGAAAACAGTTTTGGTCTGTTCTTCATGCCAAGACCGGAACGATCAAGTCGAACAAGGTTTGCTCTGCCGACATCGCTGTCCTCCAGGAACTCTCTGTGCTTTGCTGCTGGGTTCTGTCCTCGTTCTCCTCGTCCTTTTCTCTTCCTCGTCTTACTTTCTGAGATCAGGTTCTCTGATACAACCCCAAGAGCCTGTCCTCCCTCGACCTTGGATTTCACAGCCCGCTCGCTCGCACAGCTGTCAAAAACTCCGTTCCCGTTCCTGTTTTACGCTTGCGATTCGCATCCGCATCAATCTAAAGCTGCACTACTTAAACAGCTCCATCTCCGTGGTGTCCGCTTCCTTCCCATCTTCTATCTTTCAAACTTTCCCTCTCCCTCTTTTCTCATTCCCTTTCGTCCCCTCTCTTCTCCTCAAGCTCAGCTCAGCACACCTTCCGACTGGCCACTATTCTGGCGACCCCACCTCCGACTCTGCGTTTGAGATCTGCTCACTTTCGCGTACGCTCGTCCAGCAGTTCTTCGCCTCGACTCGATGGAATCCAGCTCGTAGCTACACTTGCAACCCAAGCCCATCCATGCACGAGTATTAACAAGCTCGCTCTTCCAAAACCACTGCCGTAATCGTCTGTCAAGATGTCTTCGTATCCGCAGCAGTACAGTTACATCGATTCCGGTCGCTTCCACTACGGGTACGACCGCGAAGAGTATCCTTACCACAATCAGACTGATAATGGAGCCATGTCTTCCTATGTCCAGCCTCACTCGCGCACTGTTTCACGCCCTCGTGTCAGTATGGCATGCGAGCACTGTCGCAAAAGGTAAGTTGTGTTTCCCTCTCTTTCGCCATCCTCATGCGTCGCCATGGATCACGTCACTAATCCATTGAACCTGTTCCTTTTCACTTTGTGCATCGAGTTAGAAAGGTGCGCTGCGACGGTAAGAAGCCAAGCTGTGGTCTCTGCAGTCGTCTCGCCCACGTCACATGTGTCTATGTTAAGGTGACGCCGGGACAAAACGCGGTGCTACGCGAAAAGAAACGTCAATCCAAACAACGCAAGAACGCGGAACAGGAAGCTGCTCGTGCCAACTTCCACAAGCACGACACTTTCCCCGCCTACCACCCTTACCGAAACACCGCCCTACCTACTCAGTCGGGATCGGCGTCGTACCGCGATGCAAACTTCGCATCGAGCAATGTGGAGGATATCAACAGCCAACGAACTGGTTCGAATATGGTTGGAATGCCGAATGCTCCAGCTCTACCTCAGACAAGTAGTGTTCTTCTTCAGCCTTATCAGCCTCAGCAGCAATCATCCGCAGCGTACTTCTACGATGGTCGATATCAAGCAGCCCCCAGCACCAGCACCAGCACCAGCATCAGCACTACGGGTACGGCTGCTAATGCGCTATTCGACGTTGGTGCGGGTCTCAATGGTGGATCTCGTCGTCCTTCTGTGATGGCACCCTATGGAAGGAAGCAGAGTTTTGAAGCGACCACCACTAATGCTGCTAGTGCTTGGTCTCGTGCATCTGAACCTCGTTCATCCTTTTCTTCCTCCACCTCTAGCTACCGTTACGACACTACTATGCATAGCGATACTACCACCATCCCAACCTCCAGTGGTCTTACCATCTTCCAACCCCCTTCCCACCCCAATACTAGCTACTATACCAACCAAACCCCCACATTTCGTCCCCTAACCACCGATTCCGAACCACAAAGATACCTATCAGCCTTCACACCCCAACCATCCCTCGACTACTCCCCCCCTCCCGTTCAAACTCACGGCTACTTCGACCGTCCTGAATCCTTTCGTCCCCCCTCCTCCTCTTCTCCATTCCAAAGTGTCTCCCCAAGTGTAGCTTCCCCCTCCTACCTCTCCACCCTACCACAACTCGAACGTGCATCCAGCACAGACTCGGCTGCTTCTCCCGAAACTGAAGTCTGGGAATCAAACTTACCTTGGACCACCCAACACCCTAAATGGGAGCCAGTTGTAAATCTGTACCTTCAAACCTCTGCATAGCATACCCCCCAGACGTGGCGTTCACTTAGCATTATATCCCTTCCAAGTATCTGTTTAGCAATTCGCATTTGTTCCTTTCCCACCTCACAGTCTGTGTTAACTGGCCTGATGGTTTGAGCACATCACACTCTCACTACCTTCCTGAGCACCTTCCTCTTTCCCCCCTCAAAGATCAGCCATCAGCTTCTCACCCCGTTCAACTCACACACCGAATCACAAGTCCCTCACACACACAGCATCGATAAGAAATCCTCAGAAAAAAAAACTAGAGATTGTAGGCATTGCTAAAACACAAATCGCACGACAGTCATCCTCCTCGTCAACACAAGACTGAGACTGTCATACAAATCAAAGCGTGCTACTTTTTTTACTTGCCCTGGGGAGCATCCTTGAAAGAGAGACAGTGCTCCTCACCCATAGCAGAGACAACGGTAACCATGAGGTCCTTGCCGTCATCGAAAGCGGCCTGGATCTGCTCACCGAGGTCACCGTCGGGAACACGGACATCGTCCTTGGTGTCACCGTCGTTGGTCATGAGGTTGAGGTATCCATCGTCAATGTTGACGAGCTGGTACTCGTCACGCTTAACGTGGGGAACGTCCATGTTGTGGGTGGAGGGGGAGATGTCTTCGTACTTCTTGGAGGTGAAGATGTCGGTAGCGACAAGGTGGACCTTGGCGTGACCGTGCTTACCAGTCTTGGAGGTAGACATGTCGATGATCTGGTGGGTGAGTAAGGAAAAGAAAGGTGGTCGAAGAGTCAGCTCAACTGATCACGTATGAGCTGAGGGCGAAGAGGGTGGGTCTCGTCCAGGTGCAGCGCGCACCGTCAAACTCGGTGCGTAGTTTGAGTTCGAAATCGTTTCCTACCGAGCTGAAGTCTGCATGATGGCTGAAAGTATGGCCCGACTTGCAAGGTCGAAGCAAGCAGCGCAGCAGGGCGATCTATCCATAGGCTTTGCAACCGTAACGTTTCGTATTTCTGCTGTGCAGCCATGCATCGACAGCCAAGAAGCAAGGTCGTACGATTTGCGCAAACACTCTTTCCGAACCTTTCGAGACCTGCATTTGCACCTGGACTGAAAACCCAGACAGAGCTGAAGAAGAGTAGGAACTTACCTTGCAAGGGCGGCCCTTGATGACGACGTGACCGTTCTTACGCAGAGCAGAGCACTGCATAGGGAAGGTAAGCGACGAACCGGCATCGGCGGTGTCGAAGGTGGCGTTGTGCTGCTCGTCGTCGGAAGCGGACTGTTGTGTGCGAAATCGTTGTCGTGCAAAAGAAGTTGGAATCGAGCGTTAGTGAAAGAGATCTTGTGCTTCAGATCGAAGATGTTCCTTGCGGCGAAACTGTGCTATGAACTCGATACTGTTAAGCGAACCGCCGCGAGCTGACGATGCTACAGCAGCAGTTGTCTGCGTAGGTTCGATACAAAAGCAGCTCGAATTTGTTGTTTCATTGCGAACAAGGCATGGTCGCTTATTGAACAGCAAACCACTGCCAAAGAGTCTCCTTCTAAACTCGGCATGCTGACTTGATCGTTGCCAGCTTGAAAAGCGCAATAGTATCGAACGGCGGGTGTCTCGTCGCAAAGAAGAAGTTGAATATCGTCAAGAACGTACCATTTTGGCTAATTGATCTACAGGTGGGTAGGTGGTAGTGAGAAGGAGGACGACGTCGACTGCGCTATTGTGAGGACCAAGCTTTGCCTCTCACTCTTTGCTTGGATGAAAAAATAGACAGAGCTCGATTGGCTTGGCTTGAGTCGAGTTGAATTGAATTGCAACTTGGAATTTGAGTCGTTCGAGAAGATCTGCTCTGTCCTCTCTTTCTTCCCGTTTTGGTCCTCTGCGGTGGCACTCTGCCTCTAAGCTAAAAGGACAGCGTCAAACGACAGTGTCCAATTTACGCCCTCTGCGGACCCACACCACGCTACAGCAGCAGGGAAGCACAAAAAAGTTTTTCATTTTTTCCCAATATGCATTGAATACAAATTCCTCAACGCGGGTTAGAATGAGTGCCTCGAGACTGAATTCGATTTGAGGAAAAGCAATACAAGTGATCTGTGAGTCTGAATACAATTTCTGATGGCCATTGGTGAAATGTTTTTGCTTCAGGGCAGCAAGCAGAAAATCTGGCCAAAATCGCTCTCTCTCTGTTTCCTGTCAACGCACATGCCATCTCTTCGCTCTATTAGGCTCTGTAATCAGCCGGCCGATTCGATTCATCTGGAATCGGGCCCGATGAAGTGCGCATGAAGGGACTTGTATCGACGATGGGGTCTCTGCGACTTTGCCGTATCTGTCGACACCCTGCGCTGGCTACCAAGCCAAATTGGCGGGCAAGTTTCCAAGCTCTGCATCTCAGGTGATACCGAACCGTAACCGAGAGCGGTAATGGTAAATTCGGCGCAGCGTTGGAGAGACGATGACTCGTAAACACCGCGTTGGTCATTCGCATGTCGGAAGGCAGCTTCTCTGACGAGGATGTCATCTGATAGCGAAGAGGGTCTTCACCGTAATGTTCCCGACCCAATTCGGAAAGCATGGACGTCAGAGTTCCAAGTCAAGGGTCCGAACGGCTGCGTAAAGACTGGTCCTCGGCTACCTTCTACTTCCGCCGGGAAATATCAATTCTAGAGCTGATATCCTTCAACTGAGCGTTTCATGCCGGAAGAAATGTACGCCCGACTCTGCGATGGCTAATGGCTTCGAAGCATGCTTGCTTGATGCTGAGCCCCTAATCACGCATCGGAGGATGTGTAGAGTATAAGAACAACTCTCAATCCAAACGAATCGTTGATACCGCAAACCCTCGTTTCCCTCTCACACAAGCCATGATGACGCTTCTCAAGACCTTCAAGATAGGCATCATCATCGGCAGCACACGGACACCCCGAGTCTGTCCTCAAATAGCATCTTTCGTTCTCGACGTCTTCCACTCCCACTCCACACTCTCCCGTTCCTCCAGCACTCACAGTATCACCACCGAACTCATCGACCTATCCACCTTCAATCTTCCGCTGTACGACGAACCAGGCATTCCTGCTCAAATCCATGCACCGGAAGGATACACCCACGCTCATACGCGAGCATGGTCCACAAAAGCCTCGTCGTGTGACGCATTCGTCTTTGTCACTCCTCAATACAACTGGGGCATACCAGGAGCGCTAAAGAACGCGATCGATTATCTCTATCATGAATGGGGAGGCAAACCTGCCATGATTGTTACTTACGGTGGCCACGGCGGAGACAAATGTGCAGAGCAGATCAAGGTGGTACTGGGAGGAGGGTTGAAGATGAAAGTGGTTGAGCCTGTAGTGAAGTTGACTTTTGGTAGTAAGGATGTCACAAGTACAGCTATCAAGGGGGGAGACTTGGGTTTGAAGTTGCATAGACAGAACAGCAAGTTGCCGAAAGGCGATCAGGAAGAAGCAGTCGAAGGGAATGAAGCACTGTGGGACGATAGGAGAGAGGATATCGCTCAGGCTTGGGATGAATTGGTGAAGGCGCTGGTCGAGGTGGAGAAGTGAACCATACACTGTCCTACCTTCTCACATACGATTCGTGTCAATCTTAGACTTTGGGTTCCAGTCGAACAGTCGATCCGGTTTCCAACAACGGAGGAAAGATTAAGTGAGTCTGAAGAGTGATCTCGACTATCATTGTGCTCTCATATTGTGTGTGTGAACAGTCGGAAAGCCTCGGCTGTCAGAAAGCGGAAGGAGCTGCACCAACCAAAGGGTCCAAGCGTCACATCGTCGTATCGCACGTAAGAAGTGTTGAATTTGAGGGTGACCTCCTGTCAAATTCTGAGCAATCTCACGTTTTTCGAGCTGGACAAATCCCAGCTCAGCTTGGCTTTGGCCTTCGAACCTCGAGAAAGAGAACAAAGAGCGAAAACGTGACTTGCTCGCCATCCAACCATCATCCCGTGACTTTTCTCACCAGCCTCACTCACTCTACGCGTAAGCCCAACACTAACGCGAGTGGTATCCAACACCCTGCATCTCTCGAGTCCAACACTTGGTCCTCTCTCTCTCTTCTCTCCTTCCGTGCTTCGTCGGAAGCATTGCTTCGACACGAGTTCGCTCTTCGTCATTGTCGTTGACGTCGTTTGCGATCAAAGTGGGAGAAAGCGCGTCGACCATCGTCATCGAGGCTAATTGTAAGGTCATATAGCATAGCAAAGCGGTTCTGTGCAAGTAATAGTGAGAGCTCAGAACGGATAGGGACGACACACAGTGAACCTGGACAGCTGCAACGCACCATTTCGAGTTTGGTGAGCATCAGGCTTGCTAAGCAGTGCACATCGACGACGCGATCAGAGCATATACACTCCAGTGGATCGCGACGAATTTAGCTTAGACATTCACAGCCACAACCATGTCAGCGGCAACAGAATCAGCACCGGCAGCTCATCAGAGCGATGCTGACCAACTCCAATCCACTTCCAATGGTCATGACACCGCCAACACCGAGCATGCAGCTGGCGGAGAAGAAGGCGCTCAAGATGGCTCAAACACCTCGGCTCGTAACGAGGCCAATTCTGCCGCTGCTGCTGCTGCCGCTGCAGCTGCTCTCGAGTCCACCACCGATCCCGCTGAGCGCGATCACATCGAACGTGATGTTTCCAACATTCTCGCTGGTTTGAATCAAGAACAGCTCGCTTCGATCGTGGCTGCTGCACGCGCTTCCGAAGCCCGCAATGGTGCTGATGGCAACGATGTAGCCGGTGAGAACAACTTTGGTCAAGGTGTTGCATCCAATCTCCCACCTGGATTGGGCCAAGCAGCAAGTGCACTCACCAGCATCGCTTCTGGCTTCAAACGCACTCCCGGAAACGACCGTACCGATGGCAAAGATCTGGGCGATGCACCTCCTCCACCCGGCTCAGAATACGATACGAAAGATCTGGATCCAGACACAACCGCAGCCATTGCAGCCGTCAAATCCGCAACCGACACTGCCACCGCTGCCGCCATTGCCTCCCTCGGCTCTCTCGCCGCTGCCTCCCATCTTCAATCTCAACCCCACAACAATCACCAATCCTCCCATTCCCCGCATCAACAAGATCCAGACGACTCGATGGATTACTCCAACCCCAACTCTCCAGGTGGCTCTCGCAAACGTCCCAGAGGTCCAGAACTGGACAGACAACGAAAAGATAACCACAAAGAAGTCGAACGTCGTCGTCGATCTGCTATCAACGATGGTATTACACAACTCTCCCATATCGTACCGGGTTGTGATGCGAAGAATACAAATAAAGGCGCCATCATTCATGCCGCTGTACGTTACATTCAGGATTTAAAACATAATGAGGCTAGTAATATCGAGAAATGGACTCTGGAAAAGTTACTGATGGATCAAGCAATGGGCGATTTAACTCAGCAACTCGAAGATGCGAGAGCTCAGGTAGATAGGTTAAGAGCTGAACTTGATCGGTTTGCGGATCAGAATGCGGAAGCGCAACAGGAGGAGGCTGGGTGAACTGTATTTGTAATTCTACTATTTCCACATTTAACTGAGTGGGTTACCAACGTAGTGAGAGGTTTTTGTTTCTAACCATAGGTCGGGTGATTACGATTCCAACGCTGAGGATCAACAAGGTCAACATTAATTGTGCCTTGTTAAAGCTCTCCTGCAATAGATCGAATTGTCCGGAAGGACTTACTCGAGTCAAGACGGTATCTAGACCATAAGCGTAAACGGTCGCTGTACTTTCGAGCAATGCTGGACCAGTAGCGAATCCTCGAATTCCCGCAGCGGGGTAAATGTGGTTGATTACCCATTTGGGATCTTCCGGAATCAGGGGCGAGTATGGTATCATATACTCTTCAGCTTCGGATTTGGTCGGTTTGCCTACGGGTCGACGAGGGTCGAGCAACTTGCGTGGGATAGAGACTAGGGAGTCTGCAGCAGTGGAGATGAGTAGGTTCTTGAGAGAGATGCCGTATTTAGTGTTAGTAGTGGAGAGAGCGTGGATGGGGCCACCCGTGTAGAGGTATGTTTGAAGATATGCGAGCGGAAGAATACCCGAAGCAGAGGAGGAGGGTGAACTGTCACCGGTGAAACTAGAGAAATTCCCCTCCAAACCAGACCAAGAAGAGGACAGACTTGTAGCTTTCCCCTTCACCTCTTCGGTGGAGAGGGTGGAGGGTTGATCGTAGAGTTCGATGGTGACAATGTGGGTGGAGAAACCTTCGTCGGGTGTGCGAACGGTGTAAGTTGCTGTGATCCAGTTTTCAACCAGATGGGCATGGACGGGTTGTGCAAGATCCACATCGTCCAACTGAAGCTCGTAGAGTACTCCACCAGTGACGGTGTCGAGCAGGTAGAGGTGAACCTGATTGGTCTGCTTTGTAGCAGTCACAACAACTCGAGCATGAGGGTTAAGATACTTGTACAAAGTGGACCTGTCACCCAAAACACGTCCATACGAAGCAATCACATCCTGACTTGACGCCTGTACAACCTCCAACACCTCCTCACCCTTCGGAACCATCCAACTCCAAACCTGACTAGACTTATGAATACTGCTGACTCCCTTCTCCACCGTATAACCGACAAACCTAACTCCAGCTGCCGAAGAAGCCGGTTTCTGCACAGCAAAGAAGTATCTGTCCGACAACGGCTCGAATCGTTCCGCTACCGCAAGCGTGTCAGGATACAGGAAAAGATTGTTCTGCTGATCGATCAATCCCAAACTCTGCTGCCTCTCCACCGCATCTTCCACACTCTGCGGCAGCAAGAAAGCATCCTGACATCTACCCACAAACACCGTCTGGCCCGAACTAGCATCGTTCCTAAACTCGCCCGTCAACGGGTTCAACTCAAACACCCTCGTAGTAAACAGTCCCGGCTGCAACTCCACCTCGGCCACAATAGCAAGCAAAGGACTCTTTCCATCCGTCGAAAGCTCACGAACCGTCTGCATGAACTTGATGTTAATGGTGGGTTCGAACTCTCCCTCTCCTTCGCCATAGCCAATCAGAGATTTCTCCCATACAACGGTGTTCTTAGCGATGGTGTCGAGCGCATAGAGCTTGCCCTTAGCAGATGCAACTACGACGAGTTTGCGGAATCCGAAAGGATCACGGAAGAGTTGCGAGGTGGTGTTGGCGGAGGCGGTACGAGGAGCGAGGGAGGTAGGTTTCTTTTCCTGCTCTGGCTTTTGACGTGCGGGTTTCTTGCCTTCTTTGACCATGGTGGTAGTGGCTGGTGCTGAGGCGGATGCGGTGGCAGTGTTCGAGTTGGAGAGACCGAGCTGCTCGAGGCTGCCGTAGGAGCCGGTGGCGAAGCGAGTGACAAAAGCGACCGTGTACTGGGGCAAGTCCTTGAGAGAGAGCGTGTGACGAACGAGACGGTGGATGAAGCCTTCATGATCGAGACTGGCAGCGCCGCCAGGAATAGCGGTAAGCTTCTTTTCAGGAAGATCAACAAACGCAGTGTGGGTGGTCTGTGTAAGGCCTTCCTCCAAAATCCACTGATGCTGGTCCTCGAGCAACATTCTCACCGAACCACTCGAAGTGACAAGCACGGTACGAGTAGCCAACTGATACTGTCCCACCTGACTAGCCTCGAATGTAGCAGAGTGAACATTACCATGCATGTCATGATCCCATTGGAACGAGAAGCCACTGACCTGGCCCTCACCTCCGTTGTTGGCATCGACCCAGAGGAAGTGGAAATTCATCAAGTGCTGCGATCGCGAGAAGAAGATACGCTGAATGTAAGCCCTACCGGATCGATCATAGGTAGCAGCATAAACGGCATCATAAGCATCCTCCTCGAACTCCCAGAAGCTGGTGAACTTGGCATCCGCCGACACCTTGAGCACCTCAGCAAGTCCATCGGATCGCCTTGCGATGAAAAGACCTCGGTTAGAAAGACCAGGGTCGACAAGACCAGTAAAGACAGACTCTGGACGCTTGGAGTAGATGACCTGAGGTTGGGCTAGACGCTTGTTAGGAGGGTCGAGAGGAGCAGCACGGACGCTTCCATCTTTGTTGAGCCAAGCCACCCACGATCCGGGGTTAGCAACGGGGGGCAGATTCGGTAGTTGGTTCCATGGCAAGATGACGACGTCAGCAGCCTTGTTGAGGCCGGACTGGATTTCTTGCGAAGTGAGGAGTTCACCGGTGTGTGCTGAGAGGGTGGCGACCGAGATGGAGCTATAGGCGGAACCTGTGTTGCGGAGAAGTGAGACGACGTAGATCTTGTCCTTGTTGGCTACGACACGAATGACGGAGCGGCGAGAGATGTCATCCTTTGGTTCCCACTTCCATACCTCGGCGCCGAAAGCACCATCAAGTCTGCGGACGGTGCGAGCGTTGGACAGAACGACGACATCTGGCGGCACTTCGGACTTGGCGTTATCAGTTATGAAAGCTGCATCGGTAGCAGGGAAACCTGGCTCCGGCAACAGACCATCACGAATATTGTGCTGAACAGACTCCCAGACAAGGAAGCCGGTGAATGCGTGGTAAAGACGAACGTTGGCACCTCCGTTGCCAGAAACGGTGAGGGCAACCTCGCCGAACTGCTTGTGAAGAAGCACCTGGTCATGCTGCTCAAAGATTTGACGCCAAACGATGGCACCGTTGCGTGGGTTGAGAGCACCTACGGCGTTGGATTCGGTAGCGACAAAGATGGCGGTCTGTGCCTTGTCCTTGATATCAGCATCTGGCTTGATGATACGATGGAAACGGGGCGAGAGATAAGGGGTAGCCGAATCGTTGGAAGAATGAGGTACGCCGATACGAGGGACGTGCCAGTCAATCTTGCCTGCTTCAGCTTTGGATAGAGCAGATACATTGTTAACACCCAAGAACAGCGCTATGAAGGAGGCGAGAAGAGTGACTGCGGCTAGACGGCGAAAGCCGTGCCAACTTGAGGATGAAGTCGGCTGTGCACGCAGCATGATGGAGCAACGATTCGCAACAGTGAAGTTTGCGACGTTGGTGACCGTGATGCTAAGTAAAGTTGGTAAGGGACGAGATGAAGGGTGCGGTGTCTATCCTGCTGTTCAGTACAGTTATCGAGGCTTCTGACCGTGCGCAGCTCAAATTCCAAAGTCACACACCACAAGTGCGTGTGTGTGTACCTGTCCGTTGTGACTTGGGTGTGGGCGTCTCCGAGGGTGTCTCTGTTCTTCTCGACACGTCCAGCCAAGCGGACTGTGCGTGCGAAGCTGTGGAGCTCAGACTTTTCTCACACACACACTCCCACGCCCAGACTGAAATTGAGACTCTGAGGCTGAGGCTGAGGCGCTACAATAGAGGCGCGTTTCGTTGAAGAGGGTCGTGCGCCAGGCTGAAATCTAATCTTTGTCTTCATCGAAGCTTCGAATCGGCGATTCACGCGGACCCGAGCTTGTCAGTGAGACCCTTTTCGCTTGTAGTCTCTTCACTTTTGGTTTGGTCGTGCTCAACCTCTAAACCTCAATCGTGAGTTCTTGTGTGAAAAAAGGCAAAGGGCGCAGGAAAGGGTCTCAACCTTTCTATCATTTCTCTGCGCAGAAATCGGGCAACCAGGTCACTAGTGGGTGTGCGCGTCTGTGCCTGTTCTTCTGCTGCTCTGCGCTCTCTGCGATCCGACCATCGAGAGAAGGGTTCAAACAAATGGAAAGTATTCTGGCGCAGCGAGTCGATTCGCTCACCAACCGATAAAATAATCCGTGCTCTCACACTTGCAGCCTCGGTCGTGTCTCGCTCCGGCTTCGCCCCCGCACTGCTCGCTGCATCCAATCTCGTTACCACTCTTTCGTCGGCAACCATCCTCCCATCCTCTCTCTTCTTTTGTGTCCTCCCATCTCGCTTGCTCGTCAAGACGATTCCTTGACAACACCCGCTCTTTTGCAGCACCAGCACCAGCACCAGCAGCCTCGAGTTTCTACATCTGCAACTTCTGGATCTCGGTGTGATCCTCTGCTAACGGCTCCTCTACCCGATCAACATCTCGACATCCGAGGTGGGGGCCCGAGTGTGCTAAGCGCTCTTGACACATTCAACATCACTCGGCGTATCGGWAGCTTATCCGGTAATCACCGTCGTCATCGTCATCATCATCTTTAATTGCTTCGGTGACAACCCGCTTTCGGACGCAAACAAGGCCTGAGACGCTGAAGGTGGGCTTGTTCGCGTGGGAGAGACACTGACTGCAGTGTCGGCATTTCCGAGGATTTGGTACGACAACTTCCCACAGCAGAACAGATCGAACAATCACTACAGTTGGCGCTCTCCTCCCCATTCGGCTTTCTCCGACAGCTGCACATCTCTTCCGTTGTCATTTCATCTCTTTACCTCGATCACATCCGTCACTGCATCGTGCACTCATCGGCTCGAAACGCCACTGACGCTCCTATCTGCGAGTTTTTCCGGTGTCGGCATCCGCCTTTCCACGCTCGTGTTCTCATTCTTCCACTGTCCTTCAGCTTGCGACCGAGTTCAGGCAGACCTGAAAGAACCCCATCTTCTTGGCCCTTGACACCCTCGTTGTTGCGCAACCATGCCAAAGGACGACTCGAAAAATTACCGGCACGACGCTGCAGCCTCCTCCGGATCTGCCGCTGCCAAAGACGACGATGACACCAAGGACAAACCCAAAAAGGTCCTCCGTGCGTGTGATGCTTGTCATCATCGACGAGTAAGATGCAACCACAATAACCCATGCGACAATTGCATCCGTCTCAACATCAACTGCACTTGGATCAAAGCATCCAAAGGTAAACAGGCTTCCGGCCGACGCATCGATCTGCTTCGAAAAGGACACAATCCCGCCGCCGCCGAAGTTCCTCCCTCGCCACCCAACGCTCGATCCCTTGGCGACCAGCATTCTTCCATGACAGTACCGAGTCCCTCCGGCTCGCGTGTCATTCTGCCTCCTCCAGTTGGAGCTGGTCCGCCCGCCTCGCATTCGCCTCGACACTATGTACCACCTCCGGGAAGTTCCGCAATGAGTCCGCCGGGGATGCCTGCCAGTGCGGGCTCGCCTTCCGCGATGATGGGCACCAGCCTTTACTCACGCGATGCTCCGCCCATTTCGTCAAGGAACTCGTACGGTGGCGGATATGGTAGATACGATCCGAACGCGCCACCTCCACCCACTGGACCACCTGGTTCTGCTCAGCATCCATCGCCCTCTTCTCACTGGTCAAGTCCTTCCTCGCGCTCACCAGGGCATCGATACCCTCCTCATGGCGGATACGCTCAGCAGGAGTATCCACCATCCCACCTGCCTCCTTCCACCTCCTCCTCGTCGAGCCATCACCAACATCACCAGGCATACCCGCCGCACCACTCACCATCTCACGCCTACTCGCAGCACCAGCAATACCAACAGATTCCGCCGCATCATGCTTCTTCAGCTGCTCCACCACCGACTCAGCGTCATCCATCGAATGCTGGCCAAGGTGGCGCCACCCAAGCTTCTGGTTCCAATCTTGGCTTTGCGCCCAGCGAATCCTTTTCAGAAGGTCTAGGCGGATCCTTCTCCGAGCTTGCCCCGGATGTCGCTGCTAGCCTTCGTCTGCCTGGCTTCGACACATCCCTTGCCGACTCCTATCTCAACCCACAAGAAGGCGGCAGTGACCGCAGACGCAACGTCCTTCTCGAAATGAACGCCGGTGGCATGCCCATCGACGCTGCCAACAACACAGGCAATGGCATGAGCGGCCACCCGAATGGACATGGTGGCAACAACAACACCTACGATCCCTATGGCAATGGCGCGTCCCAAGGTCGACAAACGTTCCTCGATGTTCTCGGCCAGAATAGTCAGCTTCTGGGTGGGCCTTCCTCTACCCCTGGCTCCGTCACCCATTCGGAACCAGAATTCAATAGCAACGAACCGCACCCACTCTCTGACTCTGTGCTCATCCCTAGCATCGCCATCTTCTTCGAGCGACTTCAGTCCATCATGCCTGTCTTCACGCGTGCTTGGATCTTTGGCAAGATCGACAGAGGTGAACATCGCACCGATCCACAATTGGGGGCGATGCTCATCGCGCTCAGTGCCTTTGCACTTTGTCAGCCCGTTGATTCGGCCGATCCCGTCGATGGCTCGAGTCGTAAGAGGAGGGTGAGGCGGTTGTTGGAGGAATCGGTCAAGATGAGAAACAGTGCGCTGTTGGGTAGTCATCCGTCGTTGGAAGCTATCATGTGTTCTTTCTTCATCTTTGGAACACTGTTCGGTTTGGGTGAAGAGAATGCCGCTTGGTTCAGGCTGAGAGAGGCGGTTACGCTAGGCTACTTGTTGAGGATTCACGAGACGCAGTCGTACGAGCATTTGGATAAGGATGAACAGGAGCGCAGATTGCGTGCCTATCTCTTGCTTGCCATTACCGAGCGTGCATATGCTATTCAGTCCGGCTCGTCGATTACGTTCAGGGGTAATCCGAGAAAGGCGACGGATTCGATTCGACGCAAATTCGACGTTGCACAGCTTCAAGATTTCCCCAACCTTCAGAGTAGGCTCTTCGATGTGGTTGACGAAAAGTTTGTCGATTGTTGGAACCGAAAGTGTCCCGGACCAGGATGCGATTATTTGGATGCCAATCGGGCTATTCAACTTCATAGAGCTATCAAGGAGAGCGATGAAGACGAGCAAAAGGAGAAGGAATCTTTCCATCGTGATCGGGCTTCTTCTTCCTCTGGGGCTGTTCGTCGTGAAAGCAGCTATTCTCGTCATCATCCGTATGGTGGTAACTCTCATTTCTCGGGTACCAAAGTTGAAGATCCTAGTAGCAATGGTGGACATGCATCGAAATCGGATTGGGATAAGTCCAAGGTTCAGAAAGCAGATGTTGAAGTCACTCGACAATGGCTTCTCAATCGACTTTGGATGACTTGTCGTTCTCATGCACTTCTCACTGCTGATGCGCCAGAAGAACCGCTGCGGATCGATTATGCGATTGACATTGCTCGAGAAACTCTTCGCGTATGCAACTCCCTCTCGCTTCGATCCATGGAAGCACACGGTATCGGTCTCACCCGTAAACTCAACGACATTGCTCAAACTCTCGTCATCGTCTGTCGAGACTATCCCGCCATTGCCATGTCAGTCCCCTTCGAAGGTGATCCGATCAAAACAGACCCTACTTTATTCGGTCCCTACTTCGGACCATCCCCTCCTACAGATGGATCTCAACATCAATCCCCACCCAGTACAGATCATCCAATTGATCATCCCTCCAACAACTCGGCTGGTACAGGTACTACTCTTGGTGTAGTACCACTAGATAAGGCTTTCTCTCCAAGTTACGCTATCGAAGCTATCCTCCACAAATATCTCGATATCTTTAAGAGGTTCAGAGGTGGCGATCATCCGTATCTGCCTCAGTTGGTAGAGGCGGTGAAGGAGTTACCCAAAATGGCGGAGTTGAGCTTTGATAGGTTCTTGCGTGAAATGGGTTTGTTCTAATCGTTTCGACTCAAAGCTTTTGTTATGGTTCTAGGTTTTGTACTGCTGTATGCATATTTCTTTGATACCGAATCACAAAGTCTAGTCCCATTCCACACCATCGTTTGAATCATCAAGATGCATTGCAAGAGAGTGAGTTTTACACAGCATCTTCCAAGATCAACCTGGGTACGACTTGCATAGCCATCAGTTCCTGTAACATCAACTTTGTACCATACGGAATGGTCAACTTAACCACATGTTTTCCACTTGCACAGAAAGGACACCATCCATTGTACCCCATCAACCCACACCTCTGACAAGCATGTACGGTAAATGCATCACTACTAATCATCAATCTCTCCAACAACAACTGGGTAGCACCATATCCGATCAAACAATCCCTCTCCATCTCTCCTAATCTCAATCCACCATCTCTGGATCTTCCTTCGGTTGGTTGTCGGGTTAGTACGGCACGGGGGCCTCGGGCACGGGCGTGCATTTTATCCTGAACCATATGTTTGAGACGTTGGTAGTAGATGGGGCCGAAGTAGACGTAGCATTCGAGTGGTTGACCTGTGATGCCTGAGGTGAGGGTTTCTTTGCCGGCGTAGTTGTATCCGTTTTCGACGAGGATAGAGGACATGTCTTCCACTTTGGAACCACCGAATGCGGTGCCGTATTGGAGAGTTCCGGTGATAACACCGGCTTTACCGGAGAGAAGTTCAATCATTTTACCGACTGTCATGCGGGAGGGGAATCCGTGCGGATTCATGATGATGTCTGGATTGATACCTCGATCCGTGAAAGGCATGTCTTCCTGGTTGACAATCAGACCGCAAACTCCTTTTTGACCGTGACGGGAGGAGAATTTGTCTCCGAGTTCAGGACGACGAGTTTGTCGAATCAACGCCTTGATCAGCGTCTGATCCGAATCCGTATCCGTAATCAACACCTGATCCACATACCCCGAAACAGGAGGCTTATAGGAAAGAGGAGCCGACTTGTACGCAACCGAAGCCGCCGCATTACTAGCACCGATCATGATCGCAGCGCTCGAATTGTCATTCGCATTGACAGGCGTCTGCTTATTGACGTAAACATCTCCCTGCTCCACTCTCTCTCCCACCCCAGCAATACCATCGGCTTCGAGTATATCGTATCGCTTCTGTCTCTTGCCCGTACTCTCATCCACCGGTGCATCCGCCAGACGATCATGCGTCCCGTTCGGATACTTGCGCAGGATGGTGGAAGCCTTCTTCATCGTCTGACAACGCCCAAATCCTCGATCTAGCGATGCCTTGTTCAAAATCAGAGCATCTTCAATGTCATATCCTGAATAAGACATCACCGCAACCATTGCATTTTGTCCGGCTGGCAGCTTGTCAAAACCGATCAATTCGATGTGACGTGTCTTGACCATGGGTTGTTGAGGGTAGACCATGATATAGAGAAGCGTATCGATACGAAGCTGTTGGTTGTAGGCAATTGCCCCTTGAGATTGCTTACCCTAGCACGATCAAAGAAAGATGTACAAAATAGTTAGCGATGCCGTCTCAACAAAGACGAGGAGAGGCTAGAGCACTTACCATGGCACATTGACTGTAAAGAAAGAAGGAGGAAGAAGGAGAATAGAAGAGTGTTATAGGTTAGTTCCGAGACCTCCGCGACGGGTTTACGAGTGAGGAAGCGGGGCATGGTAAGGATCTCACTAAGTGTTTCTGGGACTCTGGTTGTGATGAGGGTAGGGAATAAGGCCGGCGACGGCTCCAAGGATGGTGAAAGGTTCGATTTCGAGATGAGTGGTATGGTGGAGCTTGATATCCTTTTCGTAGCAAGCGATGTTCGAGTCGTTCTCTTCGTTTACGTCGAGATATTCGAGAAGACCGTAATGGAGGAAGTCGTCGAAGCAACGAGTGCCAGATTTGAGCTGTTTGATGTGGTCAGCAGTGACACGAGGCTGACCAGTGGCAGGATCAACAATGATCAGAGGTCTACAGATACGACCGCCATCCGAAGCAATATAGACAGTTTGATGGTGGTGGTTGGTATAGATCGAGATGAACTCGGAGATACGACCTGCGCGGCGAAGTCGTCTGAACTGCGTGACAAAGCGTTGAGGGAAACGTGTAACTCCAAGAACGTTACCATTCAGATAGACCGCATAAGAATCGGGACGGTAGAGCTCAGCACCGGTCAAGAGATGGATATCCTCCACACCGAGTGTGAACGCAATACGTGCAATAGGCTCTTCTTCCACATCGGTAGTGATATGGGTGGTAAGAGCCAAGTTCTTGACCAAACCACAGGCTTCACCTTCCGGCGTATCTGAGGGACACAACATACCCCACTGTGACGGTTGCAACGCACGAGGACCCGACACCTTTCTGGTCTTCTCGAACTGCGAGCTAATACGGGTCATCATACCCAACGCTGCAATATACGACAACCTGCTAAGCACATGCGTAATACCGGCCCTTTCCATCTTGAAACGCTTCAAACTCCAGTTACCCGTCGAAATAGCCCTAACAAACCCAGCCGTGATATAGTCTCCATTGAAATGAAACTGGTTGAAAGCATCAAACTCGGCAGTACGATTGGGCTTCTTGAGAACTTTGTCGATATTGATCTTGAGATCAGAGTTGAACTTCTTGAAGAGGTCTTCGAACAGAAGCGCAAGAAGTTGACCGGCCAACTCAAGACGCTTATTACCGACGTAATCACGATCGTCGACCTTCTTCTCGTCCTGCATGGCCATGAGAACTCGACGAACCATCGAGGCGATGTAGATGGCTTTGGGACGAAAGTTGAGTCTCTCCACGGGTACGTGAGCCATGATGACGGTAGCAAGTACGTCGAGAGCTTCTTCGTAGAGTGGACGACGCATGGAAAGCGGTTTGCGAGATGCTTTGGCACGAGCTCCGATAAAATCAAGAGCCTGTTTGCGGGTGTAGATGCCAAGACGAGCAGCTTCTTCAAGGTTGATGGCGAACAGCTCCTTGTAGATGTCATCGTGACCTGCGACGAGTTGCAAGATCTCTCGATCTGCCTGAATGCCCATGGCCTTGAATGCAATAGCGATGGGGATGTCTTCATGCAACGAGTTGTGCTTGAGGTAGATCTTTCCGTGCTTTGTCAAAACATACGACTTGGACTTGCGCTCGTGGGTGGACGAAGTGACGGAAGCTGAAACGGTGCCCTTCTTGGTGTCTGCTTCGACAATAATTCTGTTCTTGCTGAGTTGTTCCTGAACGAGGATGACCTTCTCTGTACCTTTGACGACAAAGTATCCTCCTGGGTCCAAGGGACACTCGCTCATTTTGGCGAGCTCCTTTTCCGACTTGCCGGAGAGAACACACTTGTTACTGCGGAGCATGACTGGGATACGCCCAATAGCCACATTCTTTCGACGAATGATCTTGCCTCCTCTGGTATACTCGATGTTGACAAAGATATGCGCCGAATAGGTGATGTCACGTAAACGACATTCATGTGGTGTGATGGGCCGTTGCAAAGCGTCACCATCGGACCTGCGTGGTTCTCCCACGGTGATGTCGGTGTATTTGAGATAGAATTTTGGGTCGATATCGGAAGTGATCTTTTCGTTGGCCTTGATGATGTTCTTAAGATCATGGTCGACAAAGTAGTTGTAAGAGTCGATATGCTGTTTGACTAAACCTTTGACTTGGAGGAAAGCAGGGACGAGCTCCCATTTGTCTTCTACAGCCTTGATGGGGTCCATAAGACCCTTGCCTTTGTAGTTGGCGGCTTTGAGTGCTGCAATGGGATCATCCGTTACCGCGTTAGGGAAGTGACCAGAGGCAGCGGCCATTTCAGCGATGCTGGAGGGAAGCGCCATGGTCGCTGATGTGTATGATGGCGGCACCTGCTGAGCCGAAGCTGCAAGTGGCCGCTGCTACCTTACGAGGCCAGCTATAGTGTGAGTGAGAAGCGAGGGCGGACTCCGTGACTGGAGAGATGCGCAGTTGGCAAACAATGCTACTCGTAGATTCAATCTGTTGGGCGGTAGCGACAGATATAGTTAGTGAATGCTAGAATGCTGATGCTGTCCTGTTCGCGGTTGAGCCGACGAATTGCAGTGTAGTAGTGGAGGAAGTCTGGTCGGATGTCGTAACAAAGCTGTCGGCGCTTGCTTCCGAGTTCTGTAGATGATGGGTTCGGGTAGGCCGAAGGTGTGCTGCTGTTACGACGAAAGAGCGAAACGGTGAGCAGGGGCCGCAAAGATGAAGAGTCGGCTAGGATGTCGAGGTAAGGATAGGTTGAAGAAAGCTCTGCGAGCTGAAGATTCTTAGTCTTCGTGGCTGGGGCTGCCAAATTTCTTGACCTGTTTCTAACCTTCTCAAGCGCTTGCGGGTTTTTTTCTTTGCTGCGCTCTGCCATACATTGCCGATTTCCGAAAAATCAGATCTACCGATTTTCGCTCAGTCGTCAGATCTGCCTCTTGAGACACAGCTGCCGTAAATCATCACATCAGAGAGACAGACAGAGACACACACGCCGCTACTGCAACGCCAAAAAAAGGGTCTCGAGAGCTTGCTCGCTTTGCTGCTGTCTTGTCAGATGGACCACAAGGTTGCTGTCAGCTTGCAGCTACAGTATTTGCAAACCAGCTTGCTATCTCCGGACTTTCCACTCTACTCTTTCCACTCACCAACCTACTTATCAGCAAGCTCGCCGCTCGTCTACGATTTGCTACAGTTCTCGAGTAGCCTTGCTCATTTCGTTGCACGCCAAAGCAAAGCATCTTACGCCCCATCCGACAGCAAGAAAAAAAAAGCATCTCCAGTCAGGAGCTTACCTCGAAGCTCGAAGCATCAATCGGTCGTCTGCGCCTCAGCAGCTTGTTCCGAACTGCTCCCGTTGTCAGCCTGGAATCTCTCCGACGCCAGCGTAGCTTAGCTCATATTCATTCGCATCTAACCTCAGCAACTCACCCAGAGCCAGCTCTTTTGCAGTGCTGGGCTCCCGAATCGCATTCCACCAACATGGCAGTCGGCAATCCAGATACATGGATAGAACAGCTCCGACAATGCAAGTATCTTCCTGAGCCGGACATCAAGGCACTATGCGAGATGGTTCGCGGCATTCTGATGGAAGAGAGCAACATTCAACCGGTCAACAGTCCTGTGACAGTATGTGGTGACATCCATGGTCAATTCTGGGACTTGCTCGAGCTTTTCAGAGTTGGAGGTGAACCACCGGATACTTCTTATGTCTTTATGGTAAGCTATACATTCCCTAATCCTTCGTTGAGATCCTTCGTGGAGATGATGCTGACGTGATGGGGGTTGCCTGTTGATGAATGATTGTAGGGTGATTTTGTGGATCGAGGATACTTTAGTTTGGAAACTTTTTCGTTACTTATGGCGCTCAAAGCAAGACATCCTTCTCGCATTACTTTGCTTCGAGGCAATCACGAGTCTCGACAAATCACACAGGTCTACGGTTTCTACGACGAATGTCAGCGCAAATACGGTAACGCCAATGTATGGAAAAGTTGCTGTCAGGTCTTCGACTATCTCAATCTTGCTGCCATCATCGATGGTCGTGTACTCTGCGTGCATGGTGGTCTCAGTCCAGACGTTCGAACTTTGGATCAGATCAGAATCATCGCAAGGGCTCAAGAAGTTCCTCATGAAGGTGCTTTTTGTGGTAAGTACCCCTTTACCTTCATTGTACTTTTTAGTTCAGTTTCTGACCAGACTTCCTTGGTGGTAGATTTAATGTGGAGTGATCCAGACGACATTGATACATGGCGAGTTTCACCTCGTGGAGCAGGTTGGTTGTTTGGTGGAGCGGTTACCAAAGAATTCAACCACGTCAATGGTCTCTCTCTCATAGCTAGGGCTCATCAACTCGTTCAAGAGGGTTATAAGCTTATGCACGATAACAATATCGTTACTGTCTGGTCAGCTCCCAACTATTGCTATCGTTGTGGAAATGTCGCTTCCATTTTTGCAGTCGATGATCTAATCGCCTACGAAAATAAGGATGGTTCTTCTGCTCTAGTCAATGACTCTACAGAAGAAGGTATAGAGGAGGGTGGGAAGAAGCCTTGGGAAGCAACTCAAAACAACTTTAAAATCTTTGACGCTGTTCCAGATCAAACCAGAACCGTTACTTTACATAGTCAATATTTCCTCTAACCCAACCTTTGCGTAGAAACCAAAGCCAAGTCCAACCGCTTGCCTAGCAAAACTATGGAACATCCATCTCTTCTCAGTGTATTTGTAGCTCCAAAACCAAAATCCCAAACTTATACATGCCTTCATCCATCAGCTCCGTGACTTCACGGAACTGAGTCGACAGTATCAAACT
Organism: Ustilago shanxiensis; assembly: GCA_019972555.1. Classification (NCBI taxonomy): domain Eukaryota; kingdom Fungi; phylum Basidiomycota; class Ustilaginomycetes; order Ustilaginales; family Ustilaginaceae; genus Ustilago; species Ustilago shanxiensis. The sequence goes on along the minus strand of BPMX01000004.1, from coordinate 199,347 downwards.
TCAACATACTGACGAAAAACGGATGCTTGCAAAAAGTTCAAGATACAAGTACAAGTACGGACAACAATATCTAACCATGACAAAATGAGGGGTATAACAAATGCAGAGACAGAACAGGAAGTGAAACGCGAGCAAATGATGACGACCTAAGAAAAGTGAATACCCTTCTCATGAAAAGCAGCCAGCAACTTCAACAGATCATCGATATCCATCTTTGCGGCCCTATCCTCAGCACAACCCGTATCTATCAAAACCTGCTTAACCATATCCGCAAAATTCCCTTCTTCCGGCATAATCTCCTTCACCGCACAATAAGTCTTATAGTTGCTCTCAAGCATATCAATCACCCCTCTCGCATCGAAGAAACTGGCCCTGACCGTCTTGTTCCTACGCGAGAATACGATTCTTGTCAACCCGTCAAACTCCTCAAAAGGAATAGCAGGGGGAGGATTGAGTGGCGTGATTCGAACAACACTGCTTTCGACTTGAGGTGGAGGTCGGAAGGAGTTACGAGAGACTTTCATGATGTGATCGACCTTGGAGTAGAGTTGAACGTTGGCGGAGAGACGACACCAGAGGTTGTCACCTGGTCGTGCGATGAGTCGAAGAGCAAACTCGCGCTGGAACATGAGAATGGCACATCGGAAGAGGGGGCGATGCGAGAGAAGTTTGAAGACAAGAGGCGACGAGATCTGGTAAGGAGTGTTGGAGATGCAAACGTCAAAGTAGGGGAGTTCGGTCTTGCAGAAATCGCCAAGCATGATATCAAGCTTGCGTTGTTCGGGTCTGCAATAGCGGTTTGAGAGAAAGGAAAGGAGTGGAGCACGGCGATTTGTCAGCATTCTGTTTGACTACATCATGTCTCTTAACAGAGCAAACAGCAGCAGAAATGAAAGCGATTTGTGCGCCGACCTCCGCCATTCTCGGTAACCTTCGTCCAGCATCTTTGTCAAGCAAAGAGGCTTGTTAATAGAATCAGCTATCTTGGAAAATTGCCGCATTGTCCGATTGCAAAGTCGGGCTCGTACGAAAGATGGTAAATAATTTGGATCATCATGTGTTCGTCCATTGTCGAAAGAGAAGTTGGGAGAAGGCAACGGTGGTGGCGGAGTACTGTTTGACTGGAACCTCCTCATTTGCTGCTGCTGCTGAGCCGCTTAAATGCGTTGCTGCGATTGTGCAGATATACTCACTTTCCTTGGACACGCTTGCTCAATTCGGCAGCCATGCGTGGGTCCATCTCGACCACGGTAGTCTTCTTTGCCTTCTCAAGAATACGAACAGTCAAGTTACCAGTACCTGGACCGACTTCGAGAACCATATCGGTGGGCTTAAGGTTTGCCTTGTCGACAATGCCTTGTGCGACGAGAGGGTTCTTGAGAATGTGCTGACCGAACTTGTCGGTGTTGAAGATGGGGTTCTTGGTGGTGGCGCTCGAGTTCTGGTTGGAGGAGTGAGCTGCATTAGGGTTGGCTGCAGATGTACGAGCAGAGCCGGGACGCAAGCCGGCTGAAGGCTCGTGCTGCCTTGACAGCTTTGCAGAGACTGCTCGAGGCATGATGATGATGGATGATCTAGGTGATGGTGGGAAGGCACGAGGGACGTTTGAAGTGTCAGAAGGCTCGTCATTGAGGCCAAACCAAAATTTTCTGGTTGCTTCGCAGTTCAAACAGAGTTCAACTTTTTTTGTAGGGTCTGTCGAGAAAAAAAGAAAAAAAAAAAGGAGGCAGCAGCTGCTGAGAGTTTGATCGGAGCCGACTTTCGAATTTTGAACTTGTAATGTTAGTTGAGAAAGGTGTTCGCGCTTGAGCCAGTCTGCACAACCTGAGCTTTGTCGTGTCGGCGGCAGGCGTGATTGTGAATTCGCAGCGTGGCAGCAGCAGCAGCAGTATCGGGGAACAGAGCACGGCCGCAATGCGTCACCAGCTCGGCGAATCCGAAGAACAGCAACACCAACACTCAAATAATCCACAATCACAACTACAACTCTCCCACGCTCATCTCATCGACTGCTTTCTTCACGGTTACCCCACTGTCATTATCGCGGAGCAGTACCGACTGTCGAGAGCTGAAGGCAAATTCCTGGCTCAAACACGCCTTCCTTCACTCGCTTTCGTACGCAGCAGCAGCATCAGCAGATCCGCTCCATCCGACTAGTGTGAGGCTCGACGTTCCGACATCTCCCTGATAGGCGCTAGACCTCACAGCATCACCGCACATAGCTCGTCATGAGCAGACCACGCTTCTTCAACGCTCCCCGTAAGGGTGAGAACTTTGAATTGCGTGCCGACCTCAACTCGGAATACAGAGATCGCAGAAAGGATGCCATCAAGCGTGTCATTGCCAACATGACTGTCGGCAAGGATGTCAGTGGTCTCTTCCCCGACGTTCTCAAAAACATGCAAACAGAAGACTTGGAACAGAAGAAGCTCGTCTATCTCTACCTTATGAACTACGCCAAAACACAACCCGAGCTCGTCATTCTTGCTGTCAACACCTTTGTCAAGGATTCGGAGGATCCTAACCCACTCATCCGTGCCCTCGCCATCCGAACAATGGGCTGCTTGCGTGCCGAAAAGATCATCGACTACCTTTCAGACCCACTCGAAAAGTCTCTGCGAGACGAGAACCCGTACGTCCGCAAAACAGCCGCCATCTGCGTCGCCAAGTTGTACGATTTGAAGCCAGAGCTCGCTGTCGACCGCGGCTTCGTGGGTATGCTCAAGGACATGGTCGGAGACAGCAACCCGATGGTTGTCGCCAACGCCGTTACCGCGCTGACCGATATACATCAGACTGCCCTCGAGAACGACCCATCCGGTCAATCTGCCGTGTTTGTCATCGACTCGGATGTTCTCACCAAGCTTCTCATCGCCCTCAACGAATGCACCGAATGGGGTCGTATCGCTATCCTCAACTCCCTCGCTCGCTACCGCGCAAAAGATGAAAAGCAGGCCGAACACATCTGCGAGCGTGTCATGCCTCAATTCCAGCACGCAAACGGTAGCGTCGTCCTCGGCGCCGTCAAGGTTGTCCTCATTCACATGGTCAAAGTCCGCAACAATGACGAGCTCATCAAACAACTCGTCCGCAAAATGGCTCCACCTCTGGTCACTCTCATCTCTTCTGCTCCCGAAGTCCAGTGGGTTGCGCTGAGAAACATCAACCTAGTTCTGCAAAAGCGTCCTGATATCCTACAAAACGAACTTCGAGTCTTCTTCTGCAAGTACAACGATCCCTCTTATGTCAAGCTCGAAAAGGTCGAGATCATGATCAAGCTCGCCAACGAACGCAACGTCGACATGCTTCTGTCCGAGCTTAAGGAGTATGCATCAGAGGTGGACGTCGACTTTGTTCGAAGAGCTATCAGAGCGATTGGTCAGTGTGCTATTAAGATCGATGCCGCTGCGGAGAGGTGTGTCCATGTACTTCTCGATCTGATCGCGACAAAGGTTAGTTATGTGGTTCAAGAGGCGGTGGTCGTGATCAAGGACATTTTCCGCAAGTATCCTCACAACTACGAAGGAATTATCCCCACACTCTGTTCCAATCTCGAAGAGCTCGATGAGCCCGAAGCAAAAGCATCTCTTATTTGGATTCTCGGAGAATACGCAGACAAGATCTCCAACGCCGAAGATCTGCTTGCACACTTCCTCGATTCTTTCACCGACGAGCCTTATCAGGTGCAGTTCCAAACTCTCACTGCTATCGTCAAAGCCTTCCTCAAGAAACCAGACAGCAGTCTAGCCCAACAAGTCGTACAGCAAGTCCTTGAAAAGGCAACTAAGGAATGTGATTCTCCTGACTTGCGCGATCGAGCCTTCATCTACTGGCGTTTGCTCTCTTCTTCCGACTCAAATGCAGGGCGCAATGTCATTCTCGCTTCGCGTCCGCCGATTTCGATCCCAACCACTACTGTTCCACCAGCAGTTCTGGACGAGTTGGTCTCCGAACTATCCAGTCTCGCTAGTGCATACCACAAGCCTGCAGCTACATTCATCGGCAAAGCTCGTATCGGAGCTGATGGAGTTCGCAACGGTCAGGCAGAAGCTGAAGACGAAATCACACGTGAAAAAGCGCTCGCAACCGTCGTTCAGGGTCAGAAATCAGAAAACCTCCTCGACTTTGGAGATGACGATGTTGACATTCCCGCCAACAACAGTAAGAACGGTGCAGGTGCATTAGGCGCTTTAGCTGGATTGGACGATTTAATGATGGGTGCTAGTATTAGTTCTCCCACCCTCACACCTAGGAGTGGTGGTGCAACAGCAGCACCAGGTGGTGGTCTGAACGATCTGCTGGGTTTGTTCGATAGTGCACCGGGAGCAGAAGAACCGGGTGCACAGAGTGGTGTTCAGGCTTTGAAGGCTCTTTCAGCAACACCAGCTGGTGGATTCGATTCTCCTCTCTCGCCAAACCCAACAAGTCCGAATACGACTAAACCGGCACAGAGTTCTTCGGGTCAAGATGATTTGCTGGGATTGTTCTGATCAACCTCACATCCACTGTAATTCATACTTTGCACAAAACGCAAATCGAGTCAAAGCTAGAGGTGAAGCTTATATTGAGATTTTCGTTTTTGAGGTGGTAATGTACAAAAGCTAGAGAGTTTAGACTGAAAGTTCAGCCTTACCAGCGCCCTTGATCGCGGTCTGGTAAGGTTCGAGGGCAGGTTTGACCCATTTTGTCAGGAAGCTTTCTACCTGTTGTTCGGCTCTACCTGTAAAGCTTTTTGGGTCCAACAATTGATCCATTTGGGCCAAGATTGGTTGGAAGTAAGGATCGTCTTTGATCCTCGCAATCAGATCGTTTTCCAAACCATGCTCTTTGACCTGAGCAGCAGCTTGGTGGGAAAGAACACGAATACGTTCATGACATTCCTGTCTATCTCCGCCCGCCCTGACCATAGCCATGATGACGTTTTCTGTAGCCATAAAAGGTAGTTCGCTCTGAATACGACGGGCGATAATTGCAGGATACACCACCAATCCTTCCGAAACATTCTGAAGGATAGTCAGGATGACATCGGCGGTGAGGAATGCTTCCGGAATGGAAAGACGACGGTTTGCAGAATCGTCTAGGGTACGTTCCATCCATTGAGAACCTGCGGTTTCACGAGCAGAGTTGACGGTGTTTCCAAGCCAACGTGCCAGACCACAAACACGTTCGGACCGCATCGGGTTACGTTTGTACGCCATAGCACTCGAACCAATCTGATCCTTTTCAAATGGTTCTTCAACCTCCTTCAGATGGCAGAGAAGTCGAATATCCGTAGCCATCTTGAGTGCAGAGGCGGAGAAAGAAGCGAGACTGTTGAGCACGTCAATGTCAACCTTGCGGGAGTAAGTCTGACCAGTAACCGGCATAGCATAGGGGAAACCAAAGAGCTCAGTCACCCTTTCATCCAAAGCTTCGACCTTGGCATGATCACCATCGAACAGGGCGAGGAAGGAAGCTTGGGTTCCAGTAGTACCTTTAACGCCACGGAAACCGAGATCGTCACGAGCACGCTGAATGTTTCGCAAGTCCCAAAGCAATTCCTGGATCCAAAGTGTAGCCCTCTTTCCCACTGTGGTCAACTGAGCAGGTTGCATGTGGGTGAAACCCAAGGTAGGCAAAGCTTTGTGTTTCTCTGCAAACGCTGACAACCTTTCAATCACCAAAGCCAACTTGGGCAACAACAAATCCAATCCCTTTCGCAAAAAGATCAAATCAGCATTGTCCGTAACATAGCAAGAAGTAGCACCCAAATGAATAAACCCAGCAGCCTTAGGAGCGACCAAACCAAAGACGTGAACATGGGCCATAACATCGTGTCGTCGCTTCTTCTCCTCTTCTGCAGCGAGGGCCATTTGACGTTCATCGAGGGTGAGGTTGGCTTTCATTTGTTCGATAGCATCGGCAGGGATGTCGAGACCGAGCTCACGTTCGGCGATGGCGAGGTTGAGCCAGAGTTCACGCCAGGTGGAGAAACGTGTAGCGTTGGAGAAGAGACCGGACATCTCTTTGGATGCGTAACGGCTCGAAAGAGGCGATTGCCATGATTCGAACGAAGCCATTTTGAATGGATGCAGAGGTGATGACTTGCGGAGTCACGACCGTCGATAGAGGCAGGGGGGGGGGGGAGGGGGTGTTGGAAGAAGGAAGATGGAGTTCAACCGATGATGGTTGGAAGGAGGTTGAATATGTTGGTAAGGTTGACTGAGTAGCCAATGCGGAGAGGGAGAAGCTCTAATCTATCCAATCGATGGAGCTCTTTCTCTCCGCAACCAGAGAGAGAGAGTCATACCCTTTTCTTTGAGCACACGCCATGCTTCCAGAATGGCTTCCTTTCTTGCCTGTGCGCATGTTGAGGTTGTTGGAAATTTTTGACTTTTGCTTTCATTCCAGATCTTCCCATCCTTTCCGCTGCTCGCCATCTGCAAGCTTTTTTTTTTTTTCGAGCGTCAGTTCAAAGAGGAAAATTTGAAACGGATCTTTCCTTCCTCGGTCAACTTTTCTCAAATCGGGAACCAGGATCGGGATGCACGCTTTGGACCCTGAGAAGATTGCAAGTGCGAGTTGTCACAACTCTGCTCCATCCTCCATTTCAGACTACGACCACAACGAGCAGCTCTCATACTCCGGCTGCAAACCTCCCCTCGCATCATCATGACGATCACTTCAAAAAGAAACATGGCCGAAGAAACCCTAAACACGGTCGCAGTGGTGCCGTTCGACCTTGCACCCTCCACCTCTCGACGAGCAACTGCTTCGTCCACTCCAGCATCTGCAAATGCGCTTGTTGCAGCCGCATCCAACTTGATCAGCGCCATCGCTCAAGGCTCAACATCGCTTTCCACAGCTGAGACAACACAACAAGATCCGATGTCTGATGCAGAGAGTGACGAAGGTTCAAGCTCGTTCACATACAATGCACCCTCCTCTACCGCAACTGCCACAGCCGATCATCAGGGATGGTATGCCTCAACACCGTATCACATTTCCAATCGATACTATGACGTCGATATCACCCTCAAAGCCACCAAAGCAGCTCTATCAAATACGAATGCGGACACTGACGCAACAGAGAGTGTTTTGGCAGAGAGGTTCCCAGCCTATCTCGTAGTTGTGGACAGAAGTCAACCTTTGGAGCGACATCGTCAACTCGCTAGCATCCTAGAATCCAAAATCGCAGCAGGGTTTGAGGCAGATATTAGCATTGTAGCTGGTGTTTCCCTTCTATCCTCATCACATCCGCAACTGGTTACTGCTATTGATGACGAGCCGAGATCCACTTCTTCCTCTCTTCCGAATCCAAATCAGACGAAGGCTAAGACGAGTGACCTTGTAGCACTGTACGCTGATTTCGGATGGGAATTCATCGCGATCGATGATATAGACGCAGAAGAGGATCGAGGCTTGACTCTGGGAGATGAAGAAGATGACGACAGATACAGCGATGCCGATGATGCAGATGGGATTGAGAGGATTAGGGAAGCGTTGATGAATCATATGTGGAATGGGCTGGTCAGGAAAGAACACAATACCAGCTCAACAAATCGACAAGTGTCACAGCAACAAGGCGATTTCGAGCAGTGGGAATCACATCATGGCTTTTCAGACAGCTCACCAGCAACAGACGACAACGCAGAGCCCACTATCGATTCGCAACCCTCTTCCTCCAACGATCTCGAACCAGACCTTCCTTCTCTCAACCCCAACACCCACGCGCAAACAAGCGATCTAGACGAACAACTCGCCAAACTCTTCCTCTCCTCTTCGAGCGACCTTGCTGAACTAGAAGCATTTCTTGAATCCGAAGATCCTTCTTGGCCAGCACCTTCACATTCAAAGAATATCGAAGAGTTTGATGATGATTTTCTTCCGTTCCAATCTGCAGGGGATGAATCGGATATTCCGAGTCAGGAGGAAATCTTTCAAATGCAGAATCGATTATTTAGCCCCAGGGTGGAAGGACAAGATCTATCTTCTCAATTACACCAACTACAATGGCATGCCGAGAGGGTGAGGAGTATTCAAGATCCGGATCAGAGGAGGAAAGAGGCTGCACTAGTGGCGTTAGCGTTTAGTATGCAGTGGGATAACGAAGCTGAGGATGGTACTATTGCATTTTGAAATAGGATTCATTCGTTTGGGAGTACAAGAAGGTGTGACTACTGAGCTTTCTTGAGACGTTCTTCAGCAGCTTTGAAGTTGATGACTTGCCAGATGGCTTTGAAGTAGTCAGCTTTAACGTTCTGGTACTGAAGGTAGAACGCGTGTTCCCAGGCGTCGACACCGATCAAAGGAACGTGAGCTATCATTCCAAAAGCAAATCATGTCAGTATATAACGCTTCCTCTCACCACCATCTCAGAGTTGGGTACTTACAAAGCAGGGGATCCTGATTAGCCGTAGTCACAATATCCAACTTCTTCGTCTGAGGGTTATAACCCAACCAACCCCAACCACTACCCTGAATCGCCGCAATCTGAGCATTAAATTTCTGCTTCAACCCATCCAAACCCCCAAAGTCCCTCTCAATGGCATCCTTCAACACACCACTGCTCAACTCACCACCACCCTGATTCTTCGGAGCCAGGTTCTCCCAGAACAGGGTGTGGTTGATATGTCCACCTCCGTTGAAGTTGATCGCTTTCTGAAGAGCGATAGCGGATTTGACATCTTTCTTGTGAAGGGCTTCAGCGAGTTGGTCTTCGGCGGTGTTGAGACCGTTGACGTAGGTTTGGTGGTGTTTGGTGTGGTGAAGTTCCATGATTTGGGCGGAGATGGCGGGTTCGAGAGCGCCGTAGTCGTAGGAGAGATCCGGAAGGGTGTGTTTGGAGCGGATGGGGAAGGCACGAGTGCCAGCTTTGAAGACGGGGGCTGAGGTGCGGGTGAGAGAGGTTCGCAACATTTTCAGAACGAGTTTGTATGTGTAAAGCTAAGTTTGGTATGATGGTGAAGCGTTGGAGAGTTAGGATGGAAGGAGAGGAAGAGAGAAGTTCTGCGTTGTTCCTCGGTCCACAACGGCGTTACCGCGGGTTGCTCGAGAGAAAAGGCTGTGAGCACGGACGCTCTTTTCCACTTTCACCTTTTTCGTAAGACTCGAAAACCTCCACCGACCAGCAACACAGCAGAGTGTGATGGTTGCGATCTCTCTCTCCCTCGAAAGCGAGCGAGAAGCGCCGCATCTTGACGCAATTCCAATTTCTAATCCTCGCTTGGACCTCTCTTTCAACAGATCTGACATTGTTGTCAACCCGATTAAGCAGGAATATCGGGAAAATGACACCTTTCTCGCTCGCTCGCGACGCGTTAAGTGTGCTTTTCTGAAACGGTTACGCCCTGCAGCTAACTTAACCCAAGATTTCGAACGGTCGAAAGAGCAACACTTTTGGAAGACACCGAATAGCGAGCAGACTCAGCCATTGAGACCAATGCTCCTCTCCACAATACAAACCTCTACAACTCAAATTGATCCGATACCGCAGCCATTCCGACTATAGACGATGTCAGCGGACCGCCAACCATAGAATCGCTATCAGCTCAGTCACAAAACCCCAACATGCCGGGATGCCCGAAGAAGGCATCCACGCCCAGCACAGTTATGAGACAGCGTCTCATTCAACCAAGGAGGTAGTTCCGACTTCAGACGATGAGGACATCTTCTTTATTTCACAGTCATCTGACAGGCTCAGCTCCAGCTCGAGTTCTGCACGGAGCAGTCGGCAGATCGCTACAGGTGTGAGCGAGGATGACGATGAAGAAGGAGACGAAGTGGTCTTGCCACTTGGACCCAAACCTATTGCGCAGACGAGCAACCGGGCCCATAGTGGTGTCCGTACAGAGTCGCAGACCCCAGCACTACGCTCCGAACTCGTAATAAACAGCGGCGGACCAGTGGCATTACAAGATCTCAAACAGACCACAACACGACCTCAGCCTATCAAATCGACGCGACATGGGGACCTTTCTTTGGAGCTAGTTCCGCCATCTCTAGGGCCGCTCGATCATCCAAGCAGCATCTCGAAGATGATAGAGGACCGGGATGATCATCAGCAAGATCATGCGCCATTGAAAGCTGAATACAATAGACCCCAACTTCGTACAGCAACCGAGGATGTCACAGGAGATGATGAAGGCGATATTACAATTCGTCAACAGAACGAGCCGATGTCTCCAACGCAGAGAAGCGGTGCGACCGTGCCTCTGCCGCCCAGTCGGGCCGACTCGCCCCAGCCAACACCGTCTCCGTCGATCTTGTCCGCTGAGCAAGGTCATTCACGGAGCCGGCGTGCCAGTGCTGAGGAGCCAGTACCCGCCCCTTTGGACATAGATTTCGGATCACCCCACGACCAAGGTCATATTGCACTTCACGAGCAAGCAGATCCACAGCATGTTCAAGCCAACACAATCCACCATGACCTCTCTCTTGACCTTTCCCCATCATCTACGCCTCCACTTCCACCGCTTCGCATTCCAAATGGTGCACGTGCGCCACTGACGCCACCAATACCGCCCGAGCCATTGCCTCCCTCGCCCTCCGCGGCTGCCGATCAAACGACGCACGATGAGCTTGTGGCTAGGGCCGCAGCTGCACAGCCTCCAACTCCGCCAAGACGTCAACTTCGTGCCAGGAAAGCAGCTCAACTCAACCCATACACACTCGAAGCCATGCGCTACCAACGAACGCTCATTCGCAACGATTGGGAAGATGCAGTGGTAAGCCAACGCGAATGGCATCGTCAGGAACGCAAAAGATTGGCGGAGGAAGCAGCTCGGGCTCAGCGCGAGGCACAAGGTGCTCAAGGCTCTGAGGAGTCACAGAGTCAATGGCTCGTTCCAAGTTCTGGACCCAGCTCACAAGCCGATCCCGATGACCTCTCTGTGCCTTCTTCGCCAGCTGCTCCAACAATACCGGAAGTCTTTGTCGAGATCCCAGCTCCCAACCCATCTGAGTCCAGACATTCAACAACATCCGGCTCAAGACCTCGCGCATCATCACCTCCACCTTCTCAAAGTGGAAGACTGCCCGAGCTGTCAGAGATGCTCGCAGGTCCATCTCGCAACGGTTCCTTGCCGGCACGTAGCAATATTGTTCGACCTGGCCACACCACTTACAAAGGGCATCGCACCACCGCCCAGTCACGGTCTGATACATCAGCGTCTATAACACAAAGTGCTCAAGGATCGACCACAAACGAAGAAGAATCAGCACCTGTTCCTGCACCTATCCGGCGGAAGCATCCGCTGAGAGCCGTTGCATCCTCGGATGATGACGAAGAACCCGCTGCACTTGGCGAGTCAACATCGGTACATCCGGAAGCAGTCACCGTGGAGTCGTCAGAGGATGAGCGACCATCTTCAACCCTGACCGTACCACGAGTAAGGCGGAGAAGCAGATGGTCCGGAGATGGGTCGAGCAGCGACAGCACCGATTACGAGCGGCGTTTCCGACAACTCAAGAAGATGATGCCGGCTGGTATGGCTCGCAAGCATATTCGCGATCTAAGGGCGATGCGGCACGGCAAATCGTATCATTCCGACGGGCATCTTTCCTCTTCGTCTTCAGATGCTCGTAACGGTACGAAGCCAGTCGCCCGGCCTCGAGTGCGGCCCACAGACGTCGAACAGGTCTCAGGCGACGAATCATTGCAGCCAGGACAAACCAGGAAGAGACTCAGGAGACACGATAGCTTGGATGCTAACAATGCATTGCTGTTAGACCCTGACTCGGACTCATCTTCATCTTCAACATCGTCTCTATCATCAGGTGCCTCTGTGAGGCTTACGCGAACCAGCTTCGCCAATCCTAGTCTCGACCAGGACTGTTCTGCCATGTATGGTGAGGCGGACGAGGCCGATGAAGCTCCAGCTGCGTGGTGGTCAGTCAACCGTTTGGATTCGCCCGTCCCATATCGGGAAAGAGATGCCATCGACCGCATGCTAAGTCGTACTGGTGGTCGCAAACCCAGCAAAAAGTCAATAATCCGTAAAACCACTGGACTGCCATCCCATCGCCAAGCTCGTCTAGATGGCTTCGTCTCTGCTCATCGCCATCAAGAACGGCATCAAGACACATCTCGGTCGCATCTTCGTGAGCTCGATCAGAATCAGCGACGGCACCAACACCCGATGATCACCGTCAACGAGAAAGATGTGCAGCCACGGGTCCATAAGAGAAAGAAGAAGAAGAGAAAGGTGGACCCAAGGATTGGTCGTACCTCTGCATCTGGTCCAAGACACGCTCCGGTAATGTTGCGCAACCCTCCTATCGTCCGTCCGCGTGTTCGACCACGACTGGACCTTGAGGATCACGAGCTGCTCTTTGCTGCCAATCCCCACAGATCTTCGACTTCACGTCGCCATGCAGAAGCCGACGCTGACGTAGGAGAGGTATCGGACAATGACGATGAGCCGTGGCAGGACTTTGGGACCATCGTGATGGACTCGACGCCAATGGCGCTTCCCGACACACGTTTGGCGATGCCCCGGGCTCGCACAGGAGCGCATTTCCAACAAGGTCCGTCCGTACCACCAGCTCGCGACGCATTTGCCACACCAGCTCGAGCCGTGCACGATTCGCCCGCTGCGTCCTTGGCATCAGGCAGTCATGGTATACATAATCATCTGGGTGACCGCAGCCCTGGGACACCAACTCGATCCAGACTGGATACAGTACCTCAGCAACTTCCGCGTCCGCGTCTTCATCTACAACCCACCGTACCGTTTGCCGCAGCAGAAGCAAAGGAGAGCGAAGTGTGGGATGACTTTGAAGGCATCAGCTTGGACTTCGGCATCACACCCTTGCTCAGCGGAACACGTCTCGACCTCAGCACATCTGCACTAGGAGCCCGGCTTGCAGACCTGATCGTGTTGCCAGATCGACTGCTGCATCGCGACGATGTTCCACGTACATGGATGGGAGACGTTCTTCGCCTCGATGACACTGTTCTCTCCACGGACATGGATCATGAACTTCTCTCCTCAAAGCTTCCTTTCTTCGTCGACAATCTGAGGCTTCAAGTCGGTCGAGCACTCGATGTAGGTGCAGACGCAAATGCAAGGCGACACGCGAGGAATCTGGTCGCCGACACTGGCGCCTTCCTTGGATGCTGGCTTGTACGACAGGGCCAAGCTATTGCGGAGGAGAGATTGGATGCGGCTTCTCTCTTCCGCAGCTATCGGATGATCATGGAGAGGATGGAGCAGCTGCAAGCGTATGTTCTGTCTTTGCATGAGTCAAAGGGACCTTCTACGGCGGACAGGGATGAACGAAAGCTTATTTGCCTTCATTTGGCATGGATGCGCTTCGAATTGTGCTGGCGAGCGATGGCCATCTGCGATGCAGAACCAAATCACGCTTTGGAACCGGATGCGCCTACAGTAGTGAGCTTCCTGACATTCAGCCGAGCATTGATGTCGATCCTGTTGCATCACGGACTGCATCGCTCCGTGCGCAACTTGCGCAAAGCAACGTCGTCGCCCCTCCATGCCGAAAGTCGGCCTGCCGAAGCAATGGACATCGATGCAGATGCGGACACATCTGTCTCCATCGACGAACCGACGTCAATGTGGCTCAGCGTGATCCACCTTCTTGACTCCTTCGAAAAGAGCAGAGGCATCAACGATGGGAGACTCTTTTGGACGCAGTTCGAGGCCGCTTACCTTCGATGGGATGAATCGATGCCAAAGCGAGCGCCACTTCTCCGCTCCGAAAGTTTGTGGTACTGTTTGCTTGCCATCACTACGATCTCACAAATATCACCTAGCGGAGAGCTTCAAGCAGCGCCGCTATTGCACGAGTGCTGGCCTTTGGTAACGAGAGCGCTCCATCTGGTCAAGTTTCGCTCCGATGAAAACAACGAAATGGCGATGGGCTGGCACATGCTTGCCAAACGGGATGCCTACGTGCGTATTGTTCTGCAACGATGCTGTCTGCTAGCGTCGGAATGGCGATGGACCATGGAAGGCGCAGAAGGAACACTTGCCCGTCTTTTCGATATTTTCAATAGCCACAAGCTTTCGGATCTACCAACAGAGAAAGATCACGATTTCCCGGCATTCCTACGTGACTTCGATATCGACAAATTGTCGCTGGCCGACGCAATGGATGGCGAAGCTTTGCAGGATCCTAGCTTCCACTTGTTTGTAAGATTACTCGCTCAAGCAGGTCGCGAGCTTCGTGGATCTGCGAGTGACGCTAAGGATGGTGATCGCCGAGTTTCCCGACTCTTTTCTCGAATGACACCAGTACGAGTGATGCCCTTCACGCGTAACGATGTGCCTACAAGCTCACAGCGTTCAGTTTTGTTCAATCACTACAGCGTGGTCATGCTCTTCTTGCATCTAGTGCCTGCATCTTCGCCTCAGAGGCTTCGACAAATCCAGAGCTTCCTTCCGGCCTTCAAGGACGCCGATTTCTTGAGTCAGGTAACGTGCATCAGAGCGATGATGTACGTCGCTGTGATCTTTCGACACCATCAACTCGACTTGACTCCCGTGACGAGATGGTTTGGTGACACGATCACGGTCCTTCGTCGCGAGTATGAAGGGATCGAGACGACGACGAAGCAATTCGAACGTCAGCAGATGCAGCAGCATTCCCTTCAACAACGGGGAGGACAGCAGCCACCACGACCGGACTCGCTGCGAATGGCATCGATTTTCGAAAATGCGCCTGCACGACAAGCGGCGCTGAGGAGGAAGGAAGAGGTCGCAAGATTGTTGGTGGTTGCGCTGCGATCCATACAGCACGTCATTAGGAATGATGACCTCAATGGCGGAAGGAAAGAAACGGGAGGAACGGAGGAGAAAAGAAAGCTACCAGATCAGTTGCTGCTGTCTTCAGCTTGGACACAGCAGATGCTTGAAGCGCAGATCGCCTTGGAACCACGCATCGGTCAGGAGGTGCTCAAATGCATTCAAACGTTCTTGCTAGCTCGGATACGGGGTTTGCAGCCTTCAACAGCAAAGACGACGGTAACGAATGTTTCGAATGCGGTGACGGAACTACC
The DNA here is from genome assembly GCA_019972555.1 of Ustilago shanxiensis. Taxonomy (NCBI): domain Eukaryota; kingdom Fungi; phylum Basidiomycota; class Ustilaginomycetes; order Ustilaginales; family Ustilaginaceae; genus Ustilago; species Ustilago shanxiensis. The sequence goes on along the minus strand of BPMX01000004.1, from coordinate 184,346 downwards.
AACGGGTCAAGCTCAGCAGACAGGAAATGAAGAGAGTCAAGACAGCTTTGCGGAGTTGTTTGAGGCGGATGACGATTTTGACTTTGAGGATCCTCTGCTAGCGAGGCTTTTGGATGGTGACGACGGGACGAATGCAGCCAATGGCGGAAATGACAATGCTCAAGAGGCTGCAAGCAAAACAGTGGTAGCAGCAATCGGGACTGCCGCCGTCGAACGACGCAAATGGGATCGAGAGTTTGGTGACCTCATCAAGAACAGTATCTCACCGTCCCTCTTCCAGCTGCTGTCGAACATCTACCATCCAGACAGACGAATGGAAGCCGCGGCGACTGGGTCCGTGGTCATGAGCCTCGGAGTGACGGAGCGACTCACCGATCCTTCGTTCGACAAGCCTGGCGATGCTTCACACACCTCAGCATCCCGAAGACGAATGGATCGGCTTCTGAAAGCGGCTGAAGCAAGGCAGTTTGTCGAACTCGTTATTGACTGCTGGGCAGGCTGTGCCCATGTCCTTGTCACGAACGGTCTCAGAGAATGGAGTTCGTATCTTGGCTTCGGTAACGAGTCTTGGAAGCGAATCGATGATCCTATCGGCAGAAGAGATGTTGGGTTGCGCTTCTTGCAAAATGTCGTCAGCTTGGATCCAGCAGCACTCCAGCGAAAGGAGTACGAAGTTGAATCGATAGCAGTCTGGATCCAAACAGCTGTTGCTCGCGTATTGTCCGTTCAAGACGTATACACCTGCTCCCTGATTGAAGCTGCAAAACAAGCTCAAGGCAAGGCTCCACTTCTATCTGCTCTGACGGAACAGTGGTCCGCAATCCTCCCGAACAGCTCGGACCTCGACACATTCACCGCTCACCGTCAAGCCCTCCTCAACAGCACATTCACATGGCTCTCCACCGCACTTGCAGCTGGAACAGCAAACATCGGCACCGCATACTCCATCCTCTCCGCTCTTCTCTCCTCCTTACGAGCCTATATCGAAGATACACCTTCATCCGACGCTGGTCGAAACTGTGAATATCTCGACTTCTATCGAATGGTTCTGAAGGAATTCGAAAGCAAGTTGGGCAACTCTTCAGTGCTCAACTCTCTACGAAGCGAGTTTAACGCCGCAACACAGCTCGTCAATAAGCGGCTAACGGGAAGTCAGGTCTGATCTTTGACGACTCCCACATAGCATTACATGTAATATCACTACTGCGAATAGAAATCACGCCGTCAACTGGTCTAAAACCTCTTTCAAACCCCTTACCACCGACCCCTTCCCCTCCTCCTCTTCTTCCCCAATCAAAACCCCCACCATCCCATGTATACTCCCCATCAACGCAATCAAACTCATCACCAACGGTGCAAAAGTCGGTGCAGGAGGAGTATTCACATGCTTCACCAACACCCTCCCTGCCGTTCTCGACCTTACCCTCACCTCTTCTGAAGCTTTCTCCAACAGGTCCAGCTTCTCTTTCGCCTCCCTTATTGTATCACTCCCAGCATAAACTACACTGATGCTGTTGGTACATTCCTCACCAAGCGAAAGCAGTTTGTGAAGCGATCGACGAGAAGAGTTGAACGCACCCCACCATAGAGCGCTGGAGAATTGAGAGGAGTTTTTGTACCATATTCTATCGATTAATGCGAGTTCGGAGCAAATGGTCGTGAGGGTGGTGATGAGCGTTCGAAGCGTGGTTTTGAGTCGTTTGAGTTGAGTTTGCGCTATTGAGGCTTGAGGAGTGGGGTGCTTCTCCTCCTTGCTAGATTCAAGGGCGGATGAGGGGAGTTCCGTTGTTGAGGCGGAGAGCAAATCTAACGCCGCTTTGGCTTGCTTGGGCTTTTTTTCTACCTTACCCTCATTGCTGGACTTCGGTTGTTCCTGCTGCACTTTCGCTTTAGAGGGAGAAGGAACGGAGAGCAAGTGTAACGCCGAAACATCCCCCGCCTTGCTGGACTTTTTCTTCTYCTTCGTGGAAAAGATATCTTCCAGTTGTAACCTACTCGAACTAGATGTGGGTTGAGTTTTACGCTTTTTGCCCAGGTTGGAATGGGATGGATCTTTCGGCATCTTTCCCCACAAAGCCTGGAAGAACAAGAGGGAATACAAGCGAAGAAGTGGACGATGGAGGTAAAAGAACAACTTGATCGAGCTCAAAAAAAAAAGGTTCTTCAGGGTCTATTGCAGCGAGAATTCTCGTTGTGGAGGACCGAATTCCGAGAACAAGTCTTTCACACAAAGTGGGAGAGTTTAACGGTTTTGATTGCTCTGGCTTCACAACTGCCTTGAAATCCTATCATACACGGACTGACCACCACCAGGCGATCTACCACCCTTCAGATCCGTATAGGGACTTTTCCCAGCCAACTGTCTACTACTCCTTCTCGTGGGTGTATCTGGAATCTGACCTGTACCATGCAACGAATTCCTCTGCTGTTCCGCCGACGCGAGCGGTGTCGGCACTGGATCATCTCTCAACTGATAACCCTGCGATTGGGGTCTTCCACCATTCTGTACAGTTGGCATGGGTGGAAGTCTACTCTCCCTCCTCTGCCCCGCAAAAGGCCCTTGCAAACTTGCTGGAGTTCCCGGCTGACTTCCCCCAACACTACTTCTCGCCGGACTACCGCCCACCGCAGCCAACTGAAGCGCATTCATCGTCGCCATCTGCTGTTGCAAGAAGTCCCCCGTTCCGGGTCTCATTCTCAACAACTTCATAGCCATGTCTAGGGATCCGTTGGCAGCTGCATCTGAGTCTTCCTCTTTCTTCTCCTGCTTTCTCTTTTTGATGGTGCCCAAACTTCTCTGATTGAGAACAGACTTGTTTTTGGCGCGACGCTGCGTTCCAGCGCGTCGCATCTTGAGTTGCATTCCTCTGACGCATTCCATCATCAACTCGTCGGTAGACTGATCGTGCAGCAGCAGATACGAGAGGATCTCGCGGTATTTCGGACCTTGAAGAACATCGAGCGGTACACCATGGGTGATGTTGGATTCGGCATCGTAGGCGTTGAAGTAATTCTTGAGGAAAGATAGCCATTTGAAAACGATATCCACTTCTTTGTCCGATAGTTGAGACATGGAGGAAGGTGCGTCGGAAAGAGGAGGGACCAGGATGGATTCGATGATATTCAGGACTTCTTTCCATACCTTGGTGAGAACAAGAAGCGCTTCGCTTTCCGACAGACTGCCTTTGAGCGTGGCGAGACATTCATCGAGGTAATCGAGCAAGGGAATGATGGCTGCTTCGATCTCGTGGTCTGTCAACTGAGCCGGTCTATTTTTGGGCTTAGGTTCTGGTTCCACCGGTGGAATGACAGAAGCGTTGACGTTGGTACTTGCCAATGCAGAGGCGTAGAGCGCCTTGACGTTGCCAATAGCTTTGTCTAGATTAATACCGCTCGTCTTGACCAGTGTCTTGAGCAACGAGCGCGAAAGACACTGTCGAATGAACACCGACATCTTATCGACAATGATCCGTACCATATCACTCTCTGCTCTCTTCAACGACCTGAAACCCCTTCCGAAATGGTACAAGATATCATCTCTTTCCCCTTCCATGCTTACTCTCATCAACAACCTTCCCTGCGTATCCAAATCCATCCACAACTCATGCGACAAAAAGTCACCAAAATACCTCGGATCCAACCTCAAATACGCCCTCCCGCACAAATTATGATCCCCGACCAACTTCCGATCCCACACCGTCGCAGCCAACCACATCGGCTGCTCCACATGAACATCAAACACCTCATCCCACCTTGGCTCCGAAGTCTCATAAATCGTTCTCGTCTTCGCAATCTTCTGTCCCCTCTCATCACTCAAGGTGACGAAAGAGTCAATTCTGGGATTACTACTAGTATCCCGTATCGGCTGCAAATTCTCCCCAAGCACGATCTTGATCGAAAATACAAACCTACCGTTATCCCGTTTGTCCGGCACCTCCGGACCATGTCGCTTGACAATCTCGGCTTGTTTGTCCGCATCGATCTTCTGATAGAGCTTGTCTAACAACACTCGTGCTGCTTCGATATTGTTGAGACGAACGCACGAGGTGGGTTGAAAATGGAAAGGCTCCACCTTCTTCTCACCCGAAAGGGTCTGCTTAGCTTTGACCATCCAGGCGGATTGCTTCTGTGCCATGTCCTGATCTTCAGCTGTGCGAGGGAACATCTCTTCCATGAACATCTCTTCGACTCGGCTGCAGTACTGTTCTACAGCACGACTGACGATCTTAGCCAGTGTTGTGAGGAACTTTGCGTTCTGATACTTGTCAGGCCATTTGAGTCCCAATATGAAGTCAACCGGTTGTTGCAGCGCACCAAAGAGGTCATCGATACTGCTGCTATGGACGGCACCTTCGCTTTCGATGGGAGTAAAAGAATCGTTCTGAATCGCGTTGTGCGCCCACTCAGCCGTCTTCCTCTCGCTATTCATCAGCCAATGTCGAATATGAGGTTCGAACCAATCCGTGAGACTGAAGCTCACCTCTGCTTCAGGGCAGAAGGCTTTGTACATGCGCAAGAGGGCTTTGACGCGATTGTAGAGGGTAAAGATGTCTTCGAACGCTAGAGGATCGTGTTCGCGTGTGGCATGATCGACGACTTGTTGCTTCATCGATTCAAGATCATCAAGGAAGAGTGGTACTTGCTTTTCGAGCAATAGCGAGACGGGATCGACAGAGCCGAGGACAGGTTCAGGATATCGCTTATCTAGCCTCTTGGCGCCCTTTTCAAGCCAGTCGAGCAATTGCACCAGTGGAACCACCTCGTTGGTCACGATCTGCGAGAACAGCTCCGTCGTCTTCGCGGTGTAATCGTGAATGGCCATAATACGAATGGCGTCCTTCAGCTCCTCCACATGCGATTCGAGAGCGATCGTTTCGGCTTCAAGCCGCCTATCACGACGGACGAATCCACTCGAGTGCAGATCCTGGATCATGGCCAAGTAGGGCTGAATCTCTTCCGTCTCGACATTATGAATGTCCTGGAACGTCTCGTACAGATACCGCAGGAATGACTCAAAGAGCGAAGTGTAAAGCTTGACCAGCTTCGACTGTTCGAGTTGCATCCAAGCTGTAAAGTCGACTTCCGAAAGAGTGCGCATGACCGAACCGAGCGACTCCGAGACACAATCCAGCGGAACTTCTCCGTTGTCGTACTTGGTCTTGATGACATCCAGATTCGAAACGCCAAGGAAAGGTGAAGGGAGCCGCCAGCGTTGAGCGCATTCGGCAAGCAGCTCCACATGACTCTTGGAGAGAATGCTCAGCGAGACCTCCTCTTCCTCTGGCTGATGCTTGATCATCTCTAGATCGTAATCGATGCAAATCTCAAGTGCTCTATGATAGTAAGCACGCGGATCAGGAGGGATATAGACGAAGGAAGCAAATGCATCGTCATCTCCCGCATCAATCGAGAGGCCTGCGAATTCGTCATCTGGAGTTGCGGTATTCGATGTTGGTGCAGAAGCGTTCTCTGTGGTAGGTGTGCCATTCCCAGCACCACCACCGCCGCCATACGAGTCCGGTCGCGAAGGTGCTGTCCGTGACGCTGAAAGGCCTGGAACGTCGGAAGATGTGCTCTTGAGAAGATCCGGATTATTCTGACACATCTCCATCATGATCTGAGATAGCTGAGAAAGCTCTTGTGTCCTCCAACGTTGATATGCTTCGTCCGAAGCAAAGTCTTCCCTGCGCCCTGGCCATGGCTGTTGGAGATTGATGTTCTTCACGCACTGTTTGAGATCGGTCATTGCAGCCTGCTCTGTGCATGTCTTCTTCACAAACTCGATGTCCTGGCTCAGCTGGTTGAGATCGACCGAAAAGAGCGCACCCACCGTACGAACCATGCTCGATTCTGCCAACGGATTTGATGTGGTGGGCAGAGTGCTGGCTGAGCTAGCTCTGCGACTCGTGCTTGCAGAGTTTGCGCTCATGTATTCCTTTGCACCTGCATATCCATTGGATCCAGCTGAGACGCCAGGGCTAGCCGCCGCGGTGCTCGAGGACGAACCCGATGCAGGTGCTAGCTTCGCCGAGTAGCCCTCCAGTCGCTCCGTCAGCTCCCTCGGAACACCGCTGACAGTCTTGAGACAGTCGCGAATGATAATGACAAACTGACCAACCTGGTTGTTGAGCTCCTGCTTCCACTCGTCCCCCACCGAGCGTTTCTTCAAGCTCGCTTGCGCCGTGGTGACAAAGATAAGGATGAGTTCTTCGATCTTTCTATTTTCCTTCATCTGCTTTTGGAAGGAAGCCTCTTTGAAAGTGCCGTAGAAGATACCGATCGTCTGTCGTAAGCTCTGCTCTTTGAATTGCGCGTCACGTCCCATGGCTATAAGTTCGAGGCGATCGTTGAGCCGTTTGATGAGCTTTTCAGGGAAGCGTGCTGATTTGGAGGAGCCGCCTACATCACGCACCATGTCTGCGAGACCTGCAAAGCCCATCCAGCTGTCACTCTTTGAAGATGAAGAGTCGGATGCCTTTTTTGACGATGATGCCCCTGCTATGGAAGTGGCACCAGTAGGATGTGGAGACAGGCTTTCCCTCGCTTTTGCCTTTGCATCTCTGCGCGCCTGTGTGAGATGAGCGTGATAGGCGACCTGTAGGAGGAAGACGTAGACATCGCCATCAGTCATGACTTCGCGAGCGTAACCGCTGCGATTGCTCGTAGTGCTACGAGTCGTCATTGTAGTGGTGGTGAGGCTGGCTGTTTGGCAGAGCCGGGTTGCGGGTTGTTGGAGGTGGTTTTGATAGCTATTAGGTGATGGCCGGCAATCGTGGCCGACCGCTTGGACCGAGACGAAAAGCTAGACCTAGAAAGCTATTCAGATGCATAAACGTGTGCTGCGAATCATGGCGACAGCCGAGATGGGTGTAATCTGATGGCGATGTGGTCGCGATGCGGCGATGCGAACGCGACAAGCTCTGTTGTTGTAATGAGACGGTTGTGACTTGGTCCTGGGTGCCAACGACGACCAAGTCCGCTATTCTGAGCCGATGTTGTTGTTGAGGGTATATATGGACGGAGCGAATCCGGCGAAGAGGAAGTGATGTGATGAATATAGAAGAGACAGAGGTGACGCGAAGTCCCGGAGTTGACGACGAGATGAAACGAGGGGAACCTCTGTGTGGAGCGAAAGAAATGGTCCGGCGGAGAGTAGATATCGGCATTGACACGGATCTCCCGACACATTACTCTCACACAGCCAGGGAACTGTGAACAGCTCAATCAATCTGACTGAAATCGGATTCAAGAAAGGGTTTCGAGACACACACACAAGCACGCACACAGACACGCAGGCAGCATCATCAACGTCAAGAACTCAGCCGCGTCGATCCTCTCTGCGTCTGTGTCTGTGTCTGTGTCTGTGTCTGTGTCTGTGCGTGTGCGTGTGTGCGTCATATCGGTAAGGCCGACCCAACGAAAAAAAGACTCGCCTTTGTTAGACTGTGACATATTGAGCGCTTACATAATCGAAAGCCTTCCCACTTTTTCAAGATCTTCTTGCTTCTCGGAAAAAGTGGACGTCAATGACATAGCAACTTCGCGACATCCGATCAAGGCACACTCTCTCTACAATAACACACCACATCCCCACTATAAGTGCGGAACCTCCGACCCTTCCAGCTCAGCCCAGCGTGTAACAACCATAATGGTCGCAGGTGCTGCTTCGCTCGCCCAGCGAGCTCGTTTGCGCAGCACGCCGTTGCTCGCTTCAGCTGCTCGTCTTTCTTCCAACAGCACAGCTTCCACGTCTCGTCTTGTTTCCTCGTCACGAAGCTTTTCTCTTGCTGCCTCGGCATCGCCGAAGACATCCAACGTGCGCACTTCTGCCTACAACTCAGCCACCTTCACACGATCTGGCGTCGCTTTCCCCGCCCAGTCGACGCTTCTTGCCGGCAAGCCCTTCTCGTCCAGCATTGCGCATCGAAGTCTCTCCCTTTGGCCATTCTCCAAAAAGTCGCAGACCGCAGATGCTTCTCAAATTTCATCGGAATTTGAGACTAAGAAAGACGAGGCCGTGAATGCTGCAAGTGACTTCAAGCAGTCAACCGAATCCACTCTTCAGGATGCCAGTAGCTCGCTTCAGGATGGCTTGCAATCCACCCAAGAGGCTGTTTCTGACGCTGCCTCAACACTCCAAGCCAAAGCTTCGGAATTCAACCAGACTCTTACAGAACAGTTCAGTAACGTCGACCCCACTTCTGCTGCCACTGTAACGGAAGCGTTCACTGGAGCTGTCGGTGTTCGAGCCGGTGAACTCACCGAGTTGGGTCTCAACCACTGGAGAACTCCACCCGGTTGGATCACTAACCTTCTCGAAACCATCGGCACTACCACCGGTCTTCCCTGGTGGGGTACCATCGTCGTCACCACCGTTGCCCTCCGTCTTCTCATTGCACCTATCAACGTTGCAGGTCAGAAAAACGCCATTCGTCTTGGCAACATCCAACCTGAAATGAAACGCAATATGGATGACATCAAACACTTCAAAGCCGCAGGAGATCAGATGCAGATGCAAAAAGCCGTACTGGCAACCCGGAAGCTGATGCGCGATAACAACACCAATCCTGCCAAGAGTTTGGTTCCGATCGTATTTCAGTTGCCGTTGATGTTCTCGTACTTCTTGGCGTTGGAGAGGATTGCGAAATCGGGTTCGGAGACTTTTGCTCATGGTGGTCCATTCTGGTGTCTGGACTTGACGGTGCCTGATCCGACTTACATCCTACCGGCTGTTTCTACACTTGCTACTCTAGCTGTGGCCGAGCTCGGGTTCAAGGTGGGAACCACTGCTCAGTCTGATCCTGGACAGAGTCAGATGATCAAGTATGTCTTCCGCGGTTTCATGCCTATCCTTGCTTGGTTCTCCACCACCTTCCCTTCCGGTGTATTGATCTACTGGGCCACCACCAACTTGTTCTCCCTCCTGCAATTGGGCGTTCTCCAAATCCCCATCGTAAGAAAATGGGCCAAATTCCCTAAACGCATCAAACATCCCAAAAACCCTTACCAGGAGGAAAGCAAAGGCTTTATGGACAAATTCAAAGCGGCTAGAGATCAACTTTCAGACTCATCAACCACTCGTCCTGTCGCCAAACCTGTAGTGAGCAACAGTGCAGCAGGCACAAGATCGGATGCATTGAAGGAAATTTTGGACGATAAGGCAGCTTATGAGGCAACACCAACCGCAGCCTCGGAGAGTGCGGCAGAAAGGAGGAACAGAGAAAGGATTCTGAAGGCTCGTCAACGTCGTGCTCGTCAGTAGATGATATGTAGCAATTTGCTTGGATCAGATGAATACTACCTTCCACCTCTCAAAATCGGGTTTCCATCTCTTTTCTGTATTCTTAACTTAGTCCTGTAAAGCTCAATTGACATGAACACAACTCAAAGGTTCGAAAGTGACTTAAACGTTCAAACGATCATTGACTGAGAATGTGTGCTTTGGTATTGATCAATTGACTCAAAAAGATAAGTGACATGAGCTCCATGAATGTGATTGTGATTGAAACTCAAATCAGGCCTCGTTTCGGAGCGGATTCGAAGATCTCCCTTCTCCGTCACCAGCTACGACCTCTTCAGTCTGTGCTGGAGGTTCAATCACAACCTCGACTCCATCTCCCGTTCGCTCCTGTTCTTCACCTCTTATTTCATCCTCAACCTCCTCCCTTTCGTGTTCTTCAGCTGCACTCTCTGCATCATCTCGTATCACATCTTCCTGCTGCTGCACATCAGGCAATTCAACATCGCTCGCCAAATCAGGTACATCTTCCGTCTCCTCTCTTCCCCTCCCCACCGGCAGAACCGGCTTGGGCTTCCATATATTAGCATGTAACAACCTCTTCCAATACGGAATTCTCTCTCCCTCTCTTTTCATCCTAATCAGTTCGTTCCTACTTTTATCTTTCAACTGAACATTATTCCATCTTGCCAAAGTTCTACTCTGGGTTCCATTCACTCCGTGTCTTTTGAGGATCTCGGTGTAGACTTTAAACTTGGGTGCGACTTTTTTGTATCTCGCCAACTCATGCAACGAGGTGAGAAGACAAGATACTTCATCAGGAGTCCACCGAGAACGACCGGTCATGTTGTGACCTGTAATGTAGAGGTTCGATCGTTTGTAGGGTTCGACGCGGACCGATTGACCTAAAGGCTCGGTGTGCGTTGGACGACGACGACGAGAAGAAGAGGGTTGGGGAGGATCTTCGTCGAGTTCATCGATTTCGTCGTCAGGGATGGAGGATGGATCAGGTTCTTCCCGTGGCCCTGCTGTACGAGAGCGAGAGTTTTCGGGTCGATAAGGTCCAATACGACGTTGCGGGGGTGCATTGGAAATGCGTAAGATCGCTGCTACGTCTCCATTCGTTCTTCGACGAGCTATAGCGTCGATGTTCTCTCCTTCTTCCATTTCGTCAAAGGGAAGTGGCAGAGCTTCGTCATCCACTTCAGGTCGGTGGAAATGTAATGTACCGGGACGAGGTTTCTTGGCTGCAATCGCTGCATCCAATGCTGCTCTACGGTTGAGAACATCACTGTTATCGTCACCGATAAAGTTTTCATCCGGTGTAGCACGAGTAGCGCCCAGCTCTGGGTCAGTTGGGTCTATGCGACGTGCTGTTCCATCTCCAGATTCGGATTCGGATCGCTCACCGCTGGCTTCACCTTCTTCAAGCAGGCGACCGGATGCAGTGGATAAGATACGAGCTGAGGTTCGTGTTTGGCCAGAAGGTAGACCACGACCGAGACCGACAGGGTCGCCGCGATCTTCAAGTGTGTTGAGTAGACTGCCTAGGGAGCGAGTTACTCTCGCCGTGCTTGGTAGCTGCTGTTCATCTGCTGTGCCTCTAGCAGATTCTTTTCGTGCTTGCGTTTTAGCGGGGCTGAGCGATTCCTCTTTGAGCTCGAGCCGTCTTGCAGAGCTTCTAGTGCTCCTATTCTTGGCGCTTCGACGCTCGTTTCCAGAACCCTGCCCATCTTCTGCCTCGTCGTTGTTCGCCGCCGCTTGCGCTCGTGCAGCGTTCGACCTCAAGTTACGTCTCGGTCTGGGTGTGGCTCGCGGTGCGCCTTCAGCTTCGCTAGCATCAGACTGTTGCACCGCTTCTGTCGCCTTTGCTTTACCTTTACCCTTCGCTTTTCGCTTACCACCTCTCCCACCTCTGACTGCGTTCTCGAGAAACACATCTTCCTCTTCCTCGCCCTGCGAATCGAATCTGGATTCCCTCACCGCAGCAGCAGACCCGTCCAATAGCCTTTGATTCTTCCTCGCTCCCGACGACGTGCGTCTCACGAGCCTGTTCTGACTATCAAAGCCCAACCTACTCGCTCTCTCCTTCGCAGGTGAGTCAAACGGTCCATCCCGGTTCCGACGTAACTCCGCGACACCAACAGCATCACTGCTGTCTGAAGGTTCCAAGGCCTCCGACGCCGATTCGACAAACCGCGCAGTGGCACGACCGGAGCTGTTGATCGCAGCAGAAAGTCTCGTGCTAAGCTTGCCACGGGGCGGACTAGACGCGATGTTAAGATCAATGCTACTGCCCGAAGCTGCTTCTCCGTCATCGGTGGTTCCTTCGAGAAGCATGGCATCAAGTTCGCGGATCTTTTGCGTTTCGGTCAGGTCTATCTCCTCATCTTGTTCCCGAGTTGTTTGCACTACTCGGCTCCCTCGTGGGTCTTCTTCCAACATCTCATCCAACCAGCCTTCGAATTGCGAAGCGTAGGCTTGAGATCCTTGCGTTGCCTTGGGAGTAGACTGACTCGGTCCCGCTGCATAGTTCGAAGATCGATCGTAGGCATCGTCGATTACCGAGCTCGAAGCGAGGATCGGCTCTGGTGGGTCCGAAGAGACAAACGAACCGGACTCTCGTTCAAGTCGATCAATGATAAGAGGAAGCGTGGTGGAACGCATCCCTTGGTCCACCTCACGAACAACATCGTGTACGTAGCCTGTGAGATCGGCGGCCATGCGGCGGAATGAGAAGTTGGCACGCATGGTATCGACGTCCAAACCCATAGCTTGCAGGTCGGTCTGTCGGACGTTGGCAAAAGTCTCATAGCGTTGCACCATCCTTTCGATGTCCATGCGTGACATGTTTCGTTGGCGTTTGACTCGTTGGAGGGAGTGTCGGACTACCTCGCCGCTCATTAGGTCGATGAGATGGTCAGAGATCGTGCTTCTTGCCGCATCCTCGGTCATCTCGCCAGCACGAACTTGATCGACTGTACGCTCGACACGATTGATGTAAATCTGAATGCTCATGTCGAGCAACATGTTGAGTGCTGCATCGGACACTTCCCAGTCGAAGGGCAGAATCCATCGAAGAAACACGCGTCGGGCATCGCTGAGTTCGCTGATCTTGCGAAGTGGCGCACGAGCCATGTCTTCCTTGGTGATGGATTGTCCATCTGATCGTCCATACTGTGCCGGGTCGGTAGGAAGTTGGTGGATGTAATGAACAAAGGTAGCACAGTTGGCCATCTTCATTGCCTCCTCCAAGCCATCTGGACGCGGTTCTCCTGAAGCGCGCAAGGAGCGTGTTACCTCTTCGATATCGATGAAATGGTGCATGTACTGACCTTCAGCAAGCAGCTGATTGGTCTTGTATGACTCGAAAGGTCCCCAGTTGCGCAGCATATCGTCAAACGTTCCAGGTCGCCAACGGTGGGTGTATAGGTCCATGTAGAAGTGAAGCACTCCTTTGGCGGTGATGACAAGCGCAGCACACCGTTCTCCGATCGTTGGTACATCGAGACGTCCATCCGGCTGAGCAAGGGAGGGTCGCAGACGTTGGCCTGGTCGAGCCATTGTATTGTTGCCTACTGTTTCATCTGCTGAGGTGTCCTCGAAGTTGACGCCTGCGGCGATGGAGCGTCGGTTCTGACGCGCTGTCAATGGTGCTCTAGACGTCGAATTGGAGACTTCGCTCCGAGCTGTGTACAGGGTGCGAGATCCTGATTGTTCGGATGGGACAGTGCGAGCGACAGGCGCACTCTGTCGCGAGCGTCTGGATATTAGAGAGCGGCTGGACAGGCTTGAAGGGCCAGCGACGCTGTCGGCTTGCGGTGGTGCAGCGATGGATGCCCTCGCACCTCTTGCTCCACCACCCTGGTGCTCCCGGAGACGGAATCGATCCAACGCTGTCTGCGTGGTGTCGATGTCAACCGGCTGGAGCAATGTGCGACGGACTGGTCGTGGCGTTACTTGTTCCAGAACGAGCATCTCGTCCAGAGCTTCTTGGTCTGCATCCTCCTCGCTAATGGCGTTGTCGCTGTCTTCTTGGAATCGTTGTCGTTGGGCGGCTCGACGCGTGTTTGAGATAGTGTCATTCGGCTGATCGACATCCGAAGAATCCGTGAGGCTAGGGAAACCGGATGTGGACGGTGGAAGAATGAGAGTCGAGCGTCTCCTTAAGCCTTTCACGCTGCGAGATCGCGAGACAGCTGCAGAGGTCGAGGCAGAAGCTGCGTTTGAGGCTCGCGTCCGCCTTGATCCTGATGCGATCGAAGACATCGTGACAAAGTGACAGCGGTCTGGCTCTCAGTGCATGAATAGCTCTCGAGAGTAGTATGCGGACGTTGTTTCGAGACTTGAGGCTAGTAGTCAGATATCAGAGATGTGCCATGGTCGGTTTGCAAAGTCTAACGATGAGCTGCTTGTGGTGTTGCTGCTTCCGACAGAGCACGGATGTCGATGCACTTGTGAAAGTCTTGATGCAGCTGAGAAAGTCTCGATGCGAGGACTCGGGAACGGTGACGGTGTCAGCTGATACCACCAGCTGTGGGTATGGTCTGTACTTGACTGTAATGACAGTACTCAAGGTAGGCGCAGATAAGCGGATGGAAGTGATGGATGGAGGGACAAGTCAATGGTGGATGATCTCGAAAGTGGAGCGGAGAGCTTCCTTTGGTTGCAATCTCACTTTTCCAAAAGTGACACCTGAGCACTTTTCGACGCGTGCTTCTTCTACAAGCTCAGCACACTATGTTCCGACGCGTCTCTTGCTTTGCTGTATGACTGTTCAAAATCTCGATAGAGCTCACTTCGGATAACGTTTCCTCATACTTGTCCGAATGAAACTCCTCGCCATCAACTTGTGAGGAACCACGCCTCCGTCTCTTGACGAAGGACCATATAAGCACAACGACAGAAGGACACAAGCAACGAAATATCATGAACTTTTCTTTTGCGCGAATGAGAGACAAACTCTAGAATTACAAGCGAGCAGTGCAACAAGCGCTCCAACCATGGCAAGTCAGAGCGTCCAACGAGTCGTAACAAGTCATATTTTTTTTGCAGTGATACGCTTCCTTTCGAAGGCAGACTGATTCTTCCAGTTAAGAAGCTGAATTGCAAGAAAAGGGGCTGCCAACACTGCCCGATTTGTACGAGTCTCGAATTGAGATGGCACTGGCCCAAACACCAACAACGCAGATCACAGCCGAGATAGCGATGATGGTGACGGCAATGATCATGCCCGAGACCTTGCGCCACGACTCGGTCCATCGACCCTGGTTGAGGTACAACCACATGACGGCACTGAGACCAGTGAAAAGCGACCAGAAAAGAGCAGCTTCCAGACCGAGGAACGACGAGAAGAAGGGGATCAACTCGGCCAGAATAAAAGCGAGCACCCAAGTGAGAGCGTTGATGAGGGTCCAAACGATCCAGCCGAGGGTGGTCGAGTTGTGGATGTGCTGAGGTCGAGAACGGAAGACGATAATGTAAAGATGCTTGTTGGCAACCTGACCACTCTCACAACCAGCGATGAGGATGGTGGGCAAAGCAAGACCGTAGGCGATTCGGCTCGTGGTGTACGACAAGCTGTTAAGCGATGGCGAAGTGGTGTACTGGCCAAGGTTGTGGTAGATGACACCTCCGACGAGCAAGTAGAGAACGAGCTGTACAGCGACGAGGAGAGTAAGACTCTTCTTGAAGTCGGTGGGCTTGCGCATCTCCGAGATAATGGGCAGGTAGCTTGGGATAGCACCGAAGCTGACGAAAAGATTGAGAACGTAGAGGAAGCCAGTGAGGAAGTCGACCTTGACACCGGGAGCAGGACCGAAAGCGACGACTTTGATGGGTGGTGCGTTGGCAGGAGCATTCTGAGGTCCAGTGATGCCACTAGCAATCATGGCAAAGATGACGACAACAACGATCGAGCTGAACGAGACGAAAGCCGAGATCGAGAAGAGCTTATACGATCGTGGCAGGGTGAAGAGGAAAGAGATGACTGCGAAGACAAATGCAAGAGCGATAGCACACGAGTGCCAGCCAAGGATGTAGAAAGCCTGTCCACCTAGTAGAACGTGGTTACCCTGCAAGAACACGGAGAAGATGAGCTGAGCAGCACCGAGGAAGCGAGCACCCCATGGACCGAACATCAGGAAACCGGCATCCTGAAGATTCTGGACACCAGGGAAGCGCATCTTGAGTCTCCAGTACTGGTAGCCAGTGTACCAGCAGATGTAGGCGAAGAGGAAGGTGAGCAAGATGAAGGGGACAACACCGAGCGAGACGGCTACGAGAGGGATACTGAGAATACCGAGTGCAATAGCATATGCGACCTGGTTAAAGAAGGCACCCTTCCATCCGAGAGTCTTGGGGATAGCGGCATGGTCGTGGACACGCTGCTGCTCTTCCTGTGCCTTGGTGACCTCTTCGATGTCGCTGACCTGGACATTCTGACCCTTTTCGGTTGTTTCGTACATCTGGGCTCCACGCTCACCGAGAAGCTCGAAGAGATAGCTGTCTTGCCACGTTTTTGCTCGCTCGCCAGAAGGAAAGAGGAATGATCGACCAACGGGGCGTGATGACTCGGCTTTGCGCTCTGGTGATGGAGACTCGCTTCGTCGAGACGGATTGTGTTCGCGTGCAACGGCGCTTGTAGTGGTGATGCTGTCGCTGCTCATGCGAGCGGGTGTTTCTTGGGCTGATGTGGCCATCTTGTATGTATATCGATGGAACTGAGAGTGTTAGAGAGGCTCCGTTCCGTCGCTGCGATGTGATGTTCAAAGAAGTAATGCGCGCAAGTCTGCAAGTACGACACACCGAAGCGCTACAGCCGAACTGAATGCTATAAAGAAGAAAGAGAAGCGGATCAAACGTGCGCTGCGCCTAAGGGGTCGTTTAAGCTTGATTTATGAAGTGCGCCGATTCTGTCGGTGTCGACCGGTGTAGGTAAGGACACGCTGCGGAGATAGTGAAGTGAAGGAAGATCAAGAGGGGTGGGAAGGATGGCGTGATGATAGGGACAACAGAAGCTCGAGGATGAGCTTGAGTGGGGATGTGGGAGGTAAGAGAGAAGGAAGAATGAAGGAGCCAAAGAAGGTAGGCAAGAGAGAACTGGAGAGATCAATGCGCAGCGGAGGAGCCGATGGGAGGCGGAAGCGGTAGAGTGAAAAAAAGGCCAGAGGGGAAGGGTGAAGGAAGCAAGCTCAATCTCATCTGTTAAACGAAAGCACAACGAGTCTTTCCTCCCGTTGTGTCGACTGTGCCGAGAACAGACAAAGCGATGGCAGGCAATGGGCTCATTGGATGAGGGTGATTCGAGACCTACTCAATAACAGGAAGACGACACCGAGATAGACCGTATTCTCTGGTGCCTCATGCTATTGAGCGTCCGTTGCCACCAGAGTGAGGATTCGTGCGTGGCAAAAGGGTCCTTCTATCAAACTCGATTCATAGCTAGGAGGCAGATACTCTGTTTTGCTTTGCTTTGCCGTAACCTCTTGCCTTCAGGGTCGAGATGAGAATGCTCGCGCTAGGGAACGAGGTGCGTGACCAAGACTCTCTGATGCATCGTAAGTGCATTGGCGCAGCACCGAAGCATTCCCGGTGCGCTTTGCTTGCCTCTCGTTCTTTTCTGCATTCGATTCACTGCACTTACTATTCCTGAGTGCATTTGGTTCGGCTTTTCCGACGGCTCGTCATGACACACTCGTTCAATGTGAACCCTTCCTTCCAGTCAGGTGAGCATATCCACCCTCAAGTCGACGAACTCGACTCGGGCTGAAGCGAGCGCCTCGGAAGCATATGTTCGAGTCCATGCCTCGATCGCAAGCTATTCTTTGTTATGTCCATCTGATCCAAACCGGCCTTCGTCTGATGAGGTTATGTGCAGCATCATAGTACGCTGAGGCTAGGAAAACGTCGAGTTCCGCATTCTCTGGCTACTGCGTTAGCGAAGCTGTTTTTTTAGCTTAGGAGAAAAGAATTTAAACATAAATAAATAAAACAATGATGGGTGAAGGAGCTGTTCGGGAAATTTTTGCTGGAAATGGCTCTCGGCAAAACGAAACCACACAAGCAAACTACGCAAGCAACGTCACATGGCCGGACATCATCATCCTCAAATTTCCGCTCCCCTTGTGCTCATGGACGCCTCGTTGTGCGCTAAAACGAGATGAACCGTGGCTAAATCAGTTTTTCTTCTCTGCAGAACGCACATCCTTTTGCCTCCAATCGCGAAAAACCAAAGCCACTCTTCTCAGTACGGGTCACCCGTTGCCTCTGCTATCGTCGAGGATGTAGGGGTTTGAGAGGGAGTTGTAACGTATGACAACGGAAAGTGGGTGCGCAGGGTCAATAAAGCCACAGGAGAAAAATTCAACGCTGAATCCACCCCCGTTTTGTACGGCGAGAAAATACGCTTACGTCGTTTCGATTGGACCACAATAGCCAGCCTGCCGACACTCGTTCATGCAGCTTGATCCCATCGTTTTCATCAGATTTGGTGGAAACACTTGATTGGCTCCTTCCTGCTGCAGTGACTCGTTTGTCTTCATCTACAATCATGAGTATTGTTAAAGCGACTCCAATCCCTATCCTTCCGTTGTCGGTTTGATGTCCAGCAAGGAGCAATGATTGCGAATCGATGGCGAGCTTGGAAGGGCAACAAGGTCGATACGTCAGGAGGCGCAAGAGCCGGTAAGCTTTACGTTTCATTCCCTGCTTGCGGTGGAAACTCGACAGCGGCAAGGAGCGGGCGGCAATCAGAGCGGCTTTGAAGTCGCGGGATCGGAAAATTTTCATTTCGTTTAGAAGACATGCAGTTTTTTTTAGTGGTCCGCTGACCTTGCCAAGACGATGAGAAGAATTTGGACAATCGGAAGCTCAATTTTTTTTTCCTTTTTTTTTCATTGCTGCGTCAAACGATGTCGATCCTATCCAAGGACGGAATGGTTGCCAAGTTTTCGGAACCAAAATCCGACAGCGATCTAAATTGTGCGCAAAGTCGGAGCGACCGGCACAACTTTTTTTCTCTCCTTCTGGTTGCGCAGAATCTGACGGATCGTCGGAAGACATCGATACACTTGCTCAACCCGATCTTGAACATCGGAGATCAGGATCAAAGGGCAATGAATACTTCGTATATGTAACGGGCACGTTCTCGGATAAGGAGATCAGCGATATACATCATAGCATCTATATCTACCCCGCTGTGGGGTTCACGCAATCTTGTGATTGATCAGAAGACGTGCATGCCAACTGCAATGGTTCGTGTGGGGTAGACTACAACCGTATGGTATGGTTCAACGTGGACAACACCGAGATCGACGATCGTATGAACTGGAAGGGCCGAAGTTTCAGGCAGGGCCGAAGGCTTATGACGAGATTTGGACCGTTTAGTCCGCCGGGATCGAGTTAAACTCCCCGATACCCATGCTCAAACGTCCCTCCCGATGAAACAATCTGTCCGATTGTACCAGACTTTGACCGTCAAACCCTTGACTCGACCGATGATGAGTTACCCAACCCTGCAAACCCGAACTTTGCTTTCCTCTTGATGTTTCGTCGTCGCCGACCAATGCGCTTTGTTCGTTCAGCCCTTTGCGCTTCTCCAATCGACAGTTCTGGATGACATACAGTACATGGGCAAACCCAAAGCGTGGACGTGGGCAGATTGTGGCGCTTTGATTCCCCGCAACCTGCACAAACATGGACCAAGGATGTACGATACTGATCCGGGGTACAGTTACATAGCCGTGCTGTTCTTCATGAATCGGCTTGCGGCAGGAAGTCCTTCACTTTTTCTTAAACGGCTATTCACGGTCGTCCTTCGCTTCAACCAAGATATCTCAGACCGTGCTCGAGGTTGTACTCTCACTCCCTGTTGTTATGGGATTGCTATCCCGACTCGATCGGGTGCGTTTCATTTACTGCTTCCGAAGACTGACGCAGTAACGAGTGTGTAAGAGACATGAAAAAAGGCTGTGTTGGGTAAGATTATTGCAATAGTAAACACAAGTCACATCCCGATCAGCTTCTTTGCAATCGAGATCTTATACATTGGCTGCCACCAAATCTGGATCTCATCAATGGACGAGATGCAAGCCAGTGCTGTCGCCCAGCCCGGACCCACGAATCCTTCTCCTGCTACACGTCCATGAGCTGGCAACACCAAACCCGGCGATCTCTCATCCTGACCACTGATTGCTTGTGGTGGCCGCAACGGCCAGGGTGTATGCTTACGATATCCATTCGGCGGAGGACGCCAAGGAACGGCACTTCTACCAGGATCGTCGATGAAGGCACGCCAGGTTACTTGGCCGCGAGGAATGTTCGGATCACCCAGCACTTTGATGGCCTCCAAGACCCGTGCGCCGACTCGAGCAGCACTGCGTCGACTGATACGAGTTTGTTCGTACATGTCATCGCTCGATAGCAGAGGTTCAGCGGGCCAAGCAGGAACGCGTTCGTCAGGTTCAAAATCAAACGAAGTGAGCTGACGTGCTCGAATGTAGAGTAGCTCGATACCGTGAGGACCATACGTCATGCTGTAGAGCCCTTCAATGGCGTCCCAGTCAAAGTCGGGATGTGCTGGATCGTGATGCGGGGGCGGAGCAATGTGCTGGTACACAACCGGCTCCTCTGAGCTCGACGCCGTTGCACTGATGCTCACCTCAGGTCCAAAGGAGGCTAGCGACGGCGAAATGGCAGCACTGGCCTCCGACGTTGATTGCCTTATCGCAGGCTTGCTCAGCAAAGAGCTGCGGTCTGGATTACGAATCGGGAAGAATCTCGGTCCAGACTCCAAGGCATGTGCCTGAATCGGCCAAGGGCGATAAGGCGGCGGAGGAGTCATCGTGAGCGAGTCGATGGTCAAATGCTCACCTTCGAGCAGCAGTCGATCTTCATTCCGAACTGTGGCAAAGATGTTGGACCGGCCAATCTGCTTTTGACCAAGTCGGCTCCAAGGTGGAGAGCGAATAGCAGGTAGCAGCGCAGGAGGCGGGAAGATGGTGGGCGGTAATGGCATAATGATGGAAGGTGGCGAACGGAAGGCTGCGTTGCGCTCCTCTGCATCGACGTACGGCTGATGAGGAGCGAGCGAGACCTGTACGTTTTCATCATCCTGATTGTCGTCCGAACGCGTCGAGACAGCACCGGAAAGTGGGTAGATGCGATGCTGCAGGTTACCCGCCGTGTGTCGATGTGGACCAAGCAAGAGTCTGCGCAGGTTTGTGTGCGCAGGGTCGTCCTCTTCCAGGTCAAAGCCAAAGTTGAAGAAAGCAGGCGCTTCGGCTGCTCGTCGTAAAACGCGATCGATCTCTTCGGCTTCGTTCTCGTCGAAATCAAGCTCATCTCCATCTTCTTGGTCATCATCATCCATGTTTGTGCGCCCTCCTCCGTCATTGATCCGAGAAGACCTCCCGCTTCGACTGTTTGGATCAAGACTTCGAAGCCATGACTGGCTTGAGATGTGTGCTCGAAGGTCGGTCCCAGCAGCCATCTTGTTGAATTCCGAACTGGGACCTGCAGTGGCTGAGGATGACGCTACATTTGATGGAATGTTTCCACCGCGCTGAACATCAGACCAGCTATAATGCCACAGATTCTCGGTGCGGATGCCTGGCTCGCAAAGATCGGTGCGAACCTGTGTCAGGCTGCGTCGCAGAATGGTGCCCTGACCGATCACCGCTGCGTTGCTGGGCATAGGGAACCCAGTCACTTGGGACCATCTGTCCATGTCGCTGTCGAGACCTTGTAGTCGATTGGTCGGGTACACTCGCTGACATACAATTGAAGGCGATTGACGATTGGCGCCTGCAGACGCTGAGGCATTCTGACGTGATGCGGGTTGTGAGGGATTTGAGCTGCCGGAAGTTGTGCTTTGAGCAGAGACTCCTGTAGAGTCGTCATCTTCACAGGTGAAATGCAGGTCTAGGACGATGCGGACAACCATGCCATAGAACGGCACGTCTGAAGCCCACCATCCCAGCAACGGTTCGCATGGCCTTACGAACCTGGTGTACACTTGGTAGAGAGACGAAGCGCCCTCAAAGGAGTCAAGGTCAAGCTCGCCCTTCGACCTGACCGGCGTGTTTGACGCTGGCCCTTGAGTCGATTGCTCTTGAACATATTCTCTGGATGAGGGCCAAGATGGTGGATGGATGACATCGGCTTGCAAACCAAAATCAGGATGCCAGAGCGGGAGGGATGATTCGAGCGGATGGATGTGTGGGCCGTGAACTGGTGGGCTTATGGAACGGATGGCATGTTGGAAGAAACTCTTCCACAGCACGTCTTGCAGAGCAACCTGACGTATCCGAGTGCTTGTCGCCGCGACTTGAGATAGTGTTGCCGCGTCGAGATAGGTGAAGATATCGAGAAGCACTTCGTGTGGGAGCTGCTCGATGGCACTGTATCGGGGTTTTGCGCTGTCCTCTTGCATTGCCGGCCGGCTCTCATTCAGCCAGCCGAGATCCATGTTGTAGATGTCATTCGTCCACGAAGATGTTGAAAATGAGTCTTGTCTGTCGTCCAAGGGTGTGGGTGCGAAGCTCGTTTAGGGTTCCATTTGCGACAGTCTTGCAATTCGCAGATATGGGGCAAGGACCTGAATCAAGTTTCGAGTACTGGAACTTGCTCTTGTGTGGAAACAGCTGAAGGATGATGCTGGAAAGATGGTGGAGATAATGGTACGACTTACTCAAAGGGAAAGACGCGAGGTTGGTTGTCCGCCAGTATCCGATGAGCAGAGCAAAGCATGCAAGCAAGCAAGCAAGCAAGACCCTAACCGAATCGGCTTATCCATACAGTATCTCGTAAGAATCAAATATGCCGAAGCTGTTGCAATCTGTGAGCCTCTTGCGACTTTCCAGCTCTATTCTTGTCTCAGTATTACACGGATCTGCCCGAACGTTTGAGCCCTGGCAACAAAGCAACCGAGCAGCTCAAGCTCATTGCTTCGTTATGATTCAAGACCATGGTGTGAATGTGTATGTCAAACTGATGCTGGTTGAGCATTCACATTTTAGGCTTTGAACGAAATGTGGAGCTGTGTGTGTGTGTGTGTTTGCATTTTGACGTGCATCGCCGAATTTAGCTGCAAAAGGCCGATCCAGACGTTGATGATTGATGAAGTGATGTGATGTGATGAAATAATCGGGGGAAACAACGAATCGGGACCATATGTGTCCGATTTAAAACTAAAAAGGTCGAGGCAGGAGACTGCTTCGCTTGTGATGAAGACCCTTCTTCTTGGAAAGGGAAGAAGGAGGATTGATGGCGGATGTCTCCGTTGCCAGAGCTGGCTCTGCGTTGTGTTGTTACACAGTGAGTTGGTTGCTTGCAAACGCCTTTTTTCGGATTCGGATTCCACGGCCGTTCACCACGCGGGAAATGACGGCAAAAGAGCGAGACAAAAGGGGTTTTTTGTGTTTGTTGGGCTGCCTTCTCAAGCAAGACGACGCAACGTTGTTCTGTGCTGTGCTATGCGAATACCATTTCCAACCTGATCTCGCGAATTTCCGAATAATTTAGATTTCTAAACCCTTGAAGCGCGGCAAAAAGCCTGGCTGATGGAAAGAAAGAGACACAACACAGAAGAAATCGATTTCTTCGACGCGCAATTTCCTCTTTTGTTCAGGATCGGGGCTCAGTATTCTTTGCTCAGTTGTTGCTTTGCTTCGCTTTGACTGATTTGAGCGAGCTGGCCGTGCCACTTTGGAACAAGCGATGACAATCAACCTTGACCTGAACCTCAATTTGACCGACGCCAGCATCAACATTCTTACCCGGCTTCTACCATCATCATCATCACCCTTTCTCTCCCTGCTCACCGCTCGGAGATCCCGCCACCCTTCTACATCACATACTAGACACCATGATCTCTGGTCTTTTGTCACGATCCTCGGTTGCCCCCGCTAGGGTAAGTGTTGATGCCTTCCACCTCTCGATATCAAGTGCCACTAGAGGACGTCGTTTCAGCACAGTGCAGCAATACTGACTCTCGCCTCCTCTCTTTACTTCTGTACATTCTTCATCCTCGCTTCGCATCATTGACACCATTAGGCTTTCCAGGCTTCAACGCTTCCTCGCGTCGTTTCCGCACTCCCTCGTGTTCACAGCCGTGGTCTCGCCACTGGCGCTGACCCATACGATGTCGTCGTCATCGGAGGTGGTCCCGGTGGCTACGTCGCCGCCATCAAGGCTGCCCAGCTCGGTCTCAAGACCGCTTGTGTCGAGAAGCGTGGCTCTCTCGGAGGTACCTGCCTCAACGTCGGTTGCATTCCTTCCAAGGCCATGTTGAACAACTCGCACCTCTACCACCAGGCTCAGCACGACTTCAAGAGCCGCGGTATCGACGTTGGCTCCGTTTCACTCAACCTTGAGACCATGCTCAAGGCCAAGTCGAGCGCCGTTACCGGCCTCACCAAGGGTATTGAGGGTCTCTTCAAGAAGAACAAGGTTGACTACCTCAAGGGTACCGGTAGCTTCAGCAGCCCCACCACCGTCAAGGTCGCTCTTAATGACGGAGGTGAGACCGAGGTTGAGGCCAAGAACATTATCATCGCCACTGGTTCCGAGGTCACACCTTTCCCCGGTATCGAGATCGACGAGAAGCAGATTGTCAGCTCCACCGGTGCTCTCGAGCTCCAGAAGGTTCCCGAGAAGATGATTGTCATCGGTGCTGGTGTCATCGGTCTCGAGATGGGCAGTGTCTGGAGCCGTCTTGGTGCCAAGGTCGAGGTTGTCGAGTTCTTGAGCACCGTTGGTGGTGCCGGTATTGATGGTGAGATCGCCAAGAGCTTCAAGAAGACTCTCGAGAAGCAGGGTATCAAGTTCCGCATGGGCACCAAGGTCATCGATGCCGAGAAGAAGGACGGCAAGGTTGTCCTCAACGTTGAGGATGCCAAGAGCGGCGAGAAGACTCAGCTCGATGCTGACGTTGTGCTTGTCTCCATCGGTCGACGACCCGTCACCTCCGGTCTCAACCTCGAGGCTGTTGGAATCGAGAAGGACGAGCGTGGACGCATCATCGTTGATGACCAGTACAACACCACCTGCAAGGGTGTCAAGTGCATCGGTGACGCCACTTTCGGTCCCATGCTTGCGCACAAGGCTGAGGAGGAGGGTATCGCTGCTGTCGAAATCATCAAGGCCGGTCACGGACACGTCAACTATGCTGCTATCCCCGCTGTCGTCTACACGCACCCCGAGGTTGCTTGGGTTGGCAAGAACGAGGAGGAACTCAAGCAGGAGGGCGTTGAGTACAAGGTCGGAAAGTTCCCTTTCCTTGCCAACTCGCGTGCCAAGACCAACGCCGATGCTGACGGTATCGTCAAGTTCCTTGTCGAGAAGGAGACTGACAAGGTTCTCGGTGTTCACATCATTGGCCCTAATGCCGGTGAGATGATTGCTTCTGCCGTTCTCGCCATCGAGTACCAGGCTTCGGCAGAGGACATTGCACGAACTTGCCACGCCCACCCTACCCTTTCGGAGGCTTTCAAGGAGGCTGCTATGGCTTCGTACTCCAAGGCTATTCACTTCTAAGAGGATCTGCAATGCAGCAACCACTTCCACTATTTGACTCTCTCGCCCTGTTGCGAACCATGTACTGTATAGATTGACGGCTCGTTTCCGTCGAGAAACCCATTCAAGAAGATTCCTACTTCTGGTTGTGTGCGTGTGGGTTGTCTTTTGAGAAAGAAGGAAGAGAAGAAAGCGCCCCAGAGACAGCTTTTTCAGGCAAAAACAATGTCAGACCGAGATGTTGCACACGTCTAATCCTTTCGAACGATGTCCTAGATTTCTAAATTGAGAACATGCAGAACGGAAAAGCTGCACGGCGGTTTGCAGCACATTGGTGGAAACTTGCATGACCGTTTGGCAATTGTCGGCTTTGATATGACTTGGAGCATTTGCTGAAAGAAATGATGACCTTGATCTTCTTTTCTCTCGGATTGGGATAAAGGCGATCATGAGTTGCGGTCAGGTTGACATGAAGCTAAAGCGAGTTACAGTACCTGGATGACGTTCAGGGTCACTTGAACGAGAGGACCCTTGTTCATTTGCACCAAGCTCAAATAATTTCGCGTGGGAACAGTGAGAAAGCAAAGAGTGACAAGGTGAACGGGCTCAAACGGTCTCGCTTAAGTTTAGCAGCCTGCGAACAGGCCACTTTTGTGCCCTCTTTCTTCCATCTTGATGAGATGCGCGGCCCCGCTATCGCCTTGATGAGATGACGGTGGTTGCTTGTTGGATGCAAGCTCGGATTGATTGCATCGATGGCAAGCGCAAACAGTGGAGGATCTTCCGTGCTGATCCCAGTCACGGTGACGATTGTTGCTGTCTGTTGGACGTGTGTGCCTGGCCCGTGTCCCAAGATCGCCGTTCCTTTTCTCTCTTGGACTCTCTCCTTCTCTTCGTGTTAACGACGAAAGGAAGAGTTCGCCTCTCCTCTCTAGCCTTGAACTGAATTAGTTGGCGATTCGACGTCGCTTTTGAAGCTTATCACGAGACACAGTCTCTGCGCATTACTTCGAGATGTGACCAAAACTTTCATGTCCGATTCAGGCAGGAAAGGCAGCTTTATTGCTCACACGATGTTTTCGCTGTCGCGACCTTCATTGCAACTTCTTTGTTGCTGACAGGTGAAAGATAGCGAATCAGGAAATGCTTTTGACCTGATCTTGTCCAGCTGGGTTGTGCGCGTGCGTGTGTGTGTGTGTGTGTGTGTGTGTGCTATTTCCAGTGATTTTTTGCGCCTTTTTGACACGCCCACGCCCGCCAACGCCCCCCTTGACAGAATGGCAGCAAGCAGCCTGGGGAAGGGTTCAATTTTCAGTTTCTGTCCAACCAAGGCGAGGATTCGGCTCAGCAAGAGCGCGAAAACAACTAAGGTTGGTGAAACCTCATTGGGCGATGACCCACGAGAAACAGAGGTGAGCGACTTTGACTTTGTCCTTTCATGATGCCTCCTCGCTCAATCGCTCGCGCTTCACTCCGCTTCCCCGGCCCTTGTCTGTCTTTTTAGTTTTCCGTGAATTGAATCATTTATTTGACTGCTTCTCTGCTTGTTTGCTTGCTTGTCTGGCCATATGTCGCTGCATCTCCGCTGCTGTGGACCTCGTCGCCGCCGCGTCTTCTTTTTCAGACAGGTCGCCGCTGCTTTCGTCGTCAAGCACTCAAGTTTGTCGCCGCTCCTGCTGTGCTGCCGCTGCTTTCTAGCCTTCACAGTGTGTGTGTGTGGCTGCTGTAATACTGCACCTATTTCCCGCAACGCTAGAGTCACTCTTCTGGAATTAAGGCGGTCCCACTTGGCCGCACAGTTTGACCGCCGACGGCAGTTGCGACACTCGCTCACATCTCTTCATCTTCATTCACTCCCTTCCACTCTCTCTCTCTTTCTTCAACCTCATCTCCACCTCTCTCCATCATCGCAGGACAAAGTTTCGGCACGTCATCCTTTCCGCACGCTTCCTACACTCTTCCTCCAATTCTCGAATCGTCGGCCGTTTCGCTCGCCAGCACCCGCACACACACATACACGTACACATACAAGTACACATACACATACACCACCGCTGCTCAGCCTGCCCTCATCCCTGGACGCCTTTAGAGCCACCTCACTGCTTCGCATCAGCGCCGCCGTATCGACAACGTCAAATACAAAGCATCCTACTCCGCCGCCGCTGCCACATCTTTACACATTCCCACGGGGCGACCATCACTCGGCCATATTTCAGTCTTGCTTGGTTTCGACGGCTCGACTTCACTCGAGCTCTCTCTTTCTTTCTCTTCCCGCCTCTTCTTGCTGCTTTTAGAGCACTGACGATCACGCGGCGCACGTCCCACACTTCATTTGCTCGATTCCCGATGAAGAACTCCAAGACTAACTGAAAGCTCAACTTTGCATCGCTGTGGAGCAGAGGACCAATTCCTCGCTACCCTCGCGAACCTTGAAGCGCAGCAGCTTGCCCTCGAACAAGCATCCAAATCAGACTTGTAGTTGACCTTCTTGAAGGTCGCTCTTCATCTCGTGTCCGTCTGTCTGTCGGGACGTAAAGAGCGCAGCAGCTACACAGTGGATCGCTCGAGGCAGTGCCTCTTCGCACGCCCTGTTCACCTGTCTTTGTGGCGCAGCCCACATCTCACTCGCTTTCTCGATTGCAGCGCTTTATTGGAAGTGTAGCTCAACCCTACCCTGTCCTCGCCACCTTCCACTGAGCTGGTGGACACAATCAACTCGCACAGCATCTCTACTCGTCCACTGCGCGGTCAAGCGCCGTCTCTTCCCCTTTCCGCATCACACGGCTCTCGCTATTTCGAACGCATACGCATCGACTTTCCTCTTGACACATCCGATTGTACGCCTTCAAGACTTCCGCAGCCAATTTCCTCAAGGTCATAATGGCGTCCTCTGCCGAGTCCCCGGCCTCTCCGGCTGGCGACAATGATCACGATGATAAGACTCGAGTCTTGGTCGATGGACCCGGAGGTGCCGATACCAAACAGGGAGCAAAGATTGCCTGTCTCGAATGTCGATCCGCCAAGATCAAGTGCTCTGCACCGACTGACGGCCAAGTTCCGTGCAAGCGCTGTGTGAAACATCAGCGAGAGTGTTTGTTCGAGAAGCATAAGCGCGGTCGAAAGCCAAACAAGCGCTTTTCAGTTCCTTCCGATCTACGTTCGGCAGGTCGCAACGGCAGCGAAGGAAATGCATACGAATCGCCCAACCGTCCGACCTCTTCAGGTGGAAGGTCTGACACTCATCATGGTGTTTCCCATCCTAAACAGCAGAGCTCGCGCAATGGTCGCGGCACTCCCGAAAAGGGCCAGAACAAGCATGAGAGTGGCTTCACATCAAGCGAAGGCAACGCCAATCGTCACCACTTTGGAGATTCAGCCTGGAAGGGCAATAGCGGCGGATATGGCCAGTCTGCACAAGGACGAGGCGGCGCAACATCCCATTACACCGACGATCGCTTCCACGACAAGTATCCAAATGGAGGCATGTCTTCCTCCATGTCCGCCCCTTCCGGTCTAGCTCAGCCAGGTATTCCATACGCCTATGGACAGACTCATAACCATCAAGGAACTCATCATGCTCATCCTCATCAACACCAGCCGCACGGCCATCAGCAACAACATCAATATTCGCACCAACACTCACACCAGCAGCAACAGCAGCAGCAGCAACAACAACTTCCGCATTCGCAGCAATCGCAAGGAGGATATTCACATACTCGACACGCTCCAGAACACAACAGTCCCGGACGATGGCGCGACCATGCTTTGCAGCCAGCTACCTCGTCTCCCCACAACTCTCACCCTATCGCGGTTCCTGCCAAGCAGCATGACAACTTTGCACAGGGACGCAATCGACCGTATCCTCACAACGTGCCAGCACCCAGTCACAGCTACGCACATTGGGATAGTCAGCTTGGATTGGAAAGGAACAGCAAGGCCAGGATGGATCTTTCACCTTCCAGGCGCGCAGATGCTTCAGCGGCGTCAGGTCAGCAGCAGAAGTCATCGGCACATTACACCGGCAGCAACGAGAGCACCACCTCGCAGAAGCATGCTTCGACGATGGACCAGCGTAGTGCTTCCAAGAGTCGACCTCATCGCCGGGACGGCGCCGGCTCTCAACATCAGCGATCTTCTAGTCGAGGAATCCCGTATGATCCAGATGCAGATGAGGAATACGACGAGGAGGACGAACTCGAAGACGATGCAGACGCCACGCGCGAGGAGCACGACTATGTGCTATCCAATCCTCTCAAGTTGTTGGCGCAGGCATCTGATGCGGCAGCTGCTCGTATCGAAGGTGGAAGAGTCGAGCCCGGAAACCGAAGCTCGCTTGCTGCAGTTGAAACCATGGGCTTGCTTCATCCCACCTTGCCTTCCAACCGCATGGCTGTTAGTGCTGCTGTCAATCTGACTGGCTTAGGTCGACCGTTGTACGGACGAAGGGATGACGACTTTTCGCGCAACCAACGAAGTGGCTGGCCAGCTCGTGTTTTGCCTCCGCTCCTCAACGTGAATCGAAGCGGCGGCGGTCAACTGCTGGAGTCAGGGTCCGATACATCCAACCGCGGTCAACCAGCGTTCCTGAAGGACAACATGCGTTCCAAGTCCTTCCCAGAAGGTGAGCTGCCGAGGATCGATGGACCTAGTCCCATGGACGAGTCAGATCAAGGTCCGGCTGCAGCAGCTGCTTCCGCTAGCAGTCAAGCGTCTGCTACTAAGTCAGCGTCTGGTGTGCCTTTGGGACGACCCAATGTCCTGACGCCTTCCACCTTGGACCACGATGCCTGGGAGTATCGCGAGGGTAAAGCGCAAGCACGTCGTGGGTATGGCTCCGGTGCTAGTCCTGGTGGTCTCAGCGCAGATGCTGTGACAACTGGAAGCAGCAGTTCTGCAGGCGCTGTTAACGGGCAGAAGCAAGGCGGTATAACTGGCATCAATGGGGCCTCCCCAGGTGAAATCATTGAGTCGCCTGCTGATGAAGTGACGACTGCTATGCTTGGAAAGCGGAAGCGGGGCCGATCACGTGCAGCTCGCGGCGGAGGCTTCCCTACTCGACGACGCAAGCTTGCGGAATGGGATACAGATGCTGAGAATGGCGACGGTGCAGATGATGATGGCGTACCGGACTCGGTCAAGAGCAAGCAAGTGACCATCGCAGCTGTGTCCAAGCCCAAGGACTCGAGCGGTGTCACTTCCGGTGGCGAAGGCGAAGCAGGCGCTTCTCGCAAGGGATACTTCAACTTGAGTCTCTTCCACAGCAAGAATGATGACACTGAAGGTCTCGACCCCGTCGAGCTTGGCTTGGTCGAGCTCAAGGAGCTTGAAAGGCTGTTTGATATCTTCTTCGCGCGTATTAATCCAGTGCTGGACCTCTTCGACCCCTTCTTGCACAGCGTTGCGTTTGTCAGGATGCGTTCCGCCTTCTTGACGACCGTGATCTCGAGCATGGCGGCTAGGTTCTCAGACACACCGCAGGATGCAAAGCTCGCTACGACGCTGGACAAGCATTGGCAGGAGAAGCTGCTGCCTATGATCTTGCTGGGTGGATACAAGAGTGTCGAGATCAGTCAAGCTTTCCTAATCTTGACCACTTACAGCCGACCTACGAACCGTCTCGTCGATGATCGTTCGTGGCAGTACCTAGGCTTTGCGATTCGGACCGCTACCGAAGTCGGTGTAAACCGCAAGGTCACGCCTAGTGTGAACCTGCTTGGCAATGAGCAAGTTGCTCGTCGAGTCCGCAATCGCGAAAGACTCTGGTTCAATCTCTTCCTCTACGATCGTACCCTCAGTGCACAAACAGGTCGGCCATGGACTATCTCGGAAGACCGTATGATCGTGCAGAGCTCCATGTGGCATCGACAGGACTTCGCACTGCCAGAGGACGTGTCGCTGGTCAGCTTGATCAAGCTTCGTCGCATCACGGCGCAGCACACCGAGGCTTTCGATACCTACCTTACGAGCCCTGATCGCTTTGACGAGACGCAAACAGCTACTGCTCTCGGCGTTGGAGGACAGAGCATGTTCGACCGCCGACTTGCTGGGCTCGAGTTCTTCCGCAAGAACGCCAACGCTGATCTGGAGAAGTGGAAGGAGACTTGGTGCATCAACACGGAAGACAAGATCAAGGAAGTCGATACGAGTACTGCTGCTGGCAAGTATCTGGTTCGATGGGCTCCCACTGCTAAGTTGTTCTACTATCACTCGAGGCTGCTTATCAACTCGCTTGTGCTTGGTGCAACGGAGCAGTACGAGGGTTTCCTGTCCGGCTCGTCTGTGTCGGTCGACTGCTGGACGTCGGCGATCTCGCTCATCGATACGGTGCTCAACGACTTTACGGAAGAAGCGCTTGTTACTTGGTCGAACGATCGCGTGGTGATGGCAGTCTATGCGGCTGTCTCGGCGGTGCGAATGACGAATCTGCAGCACAAGTATGCCTTTGCCGACAAAGAGACGCTGCTTGCGCTTGTTCGTCGTCTTTCGGCAAGTATGACGAATGCAGGCAAGACTCCTCGGCATCGTAACGGATCTGCTACGCCTTATGGTCGCTACCTCAGATCGGTTTTGGCCGCTTTCGAGCCAGACAACCGCGCTACGGTGAGCACTGTTCAAACTCCTGGTAAGGACAGCGAACAGGCTACGTCAATCACGACCAGCAGTCTTGCACCGGGCGATAGCCGCTCGGCTGCCGCAACCCCCCCTGGCACCACGGCTACTGCTGTCGCGGCTGCTGCGGCAGAAGGGTTTGCTGCTGGTGGCAAGACGGCTGGTTCAAGCACAGCATCTGATGCTGTAGCTGGGTCCAAGGCGTCAAAGGACGCTTTTGCCTCGCAGAACGGCTCTTCCATCGCAGACGAGGCGGCGAATGCTGCAGTTGCGGATGTAAGCAACACCACCGCGATGGATGCCTCAAAGCCGGCGGTACTCAAGACAGAGGACGTGACGAATGAGGACGTCAGCAAGACTCTAGCATCAGTGCCTTTGATTCTGGCCGATGGTACCGCGATGGAACTTGATGTGCCTACAGCTGCTGCTGCTGCCCAATTCAATGCCGCTGCTGCCGGTGGTAGTCTTGACGTGCAGAGCAACATGGAAAAGCTGCTTACTGAGATGCCAATCGATGGTACTGCTGTGACTACCAATGCAGCTGGGATGCTGACACCTGCTGGTGGCGATGTCACCACTTGGCCTAATCCCTCGGCTGGTGGTGGTGTGCGACCGACTTCTTCGGCTGGAGGAGGTGGATTGCTTACAACGCCGGATTCGAGCATGCTACTTCAAACGCGCATTTCACCTGCGGAGGGTGCAGCAGCTATGCCGAACGTAGTCGATGATCCTGAATCGTTAGAGGAGATGTGGCATTACATGACCACGTTTGAAAATTCCAACTTTTGGCAACCACAATCCACCTGGAATCTCACAGGAACTGGCGGTGGTGGTGCTGGTCATACTGGCACTTAGATTGTGCTTTGGGGGGAAGGGGGTAGGAGATGGTTTTTGTTTTTACTCTTAATATTAATGTAATGGGGTTTGTTTTGAAAGTGTTTTATTGTTTGTGCGAACTATGAACAGAACTCAACGGAGAGGGATTGGGAGGGGGTTTAAGTCGATTTGACGGGAGGAATTTCAGGCTCGGGTGAAGCAGGTGTAGGAGCTTCTACCAACAAATCATAATGACCTGGTCTTAATAACATGGTACCGATCTCCGTAATCTGTCCACCTTCGACCTCAAATCGAACCACATCGCACCGATGTGGATGTTCAGCGGCAGATCTTCTTTTTTCCGCCTCTTTTCCTGGAACTTCTATTGATCCGGAGTTTTGTTGTGAAGTTTGCACTGATTCGATTTCAGGAGGGAATTGTTCTTCGATGGGAGTTTCGGGTGGAGCTTGGTTTGGGCTTAGATATGCAACGTCTAACGAGACTTTAAGAGCACGGGAGAGGGCGGTGATTTGAACGTGATCTGCTTCTTTACCGATAGCTTCGACTTGGTTTGCACAGAAGGAGGACATATCGGGTGGACTAGCGTCCGAAGCCGAGTCGAGCGAGAAGAGGAAAGGAGTATATTCCTCCGCATTGAGTTTGAGAAACGCCGAGGTGAGCAGACGAAGATAGACGACGATGGAGTTGGATTGTTCCGGGTCGTTCATGGCAGCGACTAGTTCGTGTTCGTTGAGTTCCTTTGTTTCGGGATCGGTAGAGTACATTCTGTTGAGGAGGTTTTTCAGAGGTTCGTAGAAATCGGTGTAGACGTCTTGTTCAAACCCGGCTTGTTTGAGAAGTTGAAGTGTAGATTCAACATGTTTGACGGTGAAATGATGCATAGGACGATCTTTCATCATGAGGATCTTGTAGATGAAAGCAAAGGCGAAGGCACGGTAGAAACAATCTCCATCACCTTTGGCACGTCGAATACCGATAAATCCAGCTTCGTCACGAAGCCATTTGATCTTGCCAAGAAAAGCTTCGTTGTTCGCATACTCATGCTCGAGAACTTCAATGGGCTCGACCGAGGAGATGAGAGGTTGACCAGCGGTGGATTCGGCTTTGATCTTTTCGGCGAGTTCGAGACGCTGTGCGTCGGTGAGAGTTTCGAGTTTGGTGTCTGCGTTGATGCCTTCCATTTTGGCGGTTCGAGCAGGAGGAGGTGGAGGTGGTGGATTGAAATCAAAAGTGGCTTCTTAAGAGCTAGTTAGGCTGATGAAGATGCCTAATGCGATGCTGATCGATTGGAGCAAAAGATGTTGGCAAAGTGGATGACAAGATGTAAAAACTGCCGAACGCTTGCTGCTTTGTGGATTCGGGAACGTAATCGACGATAATCGGAGATCGACTGCAATCAAAACTGCGAAGGGATGTGATGCGATACGATAGTGATAAAGCAAGAAGAAAGAGGAAGGTCGGCTCGACTTGAAATGATTGTGATCTGAAGACAACTTGAACTTTGAAAAGCGTGAGAGAGCAAAGAGAAACTCAAAGTGGAGTCTGAGCGTCGTGTGTGTGGAGCAACGCAACGATTTGTGAGAATCCAAGCAAAGGTTGGTTGCTCGATGCGTTGGATCGGCAAGGCTGCTGAGGCTTTGAGCTCAAAACAAAAGCTCTGAATTTTTGCTTGCTCAAAGCAGAGAGAATTTCGCAGAAATCCAAACCATGAGAAGGTGTGGTCCGTGTTTGATGGGCATCATCAAGCATGTACAGCGCTTGCAATCGGGTATGGAATAATTTCAAGCTGCTTACGAGCTGCCAAGTCGATTTTTAGTGTGGAATTATGTTGTTGACTGTTCGTGCGAGAGAAACAATCGAAAAAGTCAAGGAACTCGGAAGTGAGAGAAATGCAGGCAAGAAGAAAAGAAAGGGAAAAACACAGGCAGCTCTGTTTGGTGTCTCGAAATTTTTTCCGGTTTGAACGCGGAGCAAAAACCCTTTTCTTGTTCTCAAATGTCAACTTGCAACTCAAGTGGAGCTCCTCTGTTCATCAACTATACCCCTCTCTCACACCTACCTCACCACCCATCTCCCCCCTTGGATCATCGCTCACGACGCAGGCTCAGCCGCCTTTGAAGCTGACTCGCTCGATCCTCGGCCTAAGACATTCTTCCATCGCTATCGTCCGTCGGCACACCAAACGAGTCGTCGCTACATACCACACAATACCTCGCCCATCATGCCACCCAAGGGCTCCAAAAAGTCAGCTAAGGCCGCCACTACCGAACAGCCTATGGACATCGACGAGCCTTCGTCTTCTTCCCAACCTAGCGGTAGTATCGCCAATGACCCAGTCGCATCCTCTATCATTCAAGATTCCAAATCCTCTGCTACCGTAGACCAACGTCGTCTCGTCGAGATCCTTCCAGAACGTGTTGGTTCCGTTGCCAATACTGACTTTCCTCTCCATCATCCTGGTGAGGACCATGCCTTTTCTCTCTCCTCTGTCAACGACAAACTCAAAGTCATTGTCACTCGACTCTCCGATGCCTCGTGCGAGTTCGACCTCATTGGTGTCGATGCTTCCATCGCCAACGCGGTTCGTCGAGTCCTCATGGCCGAAGTACCCACCGTAGCCATCGAACATGTCTACATCTGGAACAACACCTCCATCATCCAAGATGAAGTCCTCTCCCATCGTCTCGGCCTCATCCCACTCGCCATCAACCCAGACAAAGTCCTCATGCGCATGCCAGGCGATGACGCAGACGATTCCAACACCGTCGTCTTCTCTCTCAAAGCCAAATGCGAACGCAACCGTACCGCACCACGTGGTGAAACAGATCCCGACAAACTCTACATCGGTCACAACGTCTATTCCGAACAACTCGTTTGGGATCCAAAAGGTGGTCAAGATGAAGACTTCGCCGATTCACCACCCAAACCTGTCCACGATAAGATTCTGATCGCTAAATTGCGTCCCGGACAAGAACTCGATTTGGAGTTACACTGTGAGAAGGGTATTGGAAAAGATCATGCCAAGTTTTCACCAGTTGCTACAGCGACGTATCGGCTACTACCGCATATTCAGATTTTGAAACCGATCCAGAGCGAACATGTGGACAAGTTCGTAAAGTGTTTCCCTCCTGGAGTCATTGGTGTCGAGGGAGAGGGTAAGGATAGAAAGGTATATGTGAAGGATGCGAGAAAGGATACGATTTCAAGAGAGGTGTTTAGACATGAAGAGTTTGAAGATAAGGTCAAGTTGGGTAGAGTTAGAGATCATTTCTTGTTCGATCTGGAAAGTACGGGAATTATTCCACCTGAGAAATTGTTGCCTGAGGCGATTAAGACGTTGAGGAGTAAGATCGCTACGTTGAGAAAGAGTTTGGACCATTTGGAAACGAGGGGTTTGGATACTTCGAGTATGGCTGTTTGAGCTAGGGTGGCAGATATTGTCGTTGTACACTTTAGGTTTGGTTTGGTTTGTTGCAAATGCATACTTTCACTCTCTCACTTGTGCGGGGTCATCTTCGGTCTCAGTGTGTGCTGGTTTCACTGTTGTGATGAAACCGAAGCGTTTGGAGGAGGATATTTGGAGCATGCTCTATATACAACTATGCGTATGGATTTGGGGTAGCTAAAACGCTCTCCCTTCTTCCGAAAGAATCCTCTGCTGAACACTATCCACCTTTCTATGTCCACTTCTTCCCATTCCTCCTCCAAACCCTGCCCATTTATCCTTCAACTTATCCACTGCGTCATTTGGTGCTATCCAACTGTTTGATTTCTCTCCCATCCCCGGTCTCGCATAACCGTAACTTGCAGCATACGATTCCGGACTTTCTCTATCCCCCGCACCTGCAACATTGGTTGCGAAGTTGGTAAGACGATTTGTAACTCGAAATGCGTAACCTACGCAAACCCAAACTCCCCCTAATACTCCAGCAAGACGGACTAGGAATTGGATGAAGGAGGTGGAACGTTCTCGGATGGTCATTTGGATAGGTTCGATATCGTACTTGATAAAGATGCCGGGAACGCCTTTGCCGTGTTCGATTTGACGGGTGTAGTCTGTAACCGAGTATTGATGTGTATGGAGTTTACGACCACGAGCATCGATGTAAAGGGTAGGGACTGCAGAGATAAAGTATTGAAAGACGGTAAAGTGCTTGTCTGTGGTTTCGACCGAGGAGTCGAGAGGTTGGGAGATTTCGGGGAAGTAAGGACCGAAACTGAATTCGTGAATGACATGACTTAGATTCATGAGTTTATGGTCTGTATGTTCCATACTCAGATATCCATGACCGAGAGTAGTGATGTGTAAGTTACCCGTCACTCGTTTGACCTCCATACTACCGTAGATTCTGCAAGCTGGACCATCGGGTACGATATGAGCTGTTTTTTGAAATGCAGCTTGTCTGCTGAACTTTTTGTTCTTTGGTTTCTTACGATACAACGGCTTCTTCCTAGCCTGATTGATCGTCTTTTGCACCGAAACCTCTTCCCTAGGCATAGCATCCAACCTATCAGCATGTCCAATCTCAAACGTAGTTCCATCTTTGGTAAACTCGGAATCGGAAACATGCAACCGATCTCCAACTGCATCCCGAACATCAATGGTGAGATAGTGACACTTCATAGCAACCGTCATGTCCATATTGATCTGCATCGTCGATGAAAGTTGGTCATCCACGCTAAAGCTATACGCCCGTTCACCGTAGAGGTAGGAGGATAATTCGGTCCATAGTAGGAATAGGAGGGTGACGGTGGAAATGATGGTGAGAAGTCCACCTTTGGAAGACCGTTGGGTGTAGATGGATTGGGTTTTGGGGAATGCATCGAATTGACGAATCTTGGGGAGCTTGTCGAGGTTGTCGAGTAGATCGGCCATGTTGGGCGATAACGATGGTGGCTTGCCTTAGCTCACAGCAAGCACCAGTTGCGAGTAGCTGCAAAGGCCAGGAGTTCAGGGAGTGTGAGTGTTTGAAAGGCCGCTAGACGAGCTAGTGGGCCTGCGGGTGCGAGCCACACAATGATGCCGCGAGTGTACGGAGCGGACGGTGGGGATGTAGTGATGGTGCAGACGGTGCTCCAAAAGCTTGCTTGTTAAGAATCAGAGTCGAGAATCCATACGAAGGTTGCCTCCTTACTCGTTGCCGCTGCTCGTTCGTGAGATGGTCAGAGAGTGACACGAAGGATGTCAGGATGAACGGGCAACTCTTTTGCATTGCCTTTCTACAGTACACTGTCCTGCACGGACGGCAGTTGGCTCGCTTCAACTTGAATTTTAAGCGTTCAGATCTTCTCAATTTGCAACAGAAACAGCAGCACGCGCCCCCCGCGAACTCACCTCTTGGCTCAAAGGTTTATTCTGCCAGCAGAAGGCGACATTTCCCCACTGACTTCCACGCGTCCACGAGTCGACCACATCGGGTCGTCATTAACAAAATCGGGCAGGTAAGGTCACCGGTTTCGCATCAAGTTGGCCCCCCTACTTCTACACAGGTCATTGGACACGAGGAATGATGCTGGTGATCGTTTGATGGCATTGAAGGCTGAGATCTAAAAGACAGACAAGGGGTCGCGGTCGGTCTGAGATACTGAGATGCTGTACTGTTGTGGAAGTTCTCGTCGAAGCCAATGCTGCAGCACATCTCGCAGATATTTCCTGCCAAAATGCAAAGCACAACGAATGGAAACAGTTGGATGTGAGTTAATCGTGTCCCGGGGAAGATCGGATGAAGAGGTTCAAGACGGAGAGAGGAGCTTACCTTTCGGTGTTGGTGTGGTTGGTGACGATGACGGATGATCCAGAAGCCTTGTACGCCAGAATCTCGTGCTATCGAGTGAAATAGTAATCAGAAAACACACGAGGATGAGTCTATGTCCCACACAAATCTGACATCGTTGATGGCATGTACTTACGTGTGAGAGTTCGCCAGTGAGATCTGACAGCATGATATTTGAGTGATAGATGGGGAACGAGAGAAAATGGCGTTTAGCTTGTTGATTCTGTTATTGAAATGGATTCGGAAAGAAGGCAGGCACTTACATAGATCAGCCTTTACGCCGGAAAAGACACTCGACCCTGATCCAGCGCAGACCGCAATCGTGGAAATCTTTTTATCAGACGCTTTGCATCCTTGTACATGTGGCAAGTCGAGATTCTGCTTGACCCTTCTCACGATCTCTTCGAACGACTGAGCCTCTTCGAGCTTGACTAGTCTTCCCAAACCTGCTGCCTCGAAACCCTTGGGCACATTCTTGGAAGGATTCAAGAACGGGAAGACATGGGATCGGAAGTTGTCGAGTCGATCGTCGGAGCTGAACTCGGTGAGCTTATCCTTGTCAGATACTACCCTGCCGAGCCAGTCATTGATACCTCCTGGTGCAGCGTCCAAGCTGGTATGTGGGCAGTAGACGCTGATGCCAGCTGCTGCCAAGCGGAGCAAGCTCGTCTGCTGCGGGTCGGCAAAGGTGATCGACTTGAGCCCTCGGAAGATGATGGGATGGTACACCAGCGCTACCTTGATGTTGTTGGTGTTGGAGAGGATTTCATCGCATACTTCGGTGGTCAGGTCGATGGCGAGCATGACACCTTGCTTTTCGTTCTGAGTCGGTGTCGCGGAGGGTGGGGCTTGCAGCAACACACCGACATTGTCAAATGATGTCTCGGCGAGCTGAAGCGGCGCAATACGACGCATAGCTTCCATGGTAGCTGCCAGCAGGGGATTCTGCTTCACCGATTCGGTGATCTCCCAATTAGGTTGCGACATGATTCCACGAGCTGCAACTGAACGGGGCGGGATCAAAGGAGTACGAGCGATTCGAGTTTGACCAGTGGAGTTGACCTGAGATCGTGTGCAGCAGCTGAAAAGCGATCGTCTGGAAGTCTGTACTGAATGAAGGAATGTGCTCATCAAAAGCGCAGTGAAGGGCTCGACGGACAGGTGAGAGTTGAGGTGAGGTGAAGTGAGAAGAGATGAGGAGTTGCAGAAAGGTGTCGTATGAACACGAACACATTTCTTCCTCCAAGTCTGTGCGTTTTCCTTTGTGTTGCTCTCCAAAAAAAAAAAAAGTGGAGGTTAAAAGTGCTTTTTTAATGCCCTTTTCCAGCTGATTTTGGTTTATTTATTTTTGTTATCACAGCCACTTGTGTGTCTCTCCGCGCCGTGATGCGGCACAACAACACCAACGCTTTCATCTCTTCAGAGAAAAGAAATTCATGAGAAAATCACACCAAAGATCGGTCGATTTTTGGACTTTTGAAACTCAGCCAGCGAGCAGGCTTTTTTCTTGATTGTGCTGTGCTGCTGTTGGCTGTGTGATGATGAATTTACAAAATAGGCGCGTGTGTTTGATTGCGTTGTGAGCTTCACTACTGTATCTTTACTGTGTGGAATCCGAGGGCGGGTCAGCAGACACCGAGACACAGTAGAGAGAGGCGAGCTGCTGCTGTTGCTATCACGTCGAAATTGAAAGAGTTCTGCGCTCTTGACGCTGGCCTCGACACAGCCTACGTAGGTCTTTGGCCAGCGTCAAGTGACGCTGAACATACAGCATCACGTGTCAAAAAAAGCCTTTCCCCCTCTGTCTCCTCTGTCTGCTCTGCCTGCCCTTGAGCTCTGTGGGAATCGAACCTGCGACACACAGATGCACAAGCACACACACACACAGACACTCAGCTCAGCTCAGCTCAATTAGACCACTGTACTATCTCGGCTCACGTACTCACGCCTGTGCCAATTGAAAGAGCGCATATGTAGCATCACTTTTGGTCCTCGGAATTTTGGTCCAGAGGCGCGTCAAAAAGCGCGTCAACTTGACGCAGGACAGCTGCGTTACTTTCTTCTGTGCCCTGTGACGCTGAACATGAGAGAATTACCAGCCGTGGGACCATGATCTGGGGCAAATGACGCAGAACAAGGACGCTGGCCTGTCAGGCCAGCGCCCGTGACACAGAAGAGACACATCTCTCGTGGGTCAATTCAGCGTCACTGGCGCACAACAATCCGAATTTCGATGTGTATGTGTTGTTGTGCTTTCACTCCCAAAATTTACACAATCGACAACCGTGACTGAGGATACACTAGCTTAGACCCCTATCACCTCCACCACCATCTCAAATCGTTGCTCGGTCACCATCTCAGCTCCACAGTATCTGCCAGCACCATCATCATCACGTCTCCCTTGAAGACGCCTTTCTGCTCCACGTATCTCGCACGTTCGAACGTCAACGCTCGTTCCGCAGAACACTGCTTCCAGTTTCGATTTCTACCATCGCTATCCACAGCAGAGTCTGCACCATCTCGTCGATTCCTTTGATCACGACTTACTCCTGCTCGCACTCAGAACAGGTCCGGACACGCCAGGTATTGGACGTAACTGATTTCCGCATCATCAGCAAAGCGACTTTGACGCTTCAGCCAGCTTTCACAATATTCAGATAGGAGGTCGAAGTTGAATCAATCTCATCTGTGATCACCATGGCAGCTCCAAGAAACCCACGAATGCTTCAATTCAAGCTCGTCTTGCTTGGCGAGTCGGCTGTCGGCAAGTCGAGTCTAGTCCTCCGATTCGTAAAGGATCAGTTCGATGACTACCGCGAGAGCACTATTGGAGGTAAGTTTGTTGCCCTCCAACCCTTCGTCGTCGAGGACGTTTCGAGCTGACCATACTTCTTCACTTGCTACAATCCGCTCGCCACTCTCAGCCGCCTTCCTTACACAGACTGTCAGCTTGGACGCGCAAACCACTGTCAAGTTCGAGATCTGGTAGGTACCTTTGAACGAGAGTTCATCCCTGCTGATTCCGCAGCACCAGCCTTACTGACCCACTCGCTCATTCCCATCTACATTTGCCTTGATGCTTCGCAGGGATACGGCGGGACAAGAACGATACAAGTCGCTTGCACCCATGTACTACCGCAATGCCAATTGCGCCGTAGTCGTCTATGACATCACTCAACCATCTTCACTCGACAAGGCGAAAGCATGGATTCGAGAACTCCAGCGACAGGCTGATCCAAACATCATTATCGCTCTCGCCGGTAACAAGGCCGACTTGGCTAGCACACGACGTGCCATCCCCACGGAGGAGGCTGAGAAGTATGCACAAGAGGAAGGTTTGCTCTTCCTCGAGACTTCCGCCAAAGACTCGTCGAACGTTTCGGAGCTGTTCACCATGATTGCACGCAAGTTGCCACTTGAGCAGGCAGCTGACTCACAGCGAGGTAGTGCTGGTCGCGCTGGCGCAGCAGGGGGTGCTAGTGCTGCAGGCGCAAGGCCAGGCGTTGACCTTAGGGGACAACAGGGCGGTGGTCAGCAGCAGGATGCTTGCAACTGTTAGAGCTGCTCTTTCCTATGATACCTTGCAAGCCATCCTGATACCGAGCGTTCATCGTGCGCTCAATAGGCCAGGCCGGGCCAAGCCTCTCCTCTGTATGTGCTGGTCAGTCTGGACCGGCCTTCATCTCTTATGAACGTTACGTCTTTGTGCGAAGAGACCTCATACCACCTACTGATACGCTGTAAATAGGTTGACTCTTTGTTGTTGTCCTTTTGGAGAAATGTTGCATTTGCCTTTCGCGCATTAGAGACTGACTGGTGACTGTGCTTGGCTCTATGTAATCTGCGCTCATACTGAAAGATGAAATAGCTGGTAGGTATGGTGGAAGATCGAACCGAAATGTCGGCCTGATGTGCAGACTTGCACGCAAAGCACTGCAGAGCGTACCTCGATGTACAATACCTTAATGTACAGTATATTGAACCGAAGTGAGGAGGCGAGATTAGCCATTCCAGACGTCGGTCAAGTCAGAGAGTATTTCGGCAAGACCGCTCAGCAGCGCTGGGTTTCGAGGCTTCGGGAGTCCGCAAACCTCTGGCCAAAAGAAGATTGAAAGTTCACATGGAGAATCAGATCCTTCTGCCGAATACAGTTGACTCGTATCTGATAGTGAAGCTGTTGCTCATTCCGGATATGGACTTCGTATGGTGTGTTTGTTCGCTGAGCATCGCAACGAGCTTGCAGCTGCTGGGTCTGCTATTCAGAATTGAAGCAGGAGTGTGGGGTTGGCCGAGACGAATCATGGCTGAGCACAAGGTCGTTCGGCACAGCCTTTTGGGCCAAGCTCGAAGCGTTACAGTACTTTCACTTTTTTTTGTCTTTTTCTTTGTGTGGGTATAATCGTTTTCCACGGCAAATAGGATTCACCCGAGCGGCTCATAAGCATGCTATGCTGCTATTCTTGCTCTGAGGCGTACGGGGTGAGGGTGTTCTCGCTTGATAGATTTTCCAAAATCGTGCATTTGCCCGACCCAACGGAAACAAGTCGGAAACAGCAGCAACAAACATTGCAGAAGCTCAGGAGCTGTTGCCGAGACAGCCTTTCCGATCCTATCACGGGCCTCTAGGAATAGGGCAGAAACAAGGCAGAGAAATGATGGCCGTTTTATTTTCAATTTATTTTTCACTCTGTTTGCTTAGCCGTGTTGTCGTGTCCTGCGCTGTGCTGTGTATGCTGTGTTGTGATTTTTTTGGCTCAGTATGCTGTGTGACGGATTTTCGGACTATTTTTTGAATTGCACAGGAAAGGCTGTGAGACAAGCAGTAACTTAAGTCAACCGCTGACGGAATTCACTTGCTTGCAACTCGACTCCGCACCGACCGCTTTCTTTTTGGGAGCAGTGACCTTCATCATCTATTCGTGTTCCTAATCATCGACTACACCTCCTCTCATCATCATAACAACGCCTCTGGCTACGCCGCAGCGCGATACTGGAAGTTTTAACAACACCCTCATACCTCTAGCGTAGCTTGTCAGGTGTTTCAGGTGTTTCGTCAACTCGCCGAGAAGTCGAAGGAGCTACTGTAGGGCTACTCTAGTCATACAGAGCAACATCACGACAACGGTCTCAGTGTCGACAATCTCAACAGCGACCAGCTCGAGCTCAAAACGCATTCCTCAGCGCCTTGAACAGCCGTTCGATTCCTGTATAATTCAGTTCGTCACTCGGTCGCAAAAAGTCAGAGCTATCGGATCACGGCACCCGTCAACGACAAATCCCGCGCTAGGACATGAGACTGCTCTGAGTTTTCATACTTTCGGCGTAGCCTTATTTGCTCGGCCAAAACCTCAAAGTGTCCGCCATTGAGCCTGCGAAAACAGTTTTCGGCCTGCTGCGCCGCTGATTGCGCCAGCTCCTTGGTTCCGAATCTACTCAGCAGCAGCGGCCATGGCATCGGCACGCACCTTCACAGTAGCATCATAGATGAAAAAGTTCTTTAAAACAAAGGAGGCGGGGACCATCACTCCCTTGCCTCCTACCAGCCCCGCAGCATCGACGTCCTCTTTTGGAACACCCCGTCCCTTCGAAGAGTATCAAGCCAGAGTAGCCTCACAGGGCGACCTTCACCGTCCACTTTCGTATCAAGCTAACTCCGCCTCATCACGCTCAGGGCGTGGATCTTCCGACGAAAATGGCTACGCATACCCTTCATCACAGCATCGTCGTAGTCAGCAATACGGAGCATCCGATCCAATTCAGCACCCTTCGCCGGTCAAGAACCGATTCTCGAATCAGGTCCAAGCTTCTCATGCCGCTCCTGAAAGCGGCTACGATTCATACTCAGATCCTGTCACGGCGCAATCTCAACCGTATAGGCCACCATATGATCGCACCAACACATCTGAATTCGACCGGCGCGCCTCTCAGCCACCTTCGTCGCATGCAAGCTCCAGACAATCCTACCAGCAGCCGCCTTCCGGAATGGCAGCTATGTCTCCTCCGAGATCGCTGCGTCCAGCACAAGCTGCGCCTCGACATCGACCCAACCATTCGTTGACTGTGGGTCCGGCATCTGGCACAGGCTTCCACCATCAAAACGGACTGCATTCTTCGCCAAATCATGTATCTATGGACTCTGCATGGGTCCAACAGCGGAGTCGCAGATCAGATGATCATGATTATGACTATAACGACGACGATGAAGACGAAGATGAGCGAACTCCAACCACGGGTGGTGGGCGGCGACGCTCGGCAGCATATCCGGTCTACTCGGGTGCTGATGGGGAGGAAGATGATGGTGAAGTTCTAATCTCACAGGGAAGGTACGAAGAAACAGTTCTCAAAGAGCCTCCCAGTAAAGACAAGAAGGGCAAGAAGCTATTTAAATTTGCAACCGGAGGAAATAAGGAGAAGAAGTTAAAGGATGATCGCGATCGCGGCGCGGCCTCTTCGCCGATTCCCCGCCGAAGTCGCGAACGTGTCCATGATGATGCCGGTCTCTTGTCTCCTCCGCTGGACCACACTCAAGATCGCAACAAGGATAGAGAGGGTGGTTGGATTGATCGCTGGAACAAGCGCGCGCATCAACATCAAGAAGCTCGTATGGCCGACAAGGAAGCGGAAGAACTCGTTTCTTCTAAGATTGGTTGGATCGCCTCCAGTGCCAACACAGAGGAGGATTGGATGCAAATCTTGTTCGTCATCGATATCATCGCTCAGTCCGATGCTGCCGGAAAGGAAGCCGCCCGTGCGCTGCGAAAAGAGTTCAAATATGGCATAGTGGATACCCAGCGTCGTGCGGTGAGGATCTGGG
The DNA here is from genome assembly GCA_019972555.1 of Ustilago shanxiensis. Taxonomy (NCBI): domain Eukaryota; kingdom Fungi; phylum Basidiomycota; class Ustilaginomycetes; order Ustilaginales; family Ustilaginaceae; genus Ustilago; species Ustilago shanxiensis. Next base: position 139,558 of record BPMX01000004.1, on the reverse strand, counting down.
CATTGCTGACGTTGAACGGCAGCGATCGATTCCGACACCAAGTCGCTAATAAGAAGTTCCTGGATGCAGTAGAGGATACAATCGCGTCCAGCAAGACACCTTTGAGCGTCAAGGAGACCATGCTGAGGGTGCTTGGGGTGCTAGCATTCGAGTTTAAGGACGATGCAGACTTGGCAGGAGTCACCAAGTGCTGGAACAAGGTCAAGCCTAATGACAGGAGGAAAGATGGCGAGCCACTGGAGGATGATCTGTTTGAATTCAGGTTGCCTCAGCCGCGACATGCCGAGATGCAGCAGCATCACCAACAGCAACAGCAGCAGCATCGTCGAACGAGATCTCAGCGTCAACCTCGACAGCAGCAAGAGCATCAGCCACAGATGCGCACGCAGGGCTCGGCACCTAGTAGCACTGAGGCTCTTCGTGGAGCGTACCTCGGAGACGCTATCACTACATCACGGCGTCGGTCCTCAGCAACAAACATGCCACCACCGCCAATTCAGCAACAGCAGCAACAACAGCCTTGGTCACATCCCAACGCTCACCATCAAGATGCGCCTGCCAATCATTGGCACCACACTGCGCCCGCCATGGAGCATCGAACGAGTGGTAACGGCCTCGATGTAGTCTCAAATCTCGAGGCAGCCGCAGCATCCATGGAAGCTCGTTCCGCATCGCATCAGAGTTCCGACACCACCAACTCTTCCCATCGAACCACCCATGAAATTGTGGCACGCGACGAAGATGTCCGTCGACTCCATGAGGAGTGTCACATTGCACGTAGCAATGCTTCTGTGCTGCTGGACACGCTTCTTCACGAAGGCTTGCACGCAGACACGGCAGAATTGGTAGATGAATTCTACAACAAGGTCGTAGGGTCGCAGGACGTCATTGCAAGTCAAATACCTTGGGCTTCCGCACAAGCGGACAGATCGAGAGAATGGGCAAATGTTGGTGAGAGGGAGACCAAGGAAGAAAGGCTCTTGGCGGATCTGCTAGATGCACACGGAAGAACCAGTGAGGCCATGAGAGTGGTGGATGAGGCGAGAAGGCGCATTGAAGAGGAGGAAGAAGAGAGAAGGGTCACAGAAAGGAGCAAAGTGGAAGTAAGATTGGACAGAAGTGCTCTGATGCAAGATCCTTCAGGAGAGTTGTATGAGGTCGGAGGAGGAAGAGGAGGTGGAGGAAGAGGAGGCTTGTTGGATGTGAATGAAGATAAGCAAGAGGGAGGGTCGAGAAGTGCTTCCCCTTCCAGACCTTACGCGCTTACTGGAGCAGCAGGTGGGCAAGGTGCAACGAATCATTCGTCAAGCGGCTTCAGCAGCATACCATCGAGCAATGGAGGTGCAAGAGTCTCTCGTCCCCTACCGGTGCCCAAGTCGGACCAATCTTCATCAGACAGTATCAGCATTCGATCTGCTCAGTTCCCTGCTGGTCCTCATCATCAACCTCCTGCATTTCCTCCTCACCCAACAAAAGCAGCCGGATCCATCAACTCCACCGCCCCCAACTCACTCGGCGGCTCCACCCATTCTCGATCATCGTCCCAATTCGCACTTAGCCCACCAAACCCTCACGCATCCTCAACCATGTCTACTTCTCCCGGTCGCTCTCTGCCTCTCACGCCTAATTTGAACATCCGCACAGATGCACCGAAAGCAGCTGTGGCCAGAACAGCAGACGGGGAGGATGACGACCTTCAGACACCCATTGTCCCCAGTGAGAAAGCACTAGGCAAAAGAAGAGCCGTTTCGGTACGATACCCTACTCCACCACCTAGACCGATTGGAACGAATGGAGATCTTCCACCTGCTTTGCCTCCTCATCCGAATAGGAACAGCGGCGGAAATGGTATCATCGACGGTGTTGGAGGCATGCGGATTGGTCATTAGTCGATATAAGTTAGAAGAGGCGAGCACACATTTGCAGGCATTGTCTTTTGAACATGCAATCAAAACAGATCAAGCGATTCGATCTCTCCCACAATTTGCCTCGAGCGAATCCCATTTTCGAGTGTACATGAATGAAGTCTCTGAGACCCAAAAATAGTGACCCCACAACTATCATTGAGAATCTTCTGCCTCCTCCTCATCACTATTCTTAGAATAAATCGCCCTAGGTTGCGTCTGTTTCCAAGCCTTTGTGTAGCTCTCCCCATCCCCTTCTTTATTCGCATACTTCAAAAGCGCCTCTCTTGGGTCTTCACCGATATCATCCGTTCTACCGCCTATCATACTTTTGACTACATGTTGCATTGCACCTGCGCCGATTCGGCCACCTTTTCCTGGACCTGAGATTGGGGGTTGGGGCAGGTTGGATTTTTCCGGATCCTTCCGTAGTTTTTCCATTTTTCTTCTTTTGGCAGATTCGCTTTGGTGGGAGGAAGTTGCGAGGTCGGTTGTATTTCCAGAGAAGATGGGATAAGATTCGGTAGAAGAGATCGTGGGATCGATGTAGAGGGAGGAAGAGTTCGAACGGGAAGTGGTTCGGGTGAGGGAGAGAAGGATACCTTTGGAGGAACGAGAGGGGGAGTGGTGGATGAGAAGAGTTCCTGAACGGGTTGTTGTGAAGAGTTGATCTGTGGACGGAGACCAGTGAAGACGTATAGGGGTGCCGTGAGCGGTGGAGATAGGATAGGATTGAATGGGGTTGAGGGAGTTGCTATCGAGTACGACTATACCTGATCCTTCCCCTGACGGGAGAGAAGTAGTACAGGTTAGAATGGAGTTATGTTCAAATGGATCGAAAATAACACTTGTATGTGGCGAAGCATTCTCCAATCCCCCTCTCTTCACTACTGGTGCTCGGAAAGATCGCAAATCCCAAACCTTGACACTCCCATCTCCACCCCTAGTCACAACCGTCTTATCATGAACAGCAATGGAACTTATCCCACTCCCCTCCTCATGTGCTCTCTCCACACTCCCTCGAGGCTTGCTATTCAAATCCCCTCTCAAATCCCAATACCCCACCGCACCATCTTCCCCACCCACAACCAACGTCTCCCTCTCGCACTGCAGCGCAGTAACCTTCGTTCTACCACCTCTCAATCTACTCTTCACCACCACAACATCCCTTTGCCCCCTCGCTAAATTTTCAACATCCCATATACGAACGGTACTATCACTACCTCCCGTTACAAACCTTGCCTCTTCAGTTGGAAGAAACATTCCACAAGTGAGTGCGCTTATGTGACCTGAAGTATTACGCATATCGCGCAAATACGGATCTCCTTTCTTACACTCGCCGAGTTCAGCACCATCCCGGGTGTAGATCTTAGCTTGGGCTGTGGTAGGGATGACCAAAAGATGCGTTGAAGACGAGGTGCGCGAGAAAGATAGATCCACCACCGGGTAGTTTGGAGTGGGTTCGAACAGTCTAAATGGAGAAAACTTGGGTGGGGTTAGACCGCCAAAGTCGTAGAGCGAGAGGGAGTAGTCGTAGGAACCAAGAGCGAAACGGGAGCCGGAAGGATCGACGGCTAGTGCAGAGAGCGTTTTGGTATGTGTGCCTGAAATTGGAGTCGTGTTCTCCATCGGTGGTAAAACTACATCTCGACGTTGCTGTGGAGGATTTGAGCTGAGAGCGTGCGACGGTGGTGGTATTGGTGGACCAACTTCATCATCAGAAGAGGAATCGTCATCATCGGAGGAGGAACCCAGTCCAAGCTCGATTCTTTCTTTCTCAATTCGTTCGGCTTCTTGATTTGCTTGACGTTCTTCCGCTGTAAGCCCATCATCTTCTTCCCCCATCTCCTCCTCCTTACCCTGACTGTCCTTCCCCTTTTCTCCGATATCACCCTCAGCAGATCTCTTACCAAGTACGCTACTTCCCAATCCCCCCATCGGGCTAGCCGACTGAATTGAAGCTTTCGTCGGACCCTTTTTACTAGCTTTCTTGCCGAAAGAAGTCGGCATCATAGCTCGTAATGCGTTCTCATCCATCTTCGTCTATCTGTGTTCCAGCCTTGCTGGGTTTGAGCAGTGAATGGATCGAGAGCTGGCTGGGTTGTAATTGATATAGGTGGGGCTGGAAGGTGAGTTTGGAAGGTGAGCTTGTGGAACAGCATGCAATTTGACATTTCCTGGGGAGAAATCCGAGTTCCGGGACGAGAAATCTTTTGTGGAGGCTTCACGACATCAAAAAGTCAGATCTTTGTGCAATGCAAAACAACTGAGCAGTTCAATCACACAATCACGAACGACATCGCCAAGAATTGAGATCCATAGCTAAGAGTGAATGACATTCCAATCAGTAGTGGTGGCATAAAAAGAAAACAGGTATAGGGCCCTTATCAGGCCAGATGTCAAACCATAACACTCCAAAAAAACAAAGTCAAGAACTGAAAAAGAAAGTCAATCCCATGAAAAGAAACCCGGCCTCGTGCTAATGCTTTTTGGGAACACTTGCCAACCTCCATCCATTCACATTCGCCATACTTGCAGACACAGCATTTGCTCCTCCCTCTACGCTTCCCGCATTACTCCTCCTCCTTGCTAAACCACCAAAGCTTTCTCTCACAATCAAATGCAAGCAGGTGACGATGATAACGTCTTTGAGCTCTTCCCTCGTCAAACCGGCACCGTCAGGGCCCAAGCCTGTGCTGCTGAGGTCGGGTAACGGGAAGGGAACAGCGAGTTGGCCTACGAGCTTAGGATGGTGTGGTGCAGGCGAAAGCGTTCCCAACGGAATACGTGTGGTGGGACCAAGAACGAGGTGACAGTTCCATGGTGTTTCACTGTCTTCTGGATCCGACTCGTCGCCGGAATCATCATCGCAATGGGGAGCAGAAGACCCAGCGGCAGAAGTATCAACCGAGCGACGTGGTGAGCGATGTCCACCAGCTCCAGAAATGAAAGAGGAAGGACGAGAGGTCGAACGAAGCGCATCGCCTGTGCTGAGACGTGGGTTGGAGATTGCATCGTCGACACCTAGGGACTGAGCGGATGCAGAGGTGGTTGGGACGTGGTGTTGTTGCGGTTGGTGGAGGGAGGCGTTGCTTCGACTGGCCTCGACACCGGAGTGAGGGCGGTCAATGCTGGTGACAGAAGCATTGAGTGAGACGCTGGCTCGAAGACGTGCTTCGCTCTCCTGAGCACGTCGACGACTTGAAAACTTTTTGGAGTTGCGTGACCATTCGAATCGGACTGGAATCTGCGAAGGGGGTGGGTGAACCTCGTTCCCGCCCATACGATTGACGACGTTGAAACGTTTCCAAACACTATTCAGCACCGGATTCGAGCCCTCAGAATCATTCGCAGAAGGCGAGGCAGCCGATGTCCTGCCAGCAAAGTTGACTGGAACACCGTCGTGCGCCCTTCGGTTCCATTTACGCACTGTCCAATAGTATCCCTCGGTACGTTTGCCATCTGCAACGCCAGCACCAGGTGTCAATTGCGGGATATCGCTGCTGCTCGAAGCTTTGCCATTGTCACTTGGAGCGAGCTTGCCAAGGATGCTCAGGTTGCCGGCTGATGAACCAGCCGCTGTCCGATCCTGCGTCGCACTGCTATCACGACCGAAAGCGCTCACCGTACCTGAAGCACTACCGGGTCGGACGTTCAGCGAGAAACGTTTGAACTTGCCCAGCAGCTTTCCTCCGAGATTCGCCTCAACACCACGAGCTTCCGGCGTCATGGCCTGGAAAGAGGTGGGTGGCTCAGCTGCAGGAACACCCGAAGCTGCCGCTGAAGCCACATTCTCTCGTGCAGGAGCCGAAAAGGCAGACGCATCATCCACACCGCCAGACGAATCATCTTCACTTCTTGGCGAGATGTTCGTGGCATGACCAGTCTGCAAAGTAGTCGATTCCTTTCCCGCAATTGCATTTCGGTAAACAGTTGCCATGTCGTTGACACCGTTGATGAGCTCGCCAGGTTCGAGAATACCGAACCCATCAAGATCGATTCCCTTCTTGACGTATTTGGCGACTTTCTGATCTGTTCCCGCATCGCTGACGGTAGTCGAAAGAATGTTGTGGAAATTGAGGTTGTAGAGCGGTGTCACGCGGCGACCTGAGCTAACAGATGCAAATGATCCGGATGCTGAGAGCTCAGATCCAGCCGACTTGGTTGAAGTGATGGAATCTCTCCTGCGCAACTCCATGGATGGTGCGGACGAAAGCTCGCCATGCGCCACTGACGAATCCATGGACGATCTGCGCTGAGAACCATCACGACGGCTTTGGAGCTGTTGAGGCATGACGAGTTGGATCTGCAAGTTGAGCGGATTAGCCTGTTTGCTAGGGGGAGGCTTGACGATGACGAGTAGCTCGGGTGGAGCGAGCTTCTTGCGGCGGTGTGATACCGAACCCTTTGCTGCGTCAGAAGAAGGCGCTGCGCTCCGTCCAGCCTCACTATCGGCGCCGCCAAGAGTCGAATTGAATGCTGTGTGTCTTTCGTGACTGAAATCTGAAGTGTTGACCATTGAATTTGGTCTGCTGTGGTGCGTCGACCTGCTCACTGGATCCGCGTACGGATGGGATGCCGCACGAGGATGCTCTGCCAAGCCGTTATCGCTAGCACGGCCATTGAGGGTAGCTTCAGATGCTTCGCGAAGACGGTGTTCGCGCGGTGACGACATAGCCCATTCCGGTTGTGAGCCGAGCGCTTTGGGTGTCATAGATGTAGCTCGGTCGATGGGCGACATAGGGTTAGAGCCCGAGCTCAAAGCTCGCATTCGAGCAGGGTCGCTGGGACCCTGTTCGACTTCGCTGGCGGGCTTGCTGGTGCCGATCCAGCTGGTAAAGATGCTAGTCATGATGATTGAATTGGATGACGCTGGACGAACGTGTCAGCCGTCAGAGCCTTTTGAGTCCTGTGGCGCACTATGCAGACGTAGCCGGCAGGTGGGAGACACGTGGGACCGGGAAGCTTGTGCCGGCGGATATGGTGGGAGAGATGAAGACAAAGATGAGGCTACGACCAGCTTGGCTGAATGCACGACATCCAATAAGATATTGTGGTTCTCGATGATGCGATCGTGCAGTGGTGAAGCGAAATCAAGTCGAACGGTCGAGTGGGCCTGAAATCACGACCTTGAGCTCGTCAAAAGGGTACCGAAACAAGTCAGTTGAAGCGGTAGGTCTTGTCTGACGGGTAGAGGTAGGCGAAGGTGGGAGCGAAAGAAGCAGCCGTAGTATCTGCAGATGTCGAAGACGTAGTGATCCCTATTTCGTCTAGTGTCAAGCGTGCATATCCTCAAGAGATAGTGATGCAATGTGACCTTGCTTATTGTGGAGGCTCGACACAACGATATGATTGAAGGATCGATGCGAATAAAGAGGGCAGGATCAATCGGACCGAATTGTTGAGCGTTGGCGTAGCGTTGGCGTCGCAAAGGGCGGTCACGAAATCAAGATAGGTAGAAAGGATGGCGGTAGGGAAGAAAGGAAAGATGCGATCGTGAGGATGAGATCAGGACAGGACATGGATGAGAGGCACAGGCAAGCTCAAGCTCAGGTCTTAAGGCAAGGTCCAGTCCACAAGTGCTGTCAAGCTTGATGATGAGTCGCTGCAACCGCAGACGTTCGGTAAGCTCAGTCCGCTCTGTTGAAAAAGGGACCGCAACACTCAGATGACTCTCACGCTCTCACGCTCTGAAAAAAAGGTTAAAACAGCAGAGGTCAAGAAAACAAGATAAAATAAAATAAAAAAATTAGAGAGTGCGTGTGGAGTGCAACAGTCACCCTGATCCACCTGCTTTTTTTCCGGTAGGCTCGCGCTTGGAGAGCGAGAGCCAGACGGCCAGACGACGCGACACTTGCAGAAGCGGGTAAGTGAGTCAGTGAGTGAGTGTGTGTGTGTGTGTGTGTGTGTGTGTGTGTGTGTGTGTGTGTGTGTGTGTGTGTGTGTGTGTGTGACCAGTCTGGATGTCAGCCAAGTTCCGAATACTGTATAGCATTTGAAGTTCCCTCACTTTTCATTGTTCGGAACTCTACTTGCTTGCTACTTCCGCCGCCGCCTCTTTGTCATTGTTGTCACATGTTCCTCATTCGCGATGCCAATATCGTATGCGCCTCTTTGACAAGGGAGTACAGCAAGGCAAACTCAACTGTGCTACAACGTGTACGGTACGGTATGCAAAAGCAAAGCAAGGCAAAGTTGCCGGGCGTGCGTACACATGTGCATTGGTGCTAGGCATGGCCCGGCAAAATGCATGGAATGCCAAGAAAGATGAGCTTGGAAGTCAAAGGGCGCCGATTCGATTCCATTCGACTCATTGCAAGCTGCCGCCTGGTGATGAAGGCATTAAACCGAGTGTGTGTGTGCGTGTAAGTTGTGGACGAGGGACGCGTGTTGCGTGTCGGTATGCTCTCTTCTGCGACGTAGGAGGCTTGTCCTGCGCCTCTCGTCCTGGGTAAAAAGAGAGCTACAGTGGTTTAGCCTAGAGTGACAACATAGGAGCCGTGTGAAACCGCGGCACATCCGAGCCACAGCTCGCCTTGCATTTTTTCTTCTTCTTCTTCCTTTTCTCTCTCCCCGAACGAATCACAGAAGAACACGAAACAAGGAGACAGGCGAGTGAGAGCCGAATCCTACCGAGACAGTGATGTGAGAAAGCGAGATAGATATGTTTCCGATTCGACCGGATCTCTCATACAATAGGGCAGCGGCAGCAGCGTTACACACGCACAATCAAACGGATCTTGCGAGTGGAGTATGAAAAAAGGTTGAAAAACAAGGGAGCCGGAACAACTGCTCCGCGATCCGCGATCCGCGTTCAGTCACTCGCTCATCAGCTGCTATAGGGTACAGTAACACAAAGGAAATGGAAAAGGAAACAAAAGGCGGGAACAGCGTCATCTGCTGCTGGCGGAGTTACCTCTTTGTGCGTTTTTTCTTTTACCTTTTGCTTCCCTCGAGGAAACAAGACTCACTCTGTGACCGCCAGTCAGCAGTGCCGGACACAAAAGTCCGGTCAAGAAAGAAAGGAAGAAAAAACATCATTTCGGCGGGTTGCAGATCCCGCGTGATTTGCAACCCTACTCTGGACTTTCCACTCCGCTTAAGCAAGCACCATCTCCATGGATCGATTCGCAGACTTTGCTTTGCAATGTATCCGCGGTTGATCATATGTGTTACCTTTTAACCAAGTTGGCAGAGTCGTAACATCTTTTGCTTCGCCAAACGAGACCCTCTTCTGTGCGTCGCCGCCGCCGCCGCCGGTTCTGTCTTGCTGCCCGATCCGAGCATCTTGATCACTTGAGTCTGCGTGGTGAGACCGGCGATGTGATGTCCGCGGTTCTACGGTATCAACGTTCTCTTTCATGCCATGGTGGTTCGCGTTCCTAAGGTCTTGCTACGGAAAAACAAGGTAAGGTCGGGTTTTGCGTGCCTATTCGCTCGGGGTGGGTTAACCTAGCGAGAGAGGCGAGGTCGAAAGAGGATATGCCATCTATCTTTGTTTCGGGAGATCCGAAGGACTTGCTCCTGCGGTCCGTTGGAGTATTGTAGGACACACCGGCTCGCGAGCTGCGATTCTAACGAGTTGAACAGCCATCACAGTTCCAGAACTTGACACACACTTATTTCGTACTGTGGGTCAAGTTCACGGTCAATTCTCTCATGTCGATGGTTGTACTTCGAAGGGTTCTTCATCGGTCAACTCAGGGCAGGTGATACGGATGTGCCGAGAAGATCCCTACCACTGCCTGTATAGCCTCCTCGTGTCAAGGGTGCACCTCGTTAACAGAAAAAATGCTTAGGAAAAATGAGGTTGCATAAATGTCACTTCGAAGACGACAAACAACTGTCCGCTTGCATCCTCTCTTGAGCAACCAATCTGACGACAAGAAGTCACACAAATACGTGTGCCATCACTGTCATCCTCGAGGAGTAACAACGAAGAAGATGGGCGAAGGCTTCACAAAGAGACATGTTTCCCCGATCGATGGCACCATCGGGGGAGGTGAGTATCAAGATGCACACGCTCCCGCGTCACTGTGGAGTCTAAAATTATCCGCTGCAAGTCGCTAGAAGTTCAACACCAAAACGCTTTCTATTCGTGATTCGTCATGTTGAAAGTCCAACACTGCAACGTCGATAGGGCGGGCTCTTCCGTCGTTCAAGAGCCACCGTACCTCTACGTCACGAATCCGCCTCTATAGCTAGAATATATAATAGCAATACCATACCAGAGAAGCTAGAAACAAACATATCTATCGAGGGTCTCACGGCAACACGATTAGAGGACAAGCTCTTCCTCCATCCTTCTTTACGCATCACTCAAGCTTACTAGGTCTCCAGTACGATGGTCTCACCAATAACAGTCAAGTCCCTTGTGCGGGAGCTCACTATCCTCTCTCGCACTCCACCAGATGGTATCCGAGTCTCGCTCTCTGAAAGCGACATCCTCTCTTTCTCAGGTTGGATCCAAGGCCCGCCCTCCACACCTTATGCTGGCGGCTACTTTCGCATCACATTCGACTTCACGGATATTGACTTTCCCAACGCTCCACCAGCCTGTCGCTTTGCCACTTCTATCTTCCATCCTAACGTTTCAAGAACTGGCGAGATTTGCGTTTCGAGTCTTAAAAAGGATTGGAAGAAAGAGTACGGAATCGAAAGGATCCTCACCACGATCAAGTGTTTGATGATCGAGCCGAATCCAGACAGTGCGCTCGATGCTGAGGCGAGTAGATTGATGCAGGAGAATTGGGATCAGTACGTGGAGACGGCAAAGTTGTGGACTGGGATACATGCCAACAAGAAGCCGTCGTGCTTTTTGGCCGAGGAAGAGGCAACAAAGAACAATACAGTATTACAGCCTACTCAGTCACAAGCACCAACATCTTTAAACGCCTCTTGTTCGGCTTCGGCTGCAAAATCTACAACAAGACTGGTTGTCACTGCAGCACCAAAACGTGGCCTTCGTCGCCTGTAGCTCTTCTACTCCAGTCCAGCATTTTGCTGTATTCGTATCAAACATACCCTCTCATCTGCTAGAATTCCGCATACAAAGACACAGCCAAAAGCTGTCGAACGAAAAGGAATAGTCTGCGGTCTACACGTCAGTCTCGCAAAGGAATGGAACAGGTCGAAAGCAAATGAGATTGCCAAGAGAGAATTTTGTACCCGCAAAAAAGACGATGGTGTTTCGCCCGCAGGAAGATAATACACAGTGTTTTGAAACTGATGTGCGGAAAGTGTGATGTATGTATGTGTGTGTGTGTGCGTGGAACGGCTTAAAGTCGAAGTGGCGTCCGAACAGTCGTTGCCTTGATCTTGTTGACTAACGTACTGCCGAGCCAACCCAACTTGGACAAGATCGTGGTGATGAAACAAGTGGGTGATGCGATTAGTAGAAGGTGTTGGGGCGCTGGCCGGCAAAGGTGCCGACGTGGCGGGGGCGACGGTGAGGAAGGGGGAACTTGAGACCAGGGGCCATGAGCTGCTTGATGTAAGGGCGCTTGACGTCTTCGGACTTCTCAATCTCGGCGATCTTGAGAATGTGGATCGAGGCGAAACGAGCACGGTGACGAGCAGCCATGTCCTGGTAGAGCGACTCGGCGGCCTCAGCACGGGAGAGAGCACGGAACTCCTTGTACATGTTGTGGGTACCCGATCGCGAGTTGTATCGGAGCCAGACGGCGAAGTTCTTGACCTTGAGGGGCTTCTTCTCGTGGATCTGTAGGAGTGGAAAGCAAGGATGAGGGGAGAGTCAGTATTGCTGATGTCGAAAAAAGAACGAAGCCTACTCGAATGGACAAGTCGCGGCACAAGCATCATCTCCCTTGACACGATGCAATGTATGTTAAAACTGTCCCAGCGCATCTCGGTCAGAGTACCTAATTCCTGATTGTCGTGTTGGGTTACAGCATCGGCATCTCGGCTAATCCTGCTTCGATACGTATCTTCATCCTGCTGAAGCGTGAATCGACTCGTTACTGCAATGCGCTCTCTCTATCCTGTCCATGTGTCCTACATTGCTGCTTGCACTGTATTACGTGCATGGTTATGCTTGTCCAATTCGATGTGCATCGCAATGCTAATCGGTGGTTGTTGATAGAAATACTTACGGCGTGGATGGCAACAATCTCACCGGTAGCCTTCTTCATCTTTCGGAGCTGACGAACGAAGTACCAGAAACGGGACTCGGCGACCGACTTGTTGACGGCGAAGATCCTCATGCGGTAGAGCTTGGGAGAGGGCTCCTTCTCGGTGGGAAGGTGGCGTCCAATCACCATGTACTCAGTGAGGCGAGTCATCTTGAGGACTATCGAGGTAAGTAGGTTGAAGGTGGTGGTAAGGGGGGAGAGAGGTCAGCAAATGTGTTCGTGCATTTATTGAAGTCGGAATCTTTGTCGGGCGTCGCATCAGCACAGGCATCGAAAAAGTCACAAGAGGCACTTGATGTCGTCCAACGTCCACGAGCGTTACTGATCCATCGTCACGGTCCATGTCGGCAAGATGTTGGGGCGGCTTTGTGGATCCGAAAGCTGAGCATCACCTCCAGCATGACTTCACGGCTTTGACCTCGTGCACCTTTGACATTTGCAGGACTGAACACACTGGCTCTTGTGTCGACCATGATTACAGCGTGCTGCTAAAGCCTTCCTGATCTGTCCAGTTGTCCTCCAGTAACGTATGCTGCATGATCATGTCACTTCCGAGTCATGTGCCAAGTGCCTCTACTGTGTTCCGCCTTGCTCTATCAATGTTCCGTCTAGTCACATGAGCACTGATATGTAGTTGCTGTGCTGCTAGTCGAGAAGCGACCAAGATGTAGAAGACGTACGTGCTGATGAACGAGTGGTGTTGAAGATACGATTGGTGCGATTGTGCGAACGGCAAGGGATGATTCGATGCGAGATCGGTTGGAAAAACTGGTTGAGGATGAAGGTTGGTCTAGAGCTGGAAACTGGACGATGCCTGATGCTGCTTTGTACGATGCCGTCTGTGCTGATACGATCAAGATGTTGCGAGACTTACGTTATTTGTCGACGGGAGGGGGGATAAGGATGGTCGTAGGGAGAAGCGGGAAGGATGGCGACGAGCTATCTCGAATTGGGTGACCCAACGGACGCTGCTGCGATGCTGAACCGACACTTCTCACTCACACTGACACACTCGCACTCGCACTCGCACTTGCACTCGCACTCTCACCAACAGGCATTCGTACTCTCACACTTCCTCACCGACTCACTCACTCACTCACACCCACACAGGCTTCTCGACCTTTCAGGGCTTGCACACCGCTTTCACTCCAACTCTCTTCCCACAATTTCCAGACAGTGAGGCCCTTCTCTCTCTCGCTCTCTCACTTGCTGTACCAACCTTTCCTGGCCGCAGCTCTTCTTTGCCCGCCCAAGAATCAAGTTGAACTCGCAAGAGACTGTGTTGGCGCTGCGGCTGCCCCATCGATGCAACTTCCAACTTTTTTTTACGGCAGCAGATGGCGACCAGTCGAAACATCCGAAGAAAACTGAAAAATACAGTTCTGAACGCCTACACGTGATGTACGAAAAATTGCTCAGGCTGTTAGCATCGACAAGGTCAAACAGCCTCGAGAAAAATCGCATTGGAAAAGGCCAAGCTCATCACGATTCGAAAATCAGATCAGGGGTTTGGGATCGGGGTCACATTCTAGACATCACAACTCAGCAGCAGCCTTTTACGATGTCCGCCTTCCTCGAATCTCGCTTGCAGCTCTTTGACTTCCTTTCTTGCTCGAAAAACTGCAAGGCTTCAATGTCATGGCATCATTCAAGCTGGCCCTGTTCGGGCACTCGAATGAGCATGAGGTGGCGGTGGCAATGACTATGGCTTGTCTTCTCGTGGTTACTGTGTAGAAAACGAGGCTGGTCCTGACGAAAGGTGGAGGCGAGCCAGCTTTGTCGAGCAAATCTCCGAGATTTTCTTTTGTGATCGCATACGTAGCAAAAAAAGAGGCAATTTTGCATGAGCCCCACGCACGTTTGAAGCGGAAATGAACTCTAACGAACCAACGAAGGAACGCGCTTCTAGAGTGTAGACCGACGTGTTGAATAAGTTCAAGGGAACGCACCAACCTTCTCAAACGTCACATCACCTTACCTTGCATTCCCGTCGCATCACACTTTTAACCTCTCTTCCTTACATTCATTGGCACCTGAAGAGCCCCGCATTGCCTTTCTCAGTCACGGCACCAGTGAAGTCGCAAACACGCTGAAATAAGTTCAGAGCAAGAATCACAAGCTCCGATAGAGTGTCATTCAGCAGCACAAAACGACCTCTTAAGCTGAGACACGCCGACTAAAGCGGAATCTCATCAACTCAAGTCGCTACAGGTTCATCCACCACCAGTATAGGCAAGGAACACAGTGCTTTAACTTCGTGCTCGACAGCTTCGAATCCCACCATGCTGTTCGACGAGGCTCACACCGACGACCTTAAGGCGTGGCTCACATCCGAGCTTGGCCCAATATGTGACGCCGACCCCGAAGTGCTTGCCGACTACGTTCTTGCTCTACTCAAACATGAGGGACCCGAAGCAGAGCTTCAGACACTTCTAACAGAACAGCTCGAAGACTTCCTCGCTGCTGAGACAGAGCCATTCGTCACAAAGACCTTTCAGGCCATCGCCGACAAATCCTATCTTCCGCAATCCGAAGCACCACCCGCAGATGACTCCAACGATACCCACGCACTTGCATCCACTTCTGGCACCGCTGGCGACTCTTCTAGAAAGCGAAGAGCGGACGACAACGACGCTATCGACTCTGTCCGCTCCCCACCTCGGCAATCCCGACGACTTCAGGATGACACAGCGACGCCTGGCTCCGATGACTCCCGAGCAGGTCGAGCTCGCGAGCGTGACTCCAGGGAGAGGAAGACTGATGTAGCTGACGCGAACGGTGCACAGACCGAAGGCGGTCGTAGGGAGCCGCGCAAACAGCTATGCAGAGACTATCACAACAAGGGCTTCTGTCCACGCGGTGCAAGCTGCAAGTTCGAGCACTCGTCCGACCCACGCCAGCACCCGCAGCAATCACAGCAGCAGCAACAGCCTTCATTCCCGATGGGTCCAATGATGGGTCCAGGAGGACCAAATGCGATGCACGCTCCACCTATGATGTTCCCGGGTGCACCTTTCGGAATGCCTCCACAAGGATGGCATCCGAGCATGGGACCAGCACCAGGCATGCCACCTTCAAATGGTGGTCCCGGCGGGCCTCAGGCGCAGCAACATATGAACGGAGAAGGTCAGAACCTTGCCAACCGCATGGGTGGTCAAATGCCGCCATCAGCTTCAGATGTAGCCCCGTTTCAGAATCAGACAGGTCCTTTCAACGGTGGTATGGGTGGACTAGGAGGTCGAGGCGGTGCCATGGGCGGACGAGGTCGTGGACGCGGCGGAGGACCTCCCGGCACATTCCAGTCTTCACGAAGATCAAACACCACTCTCGTCATCGAGAACGTACCTGCGGAGAGCCTCGACTTGATCGCAGTCAACGAGTACTTCAAAAAGTTTGGCACCATCACCAACATCAGCATCGACAAGCCTGGATCCAAAGCTCTGGTCAGCTACTCGCAACCATCTGAGGCCAAAGCAGCTCACGAGAGTCCCGATGTCATCTTTGGTAACCGATTCGTAAAAGTCTACTTCCAGCGTCTTGATGAAGCTGCTGGAGCGTCCGCCGCTCCGGCACCGGCTTCGACACCACGACCACCTCTTTCAGCTGTAGGTCCACCAACCAGAAACAACTTTGTTCCCGGCAAAAATGTCTATCACGCACGTCCGCCTGTTGCTACTGCAAGTGCACCTGGCGCTGCGGCCGCAGGTGGCATGTCGGAAGAGCGCAAAAAGTTGCTCGAAGACCAGAGGACGAAGCAGGCTGCACTCGATGCCCAGCTCGCTGAGCAGAAAGCATTGCTGGCTAAGTTTGGTGACAAGGACCTCTCAGCAGAGGACAAGAAGCAGACGATGGCACAGCTCAAAAAGCTCGGTGACGAGATCAAAACCTCCACCGAAGCTGTCAAGGCTGCAGTCGAGGCATTGCAAAACGCGCCAAAGGACTCACCTGCTTCTGCCTCAACCGGCGGTATCGATGCAAGCAACTGGAAAGCAGAGAAAGAAAAGCGAGAGAAGGAGCAACTCGATCGTGAGCTCGACTTGCACGCCAAAGGCTCTTCGCCTGCATCGACGACCGAAGAGCTTAAGAAGAAGCTCGAATCGCTCAAAGCCGAAGCAGCTTCGCTTGGCATTGATGGATCTGCAGCTGCGACAGGTTCATATGGGTACAACGCACGAGGAAGAGGCAGAGGTGGATATGTTCCGCGTGGTCGTGGAGGCTATGCACCTTATGCAGCACGAGGTGGAGGAGCTATGGGTCCTAACCGTTCGCTTCGTATTGATAACCGCACAACCAAGCTCAAGATCGATGACTTGCCCGCAGGTGCGGATGCAGAGAAGGTCAAGCAGCATTTTGCTGGATTTGGTGAGGTGGACACGTTTGATGCAGAGTCAGGAACAGTTGTGTACAAGGCGAGGAACAGTGCTGAACAGGCGCTGAGGGCTGGTGCTGACATCCCCGATGTAGGAACCGTCAAGCTTTCCTGGATTCAACCTCCACCCACAACAACACCAGCAGCAACAGCTACAACGACCGCAACTGCTGCTAGTGAAGGAGACGCAGCCGCAGCGTCTACCAACACTACTAGTGGAGGGGACGAGGAGTATGATGAAGACCGGGACTCGAGTTGGAAGCGTTAGATTGTTTTGGCCATTTCCTCACCTCACTTCCGCATCTCCCCACCCAGAAAGTTGTTTCTCATGTGTTGCCTCATCTTCTCAATTGCATTTTCCTTATAAAGCTCCCCTCCCAAGCATTGCGGTCGGGGGAGCATGCTGACTTCGACCAGCGTCTTTCGTCTCACTCATCTCTAGATACCTCGCGTGTTCGTGTGCGCCATTGATTGTGAGTGCCATAAATCGTGAGGATCCGGAATAGTCCGCACACTCAGCCTTTCTTCGTCTCCTTCACACCACCTGTCAATGTTTCATATTCTGCATTAAAAGAAAGGAAAGAGCAATGCGCTATCTAATACACTGCAAACTCGAGACTGTGTCTCTGTCTGGGAGATGTTTATGACGAGTACATCTCCTCCTTAAGCTGAATGCCCAATTCCTCACGAACGCCTTTAAGAGCCTCGACGTACTGCTTGTATTGGTTCTCGTTCTCAACCTTCTGCTTGATACCTTCGAAAATTCGGACGGCGGTGGAGTAGTCGTTGACACGACGACTGGCACGAAGAGCCGACTCAATCACCTCGGGGGAAGGGACAAGATCGTAAGCGAAGCAGTTGTTAAGACCACGCTGAAGCTCGAAAAGGTCTTCGACGGCATCGAAGAATCCAACGTAGCGGGAGTTGAAGGCGTCGAAAGACTCCTCCTCGTGGTGAGCGGCGTAGCCACGGACTGAAGAGTGTGGAAGAATGAGTGCGAGGCGTAATGACGAGATGTGTGCGTCAGGTTGGCCGGAGTGAGCGAGAGATAGCAAAGTGGGGGGAGGAGAGGGTCAGTAGATTGTTCAGAGAGTAGTTTCAATAGAGGTCTGGTCCATCGCGATCTGATTTGCAATGCGCAGCGGGTCAAGTGCAGTAGCAGCGGTATGATCTTTGTGAGGTTGGCTGCAGCAATGTCATGGGAAGCAGCAGTCGTAAGCAGCAATTACTTCCCCACGTCAATAAGTTTGGCGTCAAGTGGAGGATGATGATGTTGTTGATTGGCGCAAATGCCGTTCGGCGATGGCTCCTTCGAAGCATGGCGGCGCCTCGCTGTGACACGTTGGAACTTAGCAACATAGCCGGCCAGTGATATCTGTGATACAACGAGCAGCTGCAACCAAAATGCGAGGGCACTGCGCAACAAATCGACTGAGTGAGACAAGGTCGGCGGAAGAGCCAGATGGTTGTGCAAGCTCGAAGACTGATCGCCTCTAGGTCTGCTCGTTGTCGACGTGTGCCGAAGAGTGCACCTTCCATCGGCAGGACTCCGATGCTGAGACACCTCCATGTACAACCAGACGAAACACTGAGATTGTGCCCTGGACACTGAACCCGTAGTGAATTTGGTGACGAGACCTCTGTTTTCAAGCGACCGATGTGAGGATTGGTGCGAATGCTGTTGCAGGTATTTGTGCTGCTGGGTCGATACGGCTGGCTGGTGCGAACTTTGATACTGCTACTGCTGCTGATGCTGGTCCTGCTGCTGCGATCGTCATGCTACGAGATTACTGCTGCTTCTACGACTTCTATCTCCTGATGTGACTACAGAATCGATCGGATGGCCCAGATAGGGCTCAAAACTTACCCTGCTGAGAGAGAGCAACAGGGGCGGCACGGCCGAGAAGGGCAGCACGGGCCGAGGTGCTGACGGCGGCGGTTCGGATAGCTCCAGTCAAGAAGGACATGACGAATATGTGAAGAAGTGGTGATGCGACGACGGAAGAGAGAGGGATGAAAGGTGACAGGTGGTGAAGGCAACGGTGATGGTGACGAGATGACAAATGGAATGTTTCGAGATGTCCAATTCGGTTTTGGCGCTGCCCAAACGCAAGAAGAAGCGATTAAATTCGAGAGCGTGAAGCCGTGGAGCGTGGATGCGAGTGAGTCGATGATGATCCTCCTCCGGTTGCTGCCTTTGAATCCGCTTAACCCTGTCTAGAGAACATCATTCACAATATCGCCTTCTGCTGCTGCGAAAAAGTCAACACGCGAAAATTCCACTTGATCGGGGAAGTTGGTCACCAAATTCATAACTGCAGACAGGTAGCCCTGTCTTGGCCTTGTTCCGGGTCTCTCCCGTGCTTTTGACGATTTGAAATCCTCACACTCGAAATTCCAATTTCTCTTTTGATTTCAGGTTGTTGATTCGCACGGTAAGAAGACACAGACCCGAGGATGCAATCGATCAATGGAAGCCAAGCTACAGTACTAGAGCTTCATCGCAGATTGCAAGCCAAATGGGACTCGAGAAGAACACGCGCCGCCAGCTGGACATGCATACCTCACAGCGACAGCCCGAGACGTGGAGCTTCTCTCGTTCTGTGGGTGTGTGTGTTGCGCTCGAACCAGCTTTTTTTGAATGTGCCTGTCTGTCTGAAGTCAAGAAGCTTGGCCCGCGTTGACTTGTGTCTCAAGTCTCGCTGTCGTGTCCGTTCATTGCATCGGGAGGAGGCAGAGAAACACACACACAGAGGCAGGCACCGTCATCTTCCCGAGTTGAGATTCACCATACTCTT
Source organism: Ustilago shanxiensis (assembly GCA_019972555.1). Lineage (NCBI taxonomy): Eukaryota > Fungi > Basidiomycota > Ustilaginomycetes > Ustilaginales > Ustilaginaceae > Ustilago > Ustilago shanxiensis. The sequence goes on along the minus strand of BPMX01000004.1, from coordinate 120,336 downwards.
CATCATTATCATCTTCTTCTTCGTACATCTTTTCACCCTCATTCTCACGGACTCATTACATTCTTCATCATCATACACCCCTTGCGGCGCGCTCCTTTCGGTTTCACGGTACCCATCGCAAGAGTCTCCGATAGCTCTGACAACAGAGACGACAGCTTGCGACGGCGCGAATCTCACGCTCGACTGCTACATCAACCACCAGCACATACACTCTCATAACAGCAATCCTAGTGGAGTGTTCACAAGATGGTCATCCTCGCAGCTTCCGTCTCCACACGAGGCGGCAAGCCCGTCATCAGTCGTCAGTTCCGCGACATGCCAAGATCTAGAATCGAAGGTCTTCTCGCCTCTTTCCCAAAACTCATCTCTGCCGGCTCGCAGCACACCTCGGTCGAGACAGACGCCGTCCGCTTCGTCTATCAACCGCTCGAGGATCTCTACATGATTCTCATCACCAACAAAAACTCAAATATCCTCCAAGACATCGACACTCTTCATCTCTTCGCCCGCGTCACCTCGGACATTTGCAGGTCTCTCGACGAGACATCGGTGCTGCGATACAGTTTCGAGCTTCTCGGTGCATTCGACGAGATCGTCTCGTTAGGCTACAGGGAGAATGTCAACCTCACACAGGTCAGATCGATCCTCGAGATGGAGTCGCACGAGGAAAAGATCCAGGAGATCATCGAGAGAAACAAGGAGATGGAAGCAAAAGAGGAACTCAAGCGTCGTGCAAAGCAGCTCGAGATGCAGCGCAGAGATGCGGCTCGTCGTGGACAGATGGGCGGCAATTCCGGTGGATTTGGTTCGTCAGGTGGTTACAGTGCCGTCCAGCAACGTTTCGAGCCTCCACCTACACAGGCTCCCGTTCAGACCGGCTTCTCTTCAAGCTCTACACCTGCCGCCAAGCCTTTCAAGGGCAAAGGTATGCAGCTCGGAAAGAAGACTAAGGGTGCTGACCTTCTCGGTGCTATGGGCGGCGATCTGGCTGCTGCGGCTGCCGCTGCGGATGAAGAGCTCACCGCTGCTGCCAATGCCGCTTCCGCATCTCTGGCTGCCTCTTCTGCTGTTCCATCTTCAGCTCGCGCTGCACCAGCAGCAACACCTGCCATCGACCCGCTCGATCTCCTCGAACCCGTTCACCAGGAGCCAGTGCATGTCGTCATCAAGGAGCGCATTTCAATCTCGGGCAACCGAGATGGTGGCCTCGACTCGCTCGAGATCAAGGGTGATCTCTTGCTCAAGATCACCGATCCCAGCCTCGCCAAAGTTCGTGTTCAGCTCGCACCACCAGAAGAAGGCAACCTGGTGCTCTCGGCAGGTGACCTTCAATTCAAAACCAACCCACAAGTCGACAAGGCGGCTTGGACGTCGGATCGCATCATTGCGCCGCGTGATGCCAGGAAGCCCTTCCCCGTCAACCAGTCGCTCGGTGTACTGCGATGGCGTATGGTGACCAAGGACGAAACTGCTCTTCCTCTTTCCATCAACTGCTGGCCCTCACCGAACGGTCAAGGTGGCTGTGATGTCAGTATCGAGTACGAGCTTGAGAACGAGGACTTGGGCGAGTTGCGTAACGTCATCATCGCTATCCCATTGCCAGAAGGTTCCGTACCATCCGTCGAATGCCCCGATGGATGGGCAGTCAACGAGGAGACCAACAATCTCGAATGGAGCTTGGAAACCATCTCGAGCGCCAACAAGTCTGGTAGTCTCGAGTTCTCTGTTACCGAAGGAGCAGAGAATGTCGACGTCTTCTTCCCTGTCGTTGTCGACTTTGTTTGCGAAAAGACGCTTAGCAACGTTACTGTTGCAGATGTCGTGCTTACCGACACGAGCGTATCTACCACTTTCTCTCAACAGTCGGTACTCAGTGCTGAGACCTATGTGATCAACTGACACCGTTGTGCAACTCATGCATCCTGTACACATGTCATCGCATTTCATTCTATACAAAGTCTTTGATGCGCTAATCATCGAGTGAGAGTGCAATTAGCTTCTCTGTTCAAGTCCTGTGCTGAGTCCAACAGAATATACATGCGGCGTTCCATGTTTTGTGCTGTCCTCTCTCTCTGGTTTCTTTCTGCGCTGCACTTGCTCTAGAAAGGTTACAAACATTCAACCATACCCCAAGGCCAGCAGAACGTAGCCATCAGCGTATTCGGCATCGGATCAGGGCTAGACACAGAGGTATGATCTCGGTCGTTAGGCGCAATTTTTTTGAGGATAAGATACGCATATATATATCCACCCTAGGTGGAGGTTGGCAGCACAATCCCCGCTTCAATCGATTAACGGTTAAATCACGCCCTTCACAGCTCACTAAAAATATCGGGCGAGCCCCCGGTTCGATTCCGGGTTGAAGCACGTATTTTTGGCAGATCTTTTTACACCACCTACGAATGCGGCAGAGCAAAGGAGATTGTAACATTGATCTGAGCTCGGAGAAGTAGAGGTGAAAAGAAGGTGTCTGAGACGATGGTTTCGCATGCTTATCCGCCAGCGGAAGAGAACGACAGGTCAGATTTTGGGTTCCTTTTTTATTATCGTGTTTTCTCGGTTGAGACTCTCGCGACGGGTACAAGTAGCTGCGAGCCAGGGGCGAGAGCATGAAGTTGCGCTTATGCATGGAGACAACTTACTGAAAAACGGGCACTCATCTGCTAGCAAAGTTCTAGACAGATGGAAGATGGATAAGGAACTTCATTGCGAAAGCGACAGGGCAACAGAGTCTGATTTGAGAGCGAGTGAGGTCTACGGACCAAAAAAGCCGCGAACAGACACGCATATGCTGATGGCTCAACGCGAAGGAGGAGGAGCAGTAGTCATGTTCTGCTCGATCATCTTCTCCTGTTCCAGCATGAGTGTCTGTTGTTCAGCCCACATCTCGTCGGTTGGCAAGAACGGCATCCAAGGCATCTGATAGTTCGGCAGATTAGTGATAGCAACTACACCATCCTGCTTGTCAGAAGCATCACGGATGCGCAATCCCGTCATGGTGTTGAACTTGATCGGAGCGACATCAGGATCACCGTTGATGCACATAAGAACTTTGGCTTGCTTCTTGGCAGGGGAAGAATCGGGTGATTGACGCTTGTGCAGGAAGGTGTTGAGCATGATGTTGGCTGAGTCGACTTGGTAGACCTCCCGACGAGAGAGGTTCGGGGAGGAAGAGGAATCAGAGGGGTTTGAGCCTGAGGAAGCGAGAGCTTGTTGGTATTGATCGATGGTCATAAGTTGACCGTTGTAGCGGATGTAGCCGGTGGGGACGGTGTCGCCTGTAGTACCTTGTTGGCCGGTTTGCTGAGCACCACCGGCGCCATTATAGACGGGAGCAAAGCCAGAACCAGCACCTCCACCATACATACCAGCACCACCAGCCATAGCACCTCCGCCGCCCATAGCACCAGGGCTCATAATACCACCACCGTTCGTAGTGGCTCCTCCAGCACCAGCTCCACCGTTGTAGTAGCTACCGCCAACCTGCTGACCTCCAGCACCAGCACCTCCAGCATAGTACCCACTCCCAGCTTGCTGCTGAGCTCCTACAGGGGCTCCAGGGTAGTAGCCCCCAGCGGCGGGGTTGACACCTTGCTGCATACCGTAGGCAGGGTTGACACTAGCTCCACCAGTGAAGCCACTAGCACCACCAGCACCACCAACACCACCAGCACCAACAAATCCAGCACCGTTGGAGGCTCCACCACCATTGAGGCCGCCCGCACCAGCACTGTTAGCTCCAGCACCTCTGGCATCAGCTCCAGCGAAGCCACCAGCACCGCCTGTAGCACCTCTGGCACTGGCATCACCAGCACCAGCACCAGAACCAGCACCAGAGCCAGAACCAGAGCCAGAGCCAGAGCCAGCCTCAACGTCAGCAGGAGGAGTAATGTGCATGCACATCCAGCCACCAACCAGACCATTACCCTTCAGAGTCTCACTTGCAAGACGGGGGACCATGCCAGTAGCATAAGGATAAGGCATCTTGGGTAGCACAGATACGCCTCCCACAGCGGGTTTGGGAATCAAGCTGTCATCCTTCTTCGGAACAGAGACTGAGCCAAAGACCCAATCAGATGCCTTGGACGAAATCTTGGTCAACCAAGACATGAAGCTTCGAGCTTCGATCCGTCGCTGTCTGTTTTTTCCCGATGAATACAAACAGAAGGAGATTGAGCGTGATATCAATAACGTGTCTTCTTCCCAAAGATGGAGGAAGGTGCGGATGGGAATACAACTTACCTTGTCATACGCGGATGAAAGGCAGGAATACCAGAGTGAGGGCTCTGAGCCTCGATGGCGAGGAGGAATGGCATGATGACCAGCAACAAAGCCAGTAGCTTGGCCATGTTGAGCGAAAGAGAGGTGACTCTCATGGTGTCGATAATGGGGAGCGAGAGTTGATGTTCACAGCGATGTTGCTTTCAAAATAGTTCGGAAAACAAGAAGAGAATGGAAGGGGAGGAGAGGAGGGAGGAGTGGGAAGGGGTATGAGAAGGGATCCCAACTCTCCTTTAAAAAGATGAGCACGCAGGGATGTCGGTGGCTCTTTGGTGACTTCATCAAAGTCCACTGTGGGAGGTCCCACCGAATTCGCATCAATGTTACTGTTCGGTCTCAAGGCCAATCTGATCATATGAAGTCAACGTGTTCTCACTTGCCTGAGGAGCCAACTCGATTCCCTCAGCTCTACAGGAATCAGACGAACATCAAGTCTCATATCTAAACAAGCTTGCTTCTGCATTGACTCGGTCCCACATACATTCGCAATGGCGTACACTGTGTGAGCTCGGGATGAACACACCTCCCGAGCAAGGTGGGCGAACGAAACGGACCCAGATGAAGACGAGAGTCTGCGATTGATGGGCGCAAGCATCACTTTTGGGATCGAGCTGGTTCGTGGGTTTACAAGCACCGCCTCAACCTCGCATCTGGTGCTCTCGCTCTGTTTCAGAGGCTGTCTGTATGATCAAGGCAACGCTTGAAGCTCGTAGGCTCGGCTTCACTCTGTGTTAGAAACGAGTTCGTCGGTGTGCTTATAAAAAGGCTCTCTCCATCACCCTCCCATCTCGAGTTCCACCAACAAAAGCCGCATCACCAACATGTTCGCGATCAAGCTCACCGGTCTCCTTCTTCTCTGCTCTACCGCTATCACGGCGATCACAGTAAGTTGCATTCGGATCCCGAGTTTGCGCTCTCTTATCTAGACGTCCAACTGACGCCCGGTTTGCGATTGAAGGCTGAAGACGCTTCGCCCGAGCTCAAAGCCTGCCAAGACAGGATCATCAGTCCTCTCTGGTCCCGAAAGCCCGAAAATGCTGGAGGTGTGATGTGCAACAAAAACAACCTTGCGTGCAATGATGAGTCGCAATGCCAGAGAATTGGTTTCTTCAAGTGCCCCGACCCCAAGTTTCCCAAGCAGGATATTTGGTAAGTCACAAATGCGGAAGTTGCGCCCATGAACATGGCCATACGTTCAGATGGAAATACTAACGCATCACTGTGCGGCACGGCTCCGTCACAGGTACGAATGCAAGTACGTCTTCAAGCAAGCTCCCGGGAAACCAGCGATGTACGCTCAGGGTGACAATGATCAAGACAAAAGCAAGCGATTTTACGTCTATGATCCTTTCACTTGTGCTTGGGAAGATCAGCATAATATTCTATTCTGCCCTGCTAACGCTGGATCCGGGGACCCTTGATCGTACTCTAGCTGCTCTGTTCCGCATCGCGGATCATTGCTCGTGCGCATGAAGTAGCTTCTCATAGCATTGTACGACCATGATATCCACGCAACCCTCCACCGAATGTCTGGTTTGAGAACGAAATCTAAGTTGATCTTGCTGCGTGATGAACGAATCGATTCAATGAGGACAGCGGAGGACTCGAGAAAGCGGACAGCACCATTTCATCCCCAGTGTGTCGTCTTCTCGGAAAAAAATTCAGACGAAAGGAAATGTTCGCTATCGGTCGTCGACACTGTAACAATGGGTATCGAAAAACAGATTGTGGCGAGCGCGACCTACTCAATACTTTAACGTTACTTTCTTTGTCAAGTAGACTCACCTGCTGGTCACGAAAGCCAACAGTGGCTGATGGTGGGTTAGTCTGTGAGTTAATCAGATCCTATCGAGGAACCCTCTACCGCAGTGGGCATTGTATCTATGAGGTGTTTTGAGAGAGGTGAACTTATGATTCCCTTCCTCAGCAACCGGATCTCCGCACGCTCAGGCGAGGTCAAAAGACGATGGCACAAGAATACAATTGATCACTGAAATGTTACAGCTGAGAAAAGTCGGACGTATTCCTGTTTGATGCAAGAATGCTCGCGTATGAGTGATTGACTAGATACAGAGGAATGACAGTAGCGCTTAGGAAGGACGAGGAGGCCGATTCTGGTTCAGCATGCTCAGAAGCTGATGCATAGACTGCTGTCCATTGTCCTGACCTTGACCTGAGCCCGAAGCCGAAGCGTTCGCGGTGGGAGGGGATTGAGGTTTGGGCGGCTGCATTGGTTTTGGTGCGCCAGCAGCGGATTGAAGGAGTGCGGCGATGTTAGCTGGAAGTGCTGGTGCGCCGGCAGGAGGCGGGCTCTGAGCTGGAGGGCTAGACGCAGAAGGAGCAGGAGGAGCTGAAGAAGCCGCTGCTGCTGCTGCAGGAGGCTTGGAGGCAGCGCCTAGGGAAGCAAGCAACTGCTGCACCTTCTGAGCCTGTTCCAGTCTGTTAGCATCTGAGGCTGCTGGAGGCTGAGCCGAGGCTGCGTCAGGGCCCGGCTTGGAGGCAGGACCAGAGCCAGATCCGGCACGCCTACCCCAGCCATTGTCCACGGGAGGGCCAGTGGATGGGACGGGAGCGCGACCGTATCCGAGGCTCGGCGAACCAGATGGTCCTGATGCATCGTAGCTAGGATAGTCTGTGGGAAGAGGAGCGCGATCTCCGCCCGGCGCAGAAGGTCTGCCCCAACCAGCTTGAGCAGCGGGAGGACCAGCTTGGAAGCCTGGACCACCTGCTTGTTGTGGTGCTTTGGCCCATTCGAGGTCCTCGTCAGTCACAACATCCCAAGCGAACTTCAGATCCCATTGACCGTCAAGGTAAACTCGACCATTGAGTTGATCGTGTGCGAGTTGACAGGCGCGGCTGTCGAAGTATTCGACGAAACGACTGTTCTTCTGACCAGGGTAGTCACGAACCTTCTTCAAATCACCGAACTCGGAAAAGACCTCGTGAACGGCGTCATCGCTCAGAGTCTCATTGGCTCCCTTAAGGACAGTGAAGAGAGTACCCTGATTTTTGTCGCGATCACATCGCTGAGCCTTGTCCTCCTCACGCGGAAGAGAGTAGTGGATGTTGATGGGACGACCACCGAAGAGAGCACCCTTCATGGCGAGCATGGCGTCTCGCGCGGCTCGAAGATCGTAATAGGTGATGAACGCGATACCACGCTTCTCGACCATGTCGAAGAAGGTCTTGATCTCTCCAAACTTGTCGAATTGCTCCTTGACGAAACCTGAATCAGTCTCAAAGTTGATACTGCGGACGAAGAGGGTACGACAGGGCTTTTCGTCATCGTCAAAGCCTCTGCCGCCACCGCCGCCAAAGCCGCCTCCGCGACCGCCTCGTCCACCACCACGTCCACCGCCGCGACCTCTGCCGCGACCTCCTCCAAAGCCAGGGTTGTCACCTGGAGGAGGACGTGGACGATCGTAGGATGCTGGAGGCGGGCCTGACTGATAAGGTGGCTGACCATACGACGAGGGCGGGCCATAACCTTGACCATCAAAACCAGCCGGTGGAGCACCTGGTGGCGGACCATATCCGGGAGCTTGACCGTAAGGGGTTTGACCAGCGGGAGGAGGCACAGCAGATTGATCGTAGGGGTTAGGCGTGTTGTAGGAAGAAGGTTCATAGGAGGCAGGAGTATATCCATATGACGGAGGCGAAGCCATGTTGGAAGGAGGAGGGGGTCGAGAGCCAGGAGGGCCGCCACGAGCACTCATGCCGCCTCTGGGAGGACCACCACTCATGGGCATCTGATAATGACGGTCTGGACCACCAGAAAACTCATTGGATGCACCGTACGCGTTCTGAGGCTGATAAGGGGCGTTGTTGCCATCATTCATGTTTGGAGCGCCGGGACCGTAAGCTGCTTGGGCGGAGGGATAACCGGAAGGAGGGGGACTCATACCAGCGGAACGAGGAGGACGACCGCGCATGGATGGATTGGCGCCGCCGCGACCGCCACGAGTAGGCCTCTCATCGTAACCACCATAAGGATGATGGCGATTCATGACTCAATGACAAAGTCAGTTGCGATACGATGCGGATGCTTGTGCGAGTTTTGCTTAGGTTCAAAGACGAGTCAAGTCGAAGGCTGCGCAGTGACAGCGAAGTGGAAGAGCTCAGAGGCCGATCAGCTCAAAGGGCTCAGTGGCTCACCCAACGACAAGAGGAGGAGGAGGAGCGAAGCAGGTGTCTCAGAGAACCGACAAAGAGTCTCAGAGAGTGTTCGTGATGGAGAGCAGTCCGTGTGCGCCAAGAGAAGGTTCGTTCCGTAATGACAAGAAGCCGAAGTCTTGTGATATCGAGGTGCGGGATCGATGTTCTCAGGTGCAAAACGTCGCTCAGAATCTGAACAGCCTGGAGCGATATCGATATTCCGTCGACGCTCGAATGAAAGGAGTCGAGAGAAGAATCGATCCGATTGCACGTCCAAATGTGGTTGCGAGATGAAGTGAATGTCCAGGAAAGGAGGGTTGTTGTTTGTGATGTGACGATGATGTTACGCAATAGAGCGAAGTTGAAACGCTTTCCGCTGAAAACAAATATTTTGCGATTGATCCCTCTTCTCTGACCTTTCGCGACTGGCCACAGTTTTCAGATTCACGGAATTCGGACAAAGCATGCTGCTGAGCGGCTTTTTGGCCGCTTTTTGGGTCAACACGAGAAGAAGGTGTGACGTTCCGGCTTGAACGCCGCACCAAGACCATTTTTCTTCTTCGAAATCACATTTCACAGTTGGCACTTGACAGCTGCAAGAGCAAGTCGAAATTGTGACAACGAAGAGCAAGTTGGACAGCCACCAGTTCTTATCCGCTGTCAGTCATAGATCAACGACTTCATTCCCGCCATCATCCGTTTTGGGCTACTTTTCGATCACTTCAGTGTGGATCGGATCATCCGCAAGGCTTTATCCTCTCGTTTCCTTGCTCGGATTGGTGGATAAGCGCGGGACATCGGAGCGTTTGCCGGCATGTCGCTCGTCGCTCCCAATCCGCACTTGCAGGAAGCGCTTGTTTCGATCCATCAAGCTTCCTCTGAATTCACCAATCCGGATCCGCAGATTAGAGCCAAAGGCGAAGCCACTTTCCTCGCACTTCGTCAATCCGATGGCGCACTCGACTACGCCTGTTTTGCCCTCGAACATTCGCACGATCCGCTCGTCCTGTTCCAATCACTCAATGCGGTGCTGTTCGTGCTTCCCTCATTGACGGCACAACAACCCAGCCAAGGCGTCGCATCTCTCAGCTTGCTGCGTGACTTCCTACTGCACTTCTGTGTCTCCCGCAGCGAACAGTCTTCTCGAACGTCAGCACCCTCTTCAGTTGACAATTCGGCTTCGTGGCCGCAATACCTACGCGGACGTGCTTTCCAGACAGCCATTGCAGTGGAAAAGCGTCTGCTCGGTCTCGAACTGGCACAGCATGTTGGTCAGCTAACGGGCACAAATTCCGCACTCGACACCGTCATCGAATCCCATGTCGGCCTTCTCAACACGCAGCTGTCGGGTCTTTTGGCACTTCCTTCTCCATGGCCTGCTGATCCGACAGAATCGTCCGTAGCGCTGGCGCGTATCGTCACTGGTCTTGGACTTGTCCGTGCAGTCGTTGACGAGTTTATCCTAACCAGCGCCAACGACGTCTTTGACAACTCAGCCTCGTCGGAGCGCAGCCGCTCTCAACCTTCGCAGTCTGCCTCCAAATCAACTGTTCCCGGATCCGCCGTCGGTCTCAACTTGCTCCAGCATCGACAGTGCAAGTCGCTCATCCAGAATCATGTCCTCGCTGGTCTCATGACCGCCGTCTTCCAGCTTCTTTACAACACCATCTCAGAGGAAAGCACTTCTAATATTGACAGCCCCCGGCGTCATACACTCTTCTTCCAAGCTGCCTATGCCACCGAGAAACTCCTCGGCTGGACCTTCACTCGATTTGATCCTTTCTCCTCCGCAGCATGGCAGCAACAGGCTCGCTCTCAAGGTGAAGACGCTGTCCTTGCATCTGGTGTTGACGAGGAAGACGAGCCAAATGCGACATCGACATCTTCCCAAAGCAAAAAGACCCTGCGTCCACAGCACGTTCCAGATTTGTTCGTCCCAGTCTTGCTTTCAGACGATGTCATCTCACTTGTTGCCACCGCCTATCGCTTCGGTCTTCGCATGCAGGCCACTGCAACGGCCAGTCGCGATCTCTCCTCTTCAGTCCATCGCCTCCGACAATGCCTTCTTTCTGCCTGCAGCTTTACCCCTCAGTCGCAGAAGCCACAGCATGTTCCAGTGCTTATATCACGCACAAAACATCTCTGCGCTACCCTTCAGACTTTGGTCGAAGAGGAACGCGCCTTGCCCTCACAGATCTTGACAGCACGGGGCAACTCGATGCTCTTCTTAGCACAAGCATTCCAAATCATCGTCACTGTAGTGCCGTTACAGATCCTAGCCGCGTCGCTGCAGTCCGGCGATGCTGGTGCTCAGGGTAGCTTCGCATTTATCTCGTCTCTTTCGTCGCTCGGAAAGGCAATCTTCGGTCTTGCCTTCCATCGACCCAAGGACACCGATGAAGAGGATGATCTAGCTGTTCTCACCGAGGACACTGTCGACGCTCTCCTTGCCTCTTGGCAGTCCCTTACTTCTTCCTTGCGTCAGCAGGACGCGTCCCACGCTCAAGATGCCAATGTGCAGGTCTTTGCAAGAACGGTCTACGGTAGCATCCGCGATCAAGTCTTCGCTCCTTACGTCACTGGCCGTCTCGAAGCAGCCTCCATCGTCAGTGGAGAAGAAGACATGTCCGAAGTCGAAGAGGTCAACGCAAAGGATCGAGACATCTATTCCGATCAGCTCATCACTATCGCCAGCCTCGCACGAACTTCTGCAGCTGACAATCTTCGTGCATTGCACCAGCTGGCTCAGCCTCTTTGCGACAAGCTTATTGCCAAGTCTCAGCGACAGGCCAACTTCACAGACCTCGAAATGGGCCAAATCTGGGAACAGATTCACTGGCTAATGCTGATTGCCGGTCATGTGCTAGCTGACGATGCACGTGGCGAGACACCTGAGGTGCCAGGCGAGATCGCAGCAAGTGCTGAACCCGAGGATCCGGCTGTGGCACTCATCATGCAGCTCGGTATGCAACTTCTGCAGCATCTTTCAGCGAATGGCCCTGCTTCTGTCGAAGCCTCTAGTCCGCAAGTGACGGAGACGCTGCTCTGGTTCACAGGCCGTTGGACATCGTCATATCTCTTGATCGACGAACGAGCTGGCTTTCCGACAAACGCTGCTATTCAGCGAGCCTTTGCCGATCAGGCAGGCAAACAGGTGTTGACCTTCTTGCTCCAGCGACTCTCGGAGAACTTGCAGCTATGGATGTCTGACTCTGACGTGCTCCTTCAACTCGCTCAGGTTCTCTCCGCCTTCACCCGATCCAGCGGTATCATGATCTGTCTTTTGCAGCTCCCAGAAATGGAGCAATTGGTCTCAGGAATCGTCTCTGGCCTAGACCACCTTCCCGCCAACACGCACGGCGCTCTCATTGCTTCCGTCGTCAGCTGCATCTACTCTGGCGCAACACATACCGATGCACCCACAGAGCGATCGGCCGAGTTCTACTTTAAGCAAATCACCGCCTCGATCGAATCGCGTTTCGGCAGTCTGCTCTCGCGTCAAGACTTTGCGGCCAACTCTCAACGCTCCGACGTGATCTCTGCTGTTCAAACTTCACTTGACATGCTTGAAGGTCTTGCTTCCTCAATCCAGCCCAATTCGGCAGAGATTGTCTATGGGTTCATCTCCAAGTTCTTCCCCGCCTTCTCGCAACTATGCCGCGTGTACGATTCGCGACCCGAGATCGCAGTGTCGATTCTGCGGTTGCTTTACACGCTTGGTGTTTCGCTAGAGCTGGACTTTGGTGCTGAGCCATTTATTGTGATGGGTATCAATCAGGCGGTTTGGGAGTTGATGCAGGCTTTGCAGGGAGAGAACAGGGCTGGAAAGAAGAAGACGCATTTGTTGCTAGCGTCGGAAGGCGGATCGCCGTTGGATGACGATGTGCCGTATGAAGGTCTTTGTTTGCTCATCGAGTTGCTTGCTGAGCTTTCGGGATCTGCTAGAGCTGGTGTGGATGACGGTGGATCAGATCAATCGTTAGACTTGCAACCGAGTAAGACCAGCGACGTCTGTCTTGTTGGCTTCGAGCACGTCCTCGGTCTCCTTCTCACTCCCGAACCACTCAGTGTACCCAGACTCAGGCAGGGATTGGGCAAGCTCACTTCTTCCATCTTCGGTCTTTTCTCCGGTCGCATGATCCTTGTCGCTTCCAACTCCGGTGGCGTTACCAACCCACATGGGAGTTTGCTGGATAAAGCGGTTCAAGCACTTTCATTATGCATCAAGATGGACGAGAATGAAACGGCGCAACTGGGTTTAGAGTCTATCGTATCTTTCTGCAAGGTGGTGTCGATGCATTTCGCACAGCCATCGGTGGAGTTGGTAGGAGCACTGCATGGGATTATGACCGCGGTGTTGAGGTTGTTGTTGGCGGAACCGTTGGACTCGGCGTTGTTTTGGACTTCGTTGTTTGCGTTACTGTCGTTGATCAAGGTCTCGAGAAGCACGAATTTGAGTCAGGTTGTTGGGAAGGCGATGGAAGGGGTCGAGAGTAAGGAAGCTTTTCAACATGCGGCGAGAGAATTGGTTGAGTCGGCTTTGGGTCCACAAGGTCAGGATGATGCGGATTGGATTCATGAGTCCAAGCAGAAACTGCCTCGGTGGCGTGGACAGATTCGTGTTCGTTGAAAGAGAGAGACGAACGTATCGGCATGGTTTCGTTTTAAGCAGCATCACATATCTTGCATTCGTCTGTACTGCACCTGCAAATCGATAGACTGGTAGGCTTGTTTCGGCCTCCTCATCCCTACGATTGCTTTGCGTTTGTGCTGATTTGTTGACTTGGGAAACTGGAGACTAGATTTCATATGGAACAACTCTTAATGTAACATGATTGAGGAAAAGCATTTGTATGGGAGCAAGACCGGTCGGCATTCTGATTTAGTAGCGACGCGGGGGAGGACCAGCGTCATCGTAGCGAGGACGAGGTGGTGCATCAGGGTATCTACCGCCCGGTCCACCGGCACGAGGAGGGGGAGGGGGCAGGTCATCGTAGCGACCACCGCGGGGAGGAGGTGGCGAAAGATCACGGTAGCCTCGAGGAGGAGGGTAGTCGCCTGGAGGACCGCGAGGAGGGAAGTCACGAGGAGGGTAATCCATGCCTGGACCGCCACGGGGAGGTGGTGGAAGATAGTCACGGTCTCCACGGGGAGGATAGTCTCCACGCATGGGAGGGGGTCCTCGACCGTAACGATCGTAAGGGTCGCCACGCATGGGAGGAGGCGAGAAGGGGCGACCACCAGGAGGAGGACCGTATCGGTCATAGGGATCACGAGGAGGATATGCGGGAGGGTATCCGCGAGAAGGCATGCCACCGTATCGGTCATCGCCATAACCACCGCGGGGAGGACCACGACCGTATCCGCCTCCACCGTAGTGGCCAGGAGGACCACCTTCACGACCCTTCTTGGGAGGACCAAAGTAGCGGCCGGGAGTGGGGGTGCGGGCACGTCCACGTCGAGCCTTGTCGACAGTGATCTTGCGACCAAGGAAGTCGGTTCCGTTCATAGCAGTGATGGCAGCTTCAGCGTCCTCGGCCTTGACAAACGTGACGAAAGCAAAACCTCTCGGTTCGCGAGAGTGGGGGTCATACATCACTTGAGCCCTCTCGATCTGTGTGGGTGTGAGTGAGCAAGCCAGCAAGCAAGCAGTCAGGCATGACAGAGGAGAGGGGAAAGGTCAGCTATCTGCATCAGCAACTTTGGTCGTAGTCAACGTGGGATCAGATGACATACAGCGCCATACTTGCCGAAGGCCTCCTCGAGATCGCGGTCAGTGGCGGTCTTGCTGAGACCAGAGACGTGGAGATTGTTACCCGGGTTGTTGTCGCCAGCGTCACGGCCTCCACTGTAACCAGGACAGAATCGCAGTGGCAGAAAATTGACGATAGCAGAAACACGAATGAACAGGAATTGTCAGCACATCAGATTGCAATTCTGCGATAGGCTGCTCGAAGTCAGGATATCGAGCACATACCGGTTGCGGTCTTCATTGTCGCCAGCGCGTGCAGGAGAGCGAGATCGCTCACGCTCACGACGGGGAGGTGTGGCAGCGCCCCTCGGTGAGGGGCTTCGACCACCGTTCCAGGCGGCATTGTCGGTCTCTCGGGCGGCGTCACGGGCGGCGTCGCCATTCCATTGCTGTGCTGCTGGAGTCGAACGGCAAAAAGAGCGGACGGTTGAAAGTTAGTCATCTCGGGCGTTAGCGACTGTGATTGGTGTAGAGTAGTGAGGGCGATTGGAGACGACGCGGTACAGTGACATGAGAGAGATCACGAGAGAGGCGAGCGAGAAGACGCCGACAAGACGAAGCAAGCAGCAAAACAAAGGAGATACTCCTATAGATGCCGCCGTGGCGCAGGCAGAAGCAATGCGTCGAGTGATGGAGGATCTAAAGCGACATAGCCGATCAAATCATGTGCTGCAATGCTGTCACGTCTGTGATGCTGGCCACACAGCAAATGAGTATTTTCAGCGAGGCTGATGGGAGCGGAACATGCCGATGCTGCCGGTCAAAATGGCCGCGGGCTCAAGTGACGTTGTGGTAGTCAAAGCAGCGAGCTCTGCCAGAGAAAGTGCCAAGACTGAGCGGCAGAGTGCGGGCGAAGTTTGCCAACAAGATACAGTCAAGATGAAGGAGAAGCTGGATGATCATATCATGCCGGATACAAGAGAAGGGGGCGGAGCTGGTGAAAGGCGGTATCTAGGATGAGATTGTCGAAACACGTACCGTCGGTGTCCGCCATGGTGGGCTGTCAGTTGAAACAAGAGCGGAAACGCAGGTGATGCGGAAGGTGGATGTGTGTGATACTTGGCCGATCAGTAAATTGTGGCTGAGTCGGGAATGTAATACAAGGCTGTGTCTAGTCGGCTTGACCGATGCTGTTGATCGAAGATCGCACTGAGCCAAAGGAAGTCAGTGTTTGATCAGATGATGGTGTGATGGTTATGGAGAGAGAGAGAAGGACAGTTGTATCACTGAACACTCGGCGTGATCAAAGGTGGAGCATCCACGTTGAGACACAGGTCTTCGTGACCAAAATTGCGCTTCGACTTCGATCTTCGGAAGAGCCAAATTTCGATGGATCAAACAGTGTTAGGTTTTCTCAATTTTAGCGGCGAGATTGCAGAAAATTGGTGTCTCTCAGAGTGCGGAACTCGATCACAGTTAAAATGCTCTTTCCGCACTTTCCGCTGTCACAACTGTGATTTCAATTTCATTTTGGGACCGGGACCTAGTGCATGTGCTACCGAGCCCACGAAATTGAATGAGACTAGACTCTAATTCAGAAGTGTAAACTGTCTTCGGCACTGTGGAGAGATTCTTCTGAAACGCGAAAAGTTGGACTTCTTCAACTGCAGGTCGACAACGTGCAGCTGCTCAATCCCGCATCCTCACTCCCATCCACCACACCATCCGAGCCACTACGCTGCGCTGCACATCGCTTCCACACACTTTACCCGCAACACAGCACACAAGAGCCAACGCAAAGCTTTTCTACTGGCAGCACTGCTTCGAGTAACCATCGATTAACCACCAACGCTTTGCCAATCATGTCCGGACGAGGATACGACCGAGGATACGATCGTGACGATCGCGATGACCGACGAGGTGGCGGTCGTGGTCCTCGAGGTGGCCGCGACAGCCGAGACCGTGCCCCACCTACTACCCTTTTCGTTGCTGGCTTCCCTCCAAACATGCGAGCCAAGGACCTCGCATATGAATTTGAGCGAATGGGTCCTTTGATTCGATGCGACATTCCAGCACTCAAGTCGGCGAGTGCAACTCCATATGCTTTTGTTGAGTTTGAAGACCCAAGAGATGCCGACGCCGCCTTCCGCGACATGCACGGCATGCGATTTGGACGTCACGAGATCTCGATTCAGTTTGCGAAGAACGCTCCCTCGGCCAACTGGAGGTTCGATGGTCCTTCTCGTGGTCCTCCCCCTCCTCCCACGTACGGTGGTCGCGGAGGTCGTGACCGTGAAGACCGTGGCTCTTCGCGCTCCGATCTTCCTCCCCCTCCCCCTCGTCCCAAGCTTACCGCTGAGGAGCAGGAGGAGGCCGACCGAGCAGCCGAGGAGCGTGCCCGCAGACGTGCAGCACTCCGACGTGAACGTTCGCCTGAAACTCGACGTGGAGATGATGCCGACTACCCCGAGGACCGCAGGAGCTCTTCGCGTCGTGACGACGATGCCGACATGGAGGAGCGTCGCGAGAATGGCGACAGCGCGACTAACGGCAAAGAAGGCGAGGATGCAGCTGCTCCCAAGGATGATGCTAAGGACGAGGTGGCCAACGAGAACAAAGATGCCAACGAAGGTGGTGAGGAGAAGAAGGTCGACGAGAACGATGGCACGACTGGCTGGGTAAGCAACGAGTGAAGGCGCCACACTTACTTTGCACCTCAAGATCCGCAAAACTAAATCGCGCTGCACTTTCTCCCCTTTTTTTGCTCGTCGCTCGGTACTTCCACACTGAATAGGACTGAACGCTTGGCTTCAGGTCAATGATAAGGTGCAGTATGTCCGCAGTTTCCGCAATGCACTTGGCACATTGCAGAAGTAATCTTCGATTGGACCAGCGAGCAGGAGGCGCAGGCTCATCAGTTTGGCGTTTCAACCAAAATAAGTTCTGGCAGTTTTCCCGCTCGATATCTGTAGTAATAGTACTCATGTTCTAGAAAGCATGGTTCCGTTGTGAATGTTTCCTTGTTGAAGCCATTTGCGCACTTGTGTTGTGATGTCTGAGAAGGTGGCTTTGCGAGGGTGAGACGTCGAAAGGTGGAAATCCCGGATGACGGAACACTGCCGAAGAAAAAAAAAAAAAGTTGCGAGGAGGCAGGAAGAAATGCGTTTGAATCAAAAAATATCATCCTCGGAACAGCAGCGCTCGAGCTTCCACACAGACACACGACAGCAGCAACCTTGCTCGGTGTCTTACTTGCTCTTCTCCACACCTTATTCCTTGTTCAGTGTCTCGGCCTCTCTTCATCAGCACTTCATTCTGACATTCAGGGTCTTTGAACTCCATCGATAGACGTTCGAAAAGATGGTCGCCCCTTCCGAAGCTCAGATCGTCGATGCGGTCAAGGCGAAGCTCAATGGCCCTTCCTCCGAGATCCAAGAGTCTGATCTTGCTCGTTTGCTTGCTACACTCGAGCTCGAGAATGATTGGAGCGACGTTTCTACTAAAAAATTCGAATCTGTTCTGACGAAGAACAACATCATCAGCAAGCCGGCTAACGGCAATGCAACTGCGAGCGGGAGCAATAGCAACAGCGGAGGCGCCGCTGGTAACAGTAAGAAGAAGAAAAAGTCCAAGACGGACCATGGCGTGCCCAAGTCATTCATCGATGCGAGTGTCAGTATGCCTACCGGGATTCGAGGAGAGTATTTTGATTCGGTTAAGGGTAAGGGCTTGGTAGCGGAAAGAGACTTTGCTGAAGGAGAGTTGCTGTTTACGGAAGACGCCTATGTTGCAACACCACCTCCAGAGGCGCTCGACCAGATTTTGAAAGGAGAGTTGTGCGGGCAGTGCTTCTTGCCTGTTTCATCAGCACCGGTGGCTTTGGCGATCAAGAACTGCCCCAAATGCAAGTATCGTTTCTGCACAAGTGCTTGTCATAGAACGGCGATGGCAACGCATCACAATCTGCTTTGCACTGGTATCAACCCTTCTGCCAAGCCTTTGATGGATCTTATCCAATCGCAAAAGTGGCAGAGTCTTCACTGTGCTGCTCGTTCCACTGCTCGTTTGCTCTCCACCCTTACACCGCACAGCACTGCATCGTCCACATCCTCACGAACAACGTCCAAGAAAGCAACGGAGGATGACGACCTTCTCCAAGCCTATGGCGATTTCGAAACCGTCTTCAGCCGTCTTTCCTCCTTCGCTACCGTCTCTGAACTCGAACGACGTTCTCGCAATCCAGGTTGGGCAACCGAAAAAACTTCTTTCGAATCTATCCTCCTCCAAGCTCACTCCGCCTTCCGTGCCGCTCTCGATCCCTATCACGAACAACGCATTACCTCTCGGTCCACCAACCCCAACTTCGAACCCCACCACGTCCAACCCGCACTGATTGAATCCGTCAAATCACGCAAAGGTCAACTCAAAGATCTCTTCGATTTCCCCACATTCCTCAAACTCCTCGGTCGAGCCAATATCAACATGGAAAAGTTCGGTGGTCTCTACAGTATTCATTCCTTTCTCAATCACTCCTGTTCACCCAACGTTCAGATTCGACATGTCCCCGAACGTGGAATTTTAGCAAGTATGAAGGTCGCTGCACTAGCATTACGACCCGTTTCAAAGGGAGAGGAATTGGTAATCAGTTATATTGATCCAAGTACAAGATTGGGTAGAAGACAATTGCTGTTGTACAGAGATTATTGTTTCGGTCCTTGTATCTGCGAAAAGTGCAAAATGGAGTTGGGGGAGATGGGACTGGAATACGATCCAACAAAACATGGCGTAAAAGGTTTCCTGGATAGTGTGGCGAAGAAAACAGGTGCAGATAAAGATGCCAAAACCACGACAAAACCAGAAGAAGATGCAAGTCTCGAGGAAGAACTTCGTGCTTCTCTTGGTTTCTAAGCTGCCATCATCATTGTACACTAGTGAAATCAAGATCTTCGAAAAGAACGTCGTTTTCTGCTTGCGACGTCAAATCAATACACTTCACAAACCACTTCCTCTGCGCCAGCCAAGCTCCGTGCGCCTTTGACAAACTCAAGCATGATTCTGGAAAAGAGGAGTTGAACTTGTACTGTCTGATTCAATGCATGAGAGATGATTGTCGACAAGGTTCAAAAAAGCCGCTACAAAACACAAAAGACGAGAAAGTGGTGGCTGCGAAAGATTTACTCGTGACTACCACTAATGTGACGAGCGCCAGGTGAAGTAGGCGAGAGAGCAGATCCAATCGCACCAGGGTGCAAGACATTGCTACCAGGAGCGCCGAAGAGGTTTCTGGCGCCACTGCCGGGAGCACCCAGGCTGTTGAAAGGGCTCATCATGCCGCCGTTGGCGTTGACGTTGCCACTGCCGCTGCCGCTACCCTGTCCCCCAGTCAATCCCATCGGATGATGGAGCTGTCCGGGATGTCCTCCAAGCGCATGCCCATGGTGCGAGTGAGTTCCGCCGTGCAGCGAGCTTGCCATGCCGCCCAAACCAGCTGGATTTCCTCCGCTTGACCCGCCGACATTGTTGCTACCAGGCTGTTCGAATGCATAGCGTGCTCGATCCCAACCAGCTGAGACGCGCGCCCAAGGGTCCGCAGGGGCACCACTTGACAGTCCTGGCGGGTTAGAGCCCAGTCCAGGTGTACCTCCGCTCTGGTTGAGACCAAAGTTGCTCGAGGCCAGGTTGGAGCCGATAGAGCCGGGACCTGGCGCACCATTGAAGCCAGGAGATAGGGGACCAGGTGTGGCCTGGTTGCTGCCCGAGAATGAACTCCATGGCGACGAGGAGCTTACGCCATAACCTCCACCGACGGCACCTGCACTACCCAAACCACCAAAGAAGGATCCTCCGGCGCCCATGCTGCTGCCACTGGCGCCACTTCCGATCGGAATCGTATGGCTGACTCTGCGAGGCTTAGGATCGATGATGTCGTCGTCACCACCAAGCGCAGAGCTTCCAAGAATGCCCTCCTGATGCCTCGGACTTGTAGCTCCAGATCCACTGGTACTGCTCGAGGTTCGACCATTTCCAATGGGGCCGGCGTGGTCATCGTGCAGATGCGGTTGCGTCGAATCCTGCGTCTTGGGTCGACCGATGGGACCGATGGGGGTCGGTGCACCGGATCGGTAGGCCGGTACTCGCTGTGAAAGCGACGAACCAGGTCGCATGCCTGCAAATGCCGACATGGGGTCCGAGTCGGCAAACGACGCAGTGCGGCTGCGCATGGTGTCAACAGTGTTGCTTCCACCCATCGGCGAGAAAGGCGTCTGAGTTGGGCTTTGCATAGTGCCACCGAGGCCGTTGTGTGGGAGACCGTGAGGCGTACCGCTGGAAGTGCTAGATTCCATACCAGGCATAGGCGCTTTGCTGCCAACCATAGGCATTCCCATGCTGAGGCCCGTCGACGAGAGAGGGCCGGAGTTGAGATTGAGAGAAGCAAGGTTGTTCGTCATTCCTCCAAGTCCAGGGGCAGCAAGTCCTGGTGACTGCAAGCTTGAGCTCATTCCACCCTTACTGCCAAACACGCCGTTGTTGGACATGCCATTGGGAAGCGTGGGCGAGCGAAGACCTTCAAGACCGGGCTGCTGCGGATACGTGGCTCCCATGGAAGGTTGAGGCGAGCCGTAGCCAACTGGCGAAGGCTGCTTGTCTTGTGCCTGAGCGAAGCCTTGCGCAGGCTTTGGCGAAAGGCTAGAGCCAGGCGCCTTGGATACGGGAGCGGGAGCAGAAGCCGATGCATTGGGTGCGATAGAGCCGAAGCCGAGGGCTGGCGTCGTGGCAGATGCAGAGCCAGTGTTGACAGGTGGTCGCGGCAGACCTGCGTTAGCTGCTACTGAGACGGACGAGCTCTGCGACGAAGAGCCAGCCGGGGTGAGCACGGCAGTTGAAGGGCGAGGAGGCAATCCCTGAGGAGGTGCGGGCAAGGTTGAGGCAACAGCACCACTCGCAGCGGTTGCAGCAGCAGCGGAAGCAGCAACTGCTGGGGCAGCGCCAGGAGCAGCAACACTTGCACCAGCACTCTGTGCAGATTTGGAACCGACAGCAGTTCGAGAGTTGTTGGAGCCACGAGCTGCCGCTTGACCCTGCGCAACTGCCGGAGAGCCAGGAATAGAGCCGTTCTTGGCAGCACGCGCAGGGGTGCCGGGAGCTGAAGGGTTGGTGGCCTTGGTGGCACCAGCCTTGACACCGGTCGATGGCGAGCTTGGGTTGGCTTGAGCGGCGGCTGCGCCACGGGCCTGCGAACCAGCTGATGCTGCCTGTTTGGACTCGCGCTGCGCCTGGGCGCGTGCCTCCTTCTCCTTCTTAGCAGCTTCAACTTTGCGCTCTTGCTCTTCCTTGGCCTTTTGTTCCTTCTCAGCCTTCTCGCGTTGTGCTCGTTGCTGTTCCTCCTTGGCCTTTCGCTGTGCCTCTTCACGATCGCGCTTAGCTTTCTCTTGAGCTTCGCGTTCCTGACGAGCTTTCTCTTCTTTCTCACGGCGCTTTCGTTCGCGTTCCATCTCTCGCTCGCGTTCTTCGGCTTGACGGCGTCGACGTTCTTCCTCCTTCTTCGCCTTTTCGTCCTCTTTGGCTTTGCGCTCGGCTTCTCTCTTGAGACGGATTTCTTCCTGCTTCTTGAGCTCAGCATCGCGCTGTGCTTGCTGCTGTGCGCGCGCCTCGGCCTCTGCAGCGGCTCGTTCCTGGTCCTTGCGCATCTTTTCAGCCTCTTTGGCTTCACGCTGTTGCTTCTTCTTGTCCTTCTTCTTCTGCGATTCCTTGACGCGACGAGCTTCGCGGGCCTTCTCGTTGCTGTCTTCCTCCTCGAGCTCGCGGAGCAGCTGAAGCTGACGCTCCTGTGCAACACGCTCTCGGTAAGCGGCAAGGACCCTCTGTTCGAACATGCGAGCAGCGAAAATCTGGAACATCTTGCGTCCTTCTTCCATGCGCTGTTCTTCGGTGAGAATGTCGTCCTCTTCGTCTTCCTCTTCCTCGTCGATATCCTCGTCATCAACGTCGTCCGGTCCTTCTACGTCATCTTCGTCGTCGCTGGCGGCAAGCTCGGCGTTGGTGAGCTCCTCACGGTGCATCCTTCGCTCGGCGAGCTGCTCCATCATTTCGAGGAACTTGCGACCGTCGTTCTTGAGCATGTCATCGGCGACAGTGAGGATGCCACCTTTGACAGTGAGGCTGCTACCGAGGCCGAAGAGATCATTGCCGTCGTTGGTACCCCGTCGTCGTGTGGAAGGAACGGGGGTACGCTTAGGATAGTCGTCGCGTGCACGATCCTTGTCTAGTTCAATGTCATCCTCCTCCTCTTCGTCATCATAATCGGCATCATCATCCTCGTCTTCGTACTCGGCATCGTCGTCCAGCTCATCATCGTCATAACCGTCCGAAGACTCGGCATGCAGAGGTGCCTTGCGACCATGCGGGTGGGGATGCGTATGCCTGCCATCGCGGCCGCCGTTGGCTGCCCTGTTCCTGGAAAGGGGATCACCGCCGATGACTGCGCCCGAGGCGTCGAGAGCTACGCTGCCAGGGAAAGGACCTGGTCCTGGAGGAGGAKGAATGGTTCCGCCGCTGCTGGCCCATCGCTGTTGATGATTGGCGTATTCTTCGAGCTCGTCATAGTAGGCATCGTAAAGGACTTCGAGTTCTTCCTCGATGGCCGAACGCTTGCGACCACAGACGGCACAGCTACAGAGGAACTTCTGCTGCTCCTTCATCTTTTTCAAGACGGTCTCCTTCTCAACTTGAACAAGTTTCTGCCTGTCTTTCATGGAGAGGCCGAGCCAGAACTCTTTGATGCGTTCACGCTCCTCTGCCGAACTAGTGGACCAGATCTTGGCATTGTTGGAGGTGGAGTTGGCTGCGGGCTGCTGACCGTGCGTCGAGGATGAGACAGAGCGTTTGCCCGAGTTCGATGAGGGGGGAACACCGTTGGTGGGCCTTGCCGGCGTCTTACCGGTCGAGTTGAAGGTCATGGGCTGCTTGCCGGCGGCTCTAGAACTGGGAGGTGGATTCGGGTTACGCGCGACCGAAGAGACGTTGGTGCTGGGGGGCGGGTGATTGGGTACAGGCTTGGGCGGAGGAGGCACCTCAACTTCAATTTCGTGTGCGTGCTCATCGCCATGTCCGGCTGTGCCGCCAGCGCCGCCTTTCTTCTTTTTCTTCTTCTTCTTGTTTTTGCTCGCCGAACGCATTCCGTCCGGATGACCAGCCATGCCGTTGGGACCATGTGCGTGATCGGAGCCATCTTGCATCCAGACACGCTCGCGAGCACGGAGAAGACCGCCTTGAGCATCGAGAACTTCGTCGTCTTCGTCGAGCTCGCCATCATCGTAGTACTGCGCACCGTCTTCGCCGTCATCGTCGTAACGGTCGATCTCGTCGTCGAAGTTGTCGTAGAGCACTACGGGGTCTGGCAACGGGCCACCAGGAGGCTGAGTTGGAGGCGGGTTGGGACTAGATGCGTACTGAGCATACGAGCCATTGGAGGCTGGGTGCGTGTTGTTGGCTGCATTCGGGTGAGGATGAAGAGGCAGAGCCTGGTCAGGGTGAAGAGTGAGGTCGGCAAAGATGGACGCATCAAAGGGCAGTGGCGGGTAAGGATGAGTGCCAGGTGGGTACTGCTGAAGGTGGCGCTGGGATGCGTGAGCCGCCTGAGCCAGCTGCTGAGCGACAGCAATCATGGCCTGAGTGGAAGCGTGGCGGTTGGCTGGATCGTTGGCATTCTCGTTGAGAGCAGCCTGCGCTGCAGGTGGGAATTGACCAAGAGGAAGGGCATTTCGAATGAACGTTCTGAGATGAGCTGGCAAGGATGTCCAGTAGGCGTCGTCGTCTGGGATCCCTTGGGCATCGCCTTCAATCCTTCGATACAGCTCGCTGGCGGCTGCCAAAAGCTGTGCCTGTGCCTGTGCCCGTGCAGCGAGCGATGCCGGCGAGCGAGGACGCTGGCCGAGAGCGGCAGCTGAAGGAAGATCGTACTCGTGGTCGTCGATAAAGTCAGAGTCCTTCGCTTTGGATTTCGACTTTTTCTTCTTCTTCTTGGCTGAAGAGAGAGCAGCGTTGTCTGCATCGTGGTTGGAGACGGGTGAAGCAGAACGTGGTGGCGTGGATGCGCCCGCGATGGGCGCTTTGCTCTGCGACATTGGCGCCGGCGATGATGGAGGCGGTTGCTGTTGTTGCTGTTGTTGTTGCAGCTGCTGCTGAGGTTGTTGATGCTGTTGAACAGCAGCAGCCAACTTGGGCGGAGGCACAGCTGCTGCGCGCGCCGCTGGTGTTGAGCGAGGCAGCTTGGATTTGGCCATATCCTTGGCGATAGACCGGTCGAGCGAACTGAGGGCCTAAGCCTTGAACAAAGTGGTGGCGGCTGAACTGTGCTTTGATTTCGGGCCAATCGGTGAGATAAAGGCACAAGTCAAGATCGATACGATCAGAGAGAATCAGGAATACGCCAATCTCGAAGCGACATAAGAGGATGCGAGCAGAAGCGCGACACACACTCTCTCTATTGCTGTTGCGAGAAGCACGGATTCTCCGATGAGCTGATCAATCGCCCAAGGTGCTAAAGTTTCAATTCGACTACCGAAAGGAGGTCCACAACGGGTTGCGTTCCTGCGACGTCGATGCTGGGTACCAGTGTCGATCGCAGTGTAGGCGGCAGTAAGGGCAGAATATGGTCACGATACAGCGAGAAGGCAAAAGTCGACGGTGGTGGAAATGCCGAATGCTGGTTCGCCTGCTGCGCTGATGTGCAAGCCGCTGCCTGCCTGTATGAGGAACACGGATGGTCGAAGTCGCTGGAACGAAACAAATGCTGAGCTCCGACAAAAGCAGGTGAAGCTGTCGAAGGAAGGTGATGAAAGAGTGAGGGTGTCGTAGATGGTCAAGATGATGAGAATGTGCTGTTTGATGGACCCCGGCCCAATCTCGAAAGAGAACGACTGCCTCTCACTTGACTTGATTTGACTTGAAGTGACCTGACTGACTGACAGGGTCGGCAGCTCTTTCCACTCACACACACACAGACACTCACACTCACGCTCACACTTGGACGAATCTCTCACTTCACTCGCTCCCTCTGTGTTGGCTTTTGGCTTGCTCACACACACTTGCTCTCTCACGCTGTGTAAATGCAATCTCGCAATTGCACACCGCACAAATCGAAAAACCTTTGGTTGTCTCGCGCTTTGACTACGGTATTTCAACTCTGTCGGGCGGCTGAGACTTGCTGCGCAAGGCCAAGCCTGGTTCCGGCTCTTCTGGTTTGCGCCTCGAATTTCTGCCTTTCTTGAGGACTTCAGGGTTCGTTGGAAGGCGCCTGCCACTGCCCTTTTTTTTTCTCTTTCTTTTCCTCTGATCGGCGCTGGGGACTCACCTCGCGCTTCAGATTGTATTCCAAGCAACTACAACAAGCAATTCTTGCTCAGAATGGCAGCGGAATTAGAAATTACCACACGACTTCGATACTTTCTATTTACCGACCTCCAACACTACTCGAAATCTGAATACAAAACCACCTGGTCGAGAAAATTTCAGCATTGGGAATCACCGATACCAAAAGGTGAATCGGCTAGAGCCTTTGGACCGTCATGGAATCGGGCTCTCCTCTCCAGCTTCTCAACCGCTTGACTGATATCCGTCAACTGCTTTACTAAGATCAGTACACTACGTTGCGTCGCCAGACGACACCATAGTATTGCTTTCGGAGCGATCTCGTCGCGATCAAGACTACTTGAAGCAGATCGTGCTCAGTACCAACCTAAGCACATCATCACCACAAGCAATCTCGACTGCAAAGCAACGCCTCGTGGAACTCTTTCATTATTTGGCACGAGTGGGTTTCAGATAAGGCTTCGTTGCCACCAATGCCAGCTCCGAGCTCATGTTGAATCGGGTAAACACTTCCTAGTCTTGCGATCGTCAACACTGTTACGCCTTGCCCTCTGGAGATGAAACAATCATTTGATTCCATTGTCTTTCTCAGTGAAGCGCAAACGAGTGGGTGACAGGGGCCGCCGTTCCTAAATCTGAGGCAGGGATAGAGACACTAGGCGGAGCTCTTGCCCCCTGCATTGAGTTACGAGCGTCGGGCTCGATTGTAAGGTGTCAATTTCAGAGTGCGAGTCGATAGAAAAGTATAAAAGTGCGGACGTCGACTCTTTGGCTGCCGCTTGAGTGCCACGTATACCTAATGGGTCAGTTCATCAGTCTGAAATCACCCTCAGCGTCTTTTTCTTGAAGTCGCACGCTATCTAGAGTACACTCTAACTGCCGAAGAAAGATGATACGACTTGCTTCCTTCTACCTTCACCTCCTCTTGCTCTTTTCCTTCATCGCTGCAGTCATCTCGCCGCCTCTGACGACCAACATCCACAACGATCGGAACGATCAGCCTGTCGCACGGCGTGATCTCAGCTCAGGCGAATTGCTAAAGCTGGAGACTCAACCATCGCGACCAGCTTATTCTGCATCCGCCTACCTTTCCGCGTATCCGCAACAACATCTCAACCATTCAAGGCACATTCGATTGCCACAATGGCGCAGTGGACCATGGGATCGCGCATGGGAGTTTTGGAGCGGTCTCACCGAGAAACTGGGTATCGTCAAACGAGATGTGAGCTTTCAGGTTGGAGAAGATGTCGTCAACCATCTGAGACCCGCAGACTGGGTACAAAAGACCAAGGACTTCTGGAGGAAGATGACATTCCGCAGACTTAAGGTCACGCAGGCACAGTATGAACAGGTCAAGAACAAGTACGCACCAACCAAGTATACCCAATATCGATCGCAGTATAGAAAGGATGGTCGGGTTCGGTCGGCCGTTAATTCGAGGCCAGACATTGGCTAGAGTTCGAACCAAAGAGAGAACAATTCAGGTTCATTGGCACCATGCATTAAGGGTTCATCCAGTCGCCCTTCTCTGGGTCGGATTCTCTGCCTTTCGTTGTTTGTAACGATGTTTGCGAATGACATGGATTAGGAGGTCTAGAATCGGAAGAGCGAAGGATGCAATTGTGCGAATGCGACGATAGATATATGGAAAAGTTTTGATATGGTCCGTGTCTGCAGGAATACAGAGATAGTGAAGTGAGCAGAGCGGTGAGATGCGACCCCTCTTAAAGTGCGAATATGACCAAGAATGAGATGATCACGGCAGCGGCGGGTGCAGTAGCTGGATACAATTTGCGTGATGCTGTATTGGACTCTCGCAACAAGAAGTCGACTCCCATCGAATTGCAATAGGCATTTCCGAATGCGTCTGTGGCGATATAACGCTGATAGCCACCCCAGCGCATTCCATCTTTGCCCGCACCGCCATTTTCGGCAGCCCCGATGCCTTCGGGTCCACTGTCGGCGAACGTCCCATAGTCACGCTGTGCTGTGACATCCCACACTGGGCATGCCCACTGAATCAGTGGCGGACAGGTACGCTCGACAAAGTAGCACGTATAAATGCACGGCAGCAACTCGCCATAATAACCTGGTCGAAGCTGCTTGTCGATAAAGTCGTGCCGTGATGTTAGTCCGCTGCTACCGTTGCCATTGCGATTGACGATGTAGGGGAGCAACTTGGTATTGAGACCTGTCGGCGCTCCCGTCAGCTCGGTGCTATCCTGTGTTGCGCGCGACTGTGTCTCGGGATCGTCGAGTGGATCTGTGCATCGGGGCATCGCAACAGCGCAAAGCCAATCTTGATATGAGCTTTTGCACCTGTCGCACGTCTGCGCGTACGAGTACATGCCAAAGTCGGGATCGTCGCAAGGGAAGGTATCGATGTTCATGCTGAAGTTTGAGTACTGAGGTGTGACAAATTCTTCTATCGCAGCCAGGGCCGTGGAAGTAGAAACTGACGGATTGACTGGAATCGAGTAGGCTACGTTGGGGCAGAATGGCACATCGTAAACGAGGCGACAATTATCACTGCGTTTGGTCTTCATCTTGATAGCAGGGAAAAGAGTTGTACTAACGCTCTGTGCTGAGCCTTGCTCTAGATTGGTGGTCTCAACAAGCCAAACTGTGTAGTTCGTGCCGGCATCGAGACCAGACACCTCGAATTGGCTACGAGTGTCGTTCAGCAAGTTGGCCTCGGTGCCACGTCGCGTTTCACTGCTGTTGATCGAGACTGGCTGGTTGCTATTCAGTACATTTGCCCAAGCGTCGGCGATGGCGCAGAACGACGAGTTGAAATAGTCAGCATCCGCCAACGAGTTGCTACCAAATGTTGGCAACACGATAGCATCTAGTGTTGGCGGCGAGGACGTTGTGTAGTTGAAAGAGGATACCAGCGCGCGAGTCTGATCAGTGTCGTCCAGTCTCGGCCTGCGGGTGTAGTCAACCGACTCCATCTTTGCACGTGTACTGGCCACGATTTGGAACTGATAAGTTCCTGGCGTGACATTGCGACTGTCTGCTGGAGGCCATACCCCAATCCATAGTGTCTCTGAGCTATTTTCGCTGTTCTGACGAACGTCGACCTCCACCGATGTCCAACCGCCCTGTGCGTATCCGATATGGTTTGAATCCAATACACTTGCATTAGCAGGTCCAGGCTGCTGGAAGAGCTCGTTGTCGGAGATCCAGAGCGATGCAAGTGTTGACCGACGAGCCTCGGTTGCTGTTCTGTCTAATGATTGCAACAATGTTGTATTTGAAGTGTTGTACGGGGGAATAGCTGGCCCGCTACATAATGAGACTGAAGTCCACACCGTCACTGTTCGATTGTCTTGAGGGAAGGCACTTGGCGGCAGGGTAAAGTTGAAGAAAGCACCTTGAGTAGCGTTTAGATCGATGCGCGATCGGGCGATGATGGAGTCGTTCAAAGCCACTGAGTTGACGGTGGCATTGTATATGGATGTAGCTCGACCCGGAATTGCTGATCTTGTCGTGGTAGGTGGAAGCGATGAACCAGAAGGGCCAGAGGTCGAGGACGATGGCGCTGGCGAGGGCTGCTGTGCCAAGACATAGGATGATGAGAGGAGGTTGACGAGTAGCAGCAACACTATTAAGCAGCCCTTTTGAGCGCCGGGCTTGGTCGAATCGACCATCTTTGCCGTAGCGTGGGACGAAGAAATCTATCGAACCATGAAGCTGAACTGTGATCGATACCTGTCGAAGCGACTACCAGCAGATGGATACGTTGGTTACTGATCTGACAGCGCTGTTCAGCACGGCGAAGAGCACTGAAAAGTCAGATACGGCCGCAGCAGCGAGCAGAGTCTTGTGGAAGGGTATCGATGAGGTATAATGAAAAGGTGCGAGCAACAAGATGCATGGTACTTTAAGGCTGTGCGTCCGTGTGCTTGCATCGATTCCTTTCAAGACGCCGAAGAGTCTTTGTTCGCAGCTCTAATCTAAAAATTCTGGGATTCACAGATTCCGAGACCCTGAATTTCGCCCTCGCCAAAGAACAACGTTTGTGACTACTGTATGGGCGAGCAAATAGACATCTCCTAACCAATCCATCTTGCTTTCGTCATGTTCAACTTTCTGTGGCACACTTCAGTGATAAGAAAGCAATCTGTTAGGAAGGGTTCAGGCGGTTCTGTCAGGTTTCCGGGTAGGAAGCAGTCTGGGATGAGTTCGAGAGGTCCTCATTTCTTGTCTCTGGATTCTTCCGCAGGTCTACGACACCTTGCTTTTCGCCTGAGGGTGGAGGTTTTGAAGGCGGAAAGCGGAAAAGCTCGGCAAAGCAAAAAGCTGCGCTGATCCAAGCACAGAGTCGAGATTTCTTCTGAAAGTTGTTCAAATCAGCAGCAACGAGTCTACCATTCCTTCTCTCACACCATCCACGCAACGACACCTACGACTCTCTGATTAACTCATTACTGTCGCCAGCAGCGGAGGTGGTCGCGCTAGCTAGACACGGCGATGAGTCGCTCCTCTCTCAGAGATGCTGCCGCAATAGCATCGACCATTTGTCAGATCGCCAAAGGTGTGGTCTTGTCTCCCAATGGTGCAAACAAGGCTGCGAGCTCCGGACCGGCTCGGCCATGGCCAACTCAGGCCTTGAGGCCAGGCTCTTCGGTTGAATCCAGTGATGAAGGCAGCACCTCCCATACGCAATCATCATCAGCGTCACATCCACACCGCGTCGACGAAGCACCAAGTGTAGCCCCTCCACCAGTCAGCAGACCATGGCCAAGCAAGGCAGTCAAGTTGGAGGCGACATCATCCCCTCCCCTTCAGCCGCAGCCAGCTGCAGTCAACACGACCGGTTCATCTTTGGAAGCATCGCAAGGGATTTCCCCCTCTGCATCCACAATACCTCTAGAGCCGCCTCCGCCAGAACCAGTCGTCACACCTGTCACTGAATCATCTCGAGCAGGGCCCAACCCGACGGAATCTGCTCCTTCTCCGATATCACATGTATACGTACAAGCTGCCAACCTACAAAAGCAGGTCGAGACCGAGACACCGTCACTTGCTGGGGAAAAAGTATCGACGGTGCCCCATAATTCCCCAGTACAGACCGTCTCAGATCCAGAACCGGGGCCAGCAGCTCTCAAGACCAACGGCGACCCACCAACCTCACATGAAGCAAACCCTATGCCAGACGACTTTGAAGAGTATGACGCCGTGAAAGAATCCAAACACGTACCACTGCGTGCAGCAAAGGTCCCATCTTCACGTCTTGGCCGTCTATTCCATTACGGTGGACTTGGAGCAGGACTTGCCTTTGGCGCAGCTGGTTCGCTCCTTCGTGGTGCATCCTCTGGCGGTGCAGACGGAGGAGCGCCAAGCAGCGTGTTCATGTCGGAGCAGAACGTTGCCCGCTTGGTCGACAAGCTTTCCACGATGCGAGGAGCGGCACTTAAGCTGGGCCAGTTCCTCTCAATCCAAGAGACCAAGCTGCTACCACCGCAGATCGAGCAAGTGCTGTTACGTGTGCAGAACAGTGCCAACTACATGCCAATCTGGCAGATGAACAAGGTCATGAGCCAGGAGTTGGGCGGATCCGACTGGCGCGAGCGTCACTTTAAGGAGTTCGAGGACATTCCCTTCGCCAGCGCCTCGATTGGTCAGGTGCACTCTGCTGTGCTACGAGATGACTTCCCGGAACCGCAAATGGCGGGCAAGAGGGTAGCAGTCAAGGTGCAGTTCCCCGGCGTCCTTGAATCGATCGATTCCGATCTTTCGTACTTGCGATGGCTCGTGTCGGCGTCGGCATTGCTGCCGAAGGGGCTCTTCCTCGAGAACACGCTCCGAGTGCTGGGTCGAGAGCTCAAAGATGAATGCGACTACGAGCGTGAAGCTGAGATGGGGCGTCGCTTTGGTAACATCCTGAAAGACTCTTCCGAATTCGAGGTTCCCAAGGTAGTCGACAGTCTCTGCACGGGCAAGGTGCTTACCACTGAAATGATGCGTGGACGACCGCTCAGTCAAGCATCACGCTATCCTCAAGATACTCGAGACCGCATCGCCCAGTCGATCTTGAATCTCTCGCTTTCGGAACTGTTCCGCTTCCATCTGATGCAGACTGATCCTAACTGGTCCAATTTCCTGTTCAACGAGAGAACAGGCAAGATCCAGCTGATCGACTTTGGCGCCACCAGAGAGTACTCAAAGGAGTTCATGGACAACTGGCTACAGATGTTACAAGCTGCGATCGCTGGTAACTACGAAGAGTGCCTGACGTGGTCAAGGAAGGTGGGATACTTAACCGGCGAAGAGAGTGCAGGCATGGAGCGAGCGCATGTCGAGTCGATGATTGCCCTCGGCGAGCCTTTCCGTCCGGATGCGCCGAACCCATATCCATTCGAGCACCAGACCATCACGGATCGAGTCAAGGCACAGATCCCTTTGATGCTTCGAGAGCGACTCACTCCACCACCGCAAGAGACATACAGTCTCAATCGCAAGCTCAGCGGAGCGTTCCTTCTATGCGCTCGACTCAGAGCGCATGTAAGCTGTCGAACGCTCTTCGAACGAATCGAAGCCGACTATCGATTCGGTCCAGAGCACAATGTCGCATCTTCATCAAGCACTGTCAACGCAAGCAGTCCATTCAGCTCATCCGAACAACGTCGTTATTTTCACAAGGCCTTTCGAGCTGCAAAACAGCAGGAGCAAGCACGTCTCGAAAGGCGAAGACACGGACGCAACCTGACAGATCGATTTCCTCGCTCCAAGATTGTGATCTCCGAGCAAGCTGAAAGCCCTTCTACGGGATCCCTCGAAGTCGGAGATAAGGTCGAATCGCTCAGCGCCAGCCCGACAGCATCGATGTCAATGCAAGAGACGCCATTCAACGCTTCCGAGACCGAGAGCAAAGTCGGCATCGATGTCAGTCGAGGGGCAACACCGGCTGAAGTGGGTACAGCAGAGTTTCGACCAAGCAGCAGCAGCAGCAACGACGCAAACGCAGTGACAACGGAAGTCCAGCCAAGCTTGGGACCGACGACGATCAGAGGTATTGTGATTCCACTCAAGCCTCCACCGCCTGGACCTGAAGAGTGCTGCATGTCTGGCTGTGCTCATTGCGCGTATGACATTTACGCCGAAGATCTCGAAGACTTCCACTCGCGTCTATCAACGGTGCGTAGTCAGTTGACACAGCTCTCACCGCCTGTCACGCGAGAAGAATGGCGCGAAGATCTGCTTGGTGACTATCCTTCTCCCGCTGGTCCGAATAGTGACGGTGCTGCAGGTGCAGAGGATATGAAAGAGCGAGCACAGCGTGAGGTGGACCGTGTGATTGGTGATCTCGACCCGACGATGCGAGCCTTCCTCGAAATGGAACGCAAGCTGAAGAAGCAAGAACGTGAAAAGGCGCAACAAGCATAGCATAGATTGACTATCTATACAACGTTTTGTCAGCCTTCAGCCAGATAGACACTTAGACATCATTTCAATCATACCATATCTTCACATCTCCACATTTTGTCACAACTTCACAATGCAGTACAGTACTGCACTGTACAGTAATGATTTTTCTGCGGCTTATCATCTGATTCATTGTGAATGACTACTGTGTGAGCTGTCAAGCAGTGCGCCCGTGCCCACTTCCCTGCAACACATCTTGAGATCACATCGATGACTGATTTAGCCACGAACGAGAGCAAAGGGGCCACGGTCCGATTTGTTCACGGCATGATGATGAGGAAGAAAAGTCTTACCTCAATTTGTATTGCTCGTTGCTCGTGATAGCCATCACCCACCTTGTTTGATGTGAAGAGATACACAGAAGAACACACGACATGCGAAGGAAGTACAGGAATCTGCAGTCGTTCCCGTGTTTGCGTTTCATACAGGCAACACGCGAGACCTTTTTTCGGTCAAATGGCACCGTGTCCCTGTTGAAATTCCTCAGACGCCGAATTGTGCCAGTGCCGTTGCTGCACGGCCGTGCACTCGGCATCAAACACAACTCAGAGGCCTTCTTCCGACACGAGAGAAACGATAGAAGTTGTGGAGCTTGTGGAGTGTGCGGAGAGAAAGGAACGGGCAACTTTTTTAAGCGAGAGAAGCTAAGTCGTCTAACCGCTTGCATGTGTCTTCTCAAATCTCGGCGCCTTATCGAGCCTGCATTGCCGTTGTCCTTCACCAAGCGAGGCCTCCTACTGTACCATCATGGCCATGCAACCTTCCCACGGGACGCTCTTAAGGTTATGCATGCTTCGTCTTTTCCTTCTCCAGTCACTTTAGCCATAATATCATCTTCCTTTCCATCTGTCCGCCACTATCGGATTATTCGGCACTGCTCTGTCAGCCTCCGCCTCAAGATACACCGCTACCGTTACTCACTTTCAGACATCACTTTCTCGATCATCACGTCCTCGTGGGGCTGAGTTGAGGCGCCTCTGTCAAGATCCCTGCGCTGCAAGCTGGGCGCACAGCTGTTTCGAAACATACTGAGTCCCCTCTCAAGAGTATAAAACAATCTCGATTCGCGTCCATAACGCCCGCATCTACGCTTCTTTCAGTCTCGATATCCAACCAGCAACCACCATCGGATCTGGTTCAAGCACAACCTCAACGAGCATGGCAGATATGGCACCTCCTGCGGCCACCGACGTTCGCAAGCGTCCCACCAACTCACACCCTCTCATCGGTCCTGGCCATCAAGGCAAGCATGCTGATCTTTGCGAGAATTTACGCAAGAGGCAGGTCGCCGAACTCTCGCATATATCTGAGAGTGGCACTGGCATTCTCGGCTGGTTTAGCACCACAGCCGCAGACCTCGCATATTACCTCTTCGTTTGGTTCCCTCGAACTTGGTGGATCACCCTGACCAGCTTGCCTTCGTTCATTTTCGATCCCGTCGGCCTTTGGAGTGCCCTCACCTTTGCTATTGGTACTACAATTATTCTCTTCTTTGGATTGATCGTCAGGTAAGTTGACGCAACCGCTGCAGCCGCTTGAGCGCGCTTTGTGTGATGTGTGAGCCCTCCTAGCTGACATTGCTCCCGCTTTCTACTGACCTTAGCGCTGTGTGGAGACTTCCGATTGTCCAGTCCATCTGGCGACCTATCTCTGCCAAGAAGGACATCGGTCTTGGCAACTATGGTACGTATATCCAGCCAGCTAACAAAGGCTTTGAAATGTTCAAGACACTGACCAGTCGTTGAGATCAACCGTATATTTCATTCTTACGCCACACGTCGCTTCGGCGAGACAGCGTACCCTCTCATCTTTGAATTTGGAGCCGATCCTCAAAACAAACTGATTCGCGATGCAGCCTTTGCCGTTATGTCGGACCCCACCGGAGCCTTTGCTCGACCTTCCTCGGGTCAGGAGCGAACCTTTGACCTCGAGGTTTCAAAGCTTCTCATGATGCTCTCGGCTCTTGTGTACGAGCGAGACATCGAAGTCTATCACGACGCCGCTCGTTCGGTGAGAAGCAGCAAGAAGATGAAAAAGTCGCTCGTTGTCGGCCATGATACCCTCACCGATGCTGGCAAAGACGTCTACAAGAAGCTCGGCAACGCTGATCGCAAGATCAACAAGGTCGCTAACGAGTGGGGCCTCAACTATTCCAGCATTTCCGAGCTTGCCACCAACACTTCGCCTCTCTGCGGTGCGTTCTGGCATCCGGACTACAACTTCATTATCCTCGCATTCAAAGGCACCAACCCGGTCGAGTTCAAGGAATGGGCTATCAACTTCACTTTTGATTACCTGGATGGTCGCGCTTGGCTACCTGGATTCACCAAGGCTCACGCCGGCTTCTACAACCAGATCTTCCTACAGAAGCTCAACCATGCCACAGGTGCCTTTCCGTACTCCGAGATTCGTTGTGCGCTCGCCGACATCGTCAAGGAGATCCGTGCCACCTCGTTCCGCGACCATGTCAACCTGTATGTCACTGGACATAGTCTGGGAGCTGCTCTTGCCAGCATGTTCTACTCTCGCGCCATCGCCTCTCCCAAAGACTTCGGTCTGAACGATGACGGCAGCAACCAGGTGTGGCCACGCGACGCCTACTGCTTCGGCACGCCGATCGTTGGTGATCCCGACTGCATCTCGGCATTCAACCAGTCTGTACACAACAGGGACCTCGACCACCCCCAATCACTCTGGCGTGTCACCAACCGTCGAGATGCGGTGGCCACTCTCTTGCCAGACTTTGGAGATTACAATACGCTCAAGCACATCAGTCCGACCAGCCAGCTTCACTTTGCACACGTTGGTCAGGAAGTTCAACTTACCAACGATGTTCGCAAAGTCTACACCGGTCCCGGCACTATGCTTCCCGACCAGACTCCTGTCAACATCATCTCGCACTTGGACCGTGGAGGCGATGGACCCGAAGTTGTTCTTCCACCCATCTTCATGGTGCTGGAGCACATTCCCTTCATCCGTCGCCTTGTCGCCCATCTGCCCTCGTCGTACTGGGACCGACTGACGAAGGTGCACGCTGAATACAGCGTTGAATATCGCGACTGGCACTGATTGCGCTTTTCTATTCCTTTCGGTCTGTCCTCATGTTGCATTTCGCATTTTGATTCTTTCTCCGCAATTTGTGTTCTCTGCAACTCTCTCGAACTTGCCTGCCAATACAAGTTCCACTTTCCTGTGCTCCATGGTCGGGCGCCTCACTGAGTAAGACGCGCTGTACACACGTCTTCCTGAGCTTCGTATCTTTGTAATGTGTTATGAGATCACGGCGCTTGGTCAGATGAACACTTTGAGATTACTACATGAAATGTGAGCGGATACAGCCTGCAAATAGATATGATATCGAACATGTAATGGCAAAACAAGGAAGCTGCGGAGTATCGACTTAGTTGCTAGCCTGCTTCTCGCTCGACTGCTCCGAACCTGCGCTAGGATCGGAAGCGTACTTGGACATGGAGCGAAGCTTGGGTCCGAACTTGTAGAGCAGAATTGGAATTGGTCCCATCAAGATTGAGATGCAACCCATCAAGACGCTTCCCCAAGCTACTGGGAAAGCTCTGGGACCGTTTGCTTGCAAGTTGTTGAACATTGCTCTTGCTACCAAAGGCAGAGCACCACCGATGCTTGCACGGAAGAAGTCGTTTCCTGCGTAAACACTTGCGATGTATTCCGGGTAGCAGTCACCGAGGTAAGCAAGACCGGATTGGAAGATGAGGAAAGTACCGATGGAGAAGAAGGCTGAAAAGATGATGGGTACGATCCAATGAATTGAAGCTGTAGCTGTCCAACCGAAGCCGAACATGCAAATGGGGATAGCCCATGCGCCGAGGATGGCGGGTTCGAGCCACTTCTCGGGTGCTACTTTGCCGTTTTGCTTGTCGAATAGTGGACCGTAAGAGTACTTGTGCCAGAGGTAGAAGGGGAAGTAGATGAAAATGGCACCGACGAAGATGCCCATGAAAGCAAGACCGAGCTCACCGTAGTTGAAGCCATAGGTCTCGACGAAGACGATGGGGAAGGCCTCAAACCAAAGATATAATATTCCATATACCAAACCAATATGCAAATTTATGCCGAGGACGATGGGTTCGGTGAAGGAAAGGACGAATGGTCGAACGAAGGTCATGAGGGCAAGTTCTTTTCCGGTGAGATGAGCGGAAAAGATTTCGCCCTTTGTTCGGAGAAGTGGATTTCCAGTTATTTTTCGGAGTCTTTGGGCGCGTCGGAAGAGAATATTGGAAGAAGAAGTCTCGGGAAGAGTCAAGATGAGAACAACCAGTGTAAAGCCGGAGAGCATCAAGAGGGGCCAGATGGTCCATCTCCAACCTTCTGCTCCGAAACTTTGAGCTGCAAAACCACCAATCAGAGGACCCAGTACTGGACCGCATACTGCTGACAAACCCCAAACACCAATAGCCAGAGGTCTGTTTCGAGGAGCATACATGTCACCGATACTAGCACCACCTGTAGCGAGAGGAGGAGATCCAAATAGACCTGCTAGGAAACGAAGAATCATAAAACCGGCAATGTTCGTGACCAGTGCAGTTGGAACCTGCAAAATCACAAAGATGAATAATGTGATCAAGTAAGGCATTGACCTTCCAATAGCGGGGATTTCGGATGCGGCACTAAGACCAATCATAGGTCCAAGACCGTAGCCGAAGACAAAAAGAGTAAGACCCAGAGTAGCAGGGACTGTGCCGACGTTGAACCATGAAGCGAGGAGCTGAACACCAGGTGTGTAGATGGCTGAACCCATGTAGACGGAGAACGTAAGGAGACAGAGAAGACCGGTGACAAAGGCTTTGCGTGCCATAGACCAGTTTTGAGGGTTGTCGGGATCGTTAGGACCGTTCCAATCTACGAGGTAGGGATGGCTGTCATCGTTCATGTCGTCCGGTGCTGTTTCGGTATTGTTCTTGTCATCCTCATGTTGTTGTCGGCCAGGAGATGAGGCACCAGTCTTGTCCTTGGTGTTGCCGTTGTTGCTGTTGCTGTGAGGGTTGACGTGGGTGGTTTCAGAAGCACCCGATGCGGAAGCAGCAGAGGAAGAAGCACCATTGTTGGAGATGCGTGAATCGTGAGACCCTGTTCGCTGCTGGTTGTTGGTGGAGTTGAGATGGCGTGTTCGGTAGCCAGGAAGGTACTGCTCGGGAGGAACGAAATCATCACGTTCTTCTGGGAAGGGCAGAGCTTTGCCCTTGGTTAGCTTGTTGGCGATGATGCCCCAGATAGTGTCCTTGTACCATGGAAGTCTGTATGGGCGAGCATGGTGGGGTTGCGGGCGCTCCTTTGGCTGCTGAGGGTCGGATTGATGGTGGAGGTTCCCAGTTGGTTCCGACATCGTGGGATGATACGTCGCGCTCGGGCGGGCGGACGGAGGGGTAGTATCGCTACAAGGAGGATGCAAGTGTTGGATGCTAGATTGTGCAGCGCGGGAGTCCGGAAAAGCAAACTCTTTATACCATTCGGCTATGCCAATTAGGGCAGGTCCAATCGATACCAAACTGAAAAGAGCGAGAGAATTGGCCGAGCAGTATCAAAGCCAATGAGCAAAGCCTACAGTATAGCACGTCCCTGCAGCGCCAAACGAGGCAAGACAGACAAGTCGTCACTGACGAGCTTTTCTCATTTTCATGGGATGATGCACAAAGATCATGCGTGAAGCTGACACCAAGATGCACGTCAGATGCAATAGTCAAATCTCCTAATGTCCGGAAAAGTAACTGTGTTATGCATCAGATGAGGGTACCGCGGGAAGGCTCAGTTTGCCGAGGATGGTCATCGAAAGTGCTTTCTGGAATGTCAGTTTGGTTATTCACGGAGGGGCGGCAGAGCACGAGAAGTAATCCCGCGGGTTTTCGCTCGGTCTGTTCGCAAAAACCCTGGACGAAGACCTGCAAGCCACCAAACGATGAGTAGAAGGTTTACACTTGGCATTGATCTTCGTCCATTCAGAAGCGAGGGATGGACGGAGGGTGGGAGACTGTGGGACGAACAAAAAGTTTTGCCAGTAAGTTCGTGACAAGCGTGGGACGGAAAGGTATGTCGTCACAGCATCGTGTTCCTAACAATGGCCATGAATCAGTCACTGCAGCACTGAAAGGCCAGAAGGGAGTACAGAGTTCAGGGTCCTTTGAAATATACAGAAAAGTGGTGTGGTAATCCAATACCTTGTTTTAGGGCGCCGCGGATCGCGGGATGTGTTTTGCCAACTTGGACAGTCTGCAGGAGACGTCGACGTGCATTTCATCAGCCTGTCGCATCCCGCCCAGGCACTTGGCCGCGATCTTTTTTTCCACGCTCCGGAGAATTTTTAATCTGCAAAAGCTTAGAGCGTTTCTTAGCTTCAACTGGGCTTATGCTAAGCACTCGAGATGGTTCGTGTCGGTGACGTCCATCCCTTTTTACCCACATGTTCTTGCTCGACAGACGGTCGCGGCGGCTTGTGAATCATCGTTTCCACTTTGCCGCGCATTCCGCTTTCTGGCCTTGCCTGTCAGCTGTCGTCGTCGGTCTTGGCATTCAGACCTCGACATGGTCATGCTTATCATGCCGCGGAACCAACAACTCACCAGCTTTAACATTACCAAACATCATCGCTAAATCCCACATGGCGCATGGCGTTAGTTGCTAACCCTGATCAAGCCACAAAGAGGCTTGTCGTTCGAGATACGATCATGAAGGTTCGAGAACACGTGCCTGAAGCTGAGTCCATTTGGTGGACTGTAGCTGAGCAGAAGTGCGTTCGGTGTTTGGTACTTCCTCTGATCTCGTTGCAGACCTATCTTATCTTGTGTTCCGACAACTCGAACCTGATTCGGTGGTCGGACCGCTCTGCTTGATGCCTTTCACTGGAAATTGGGAATCAAAGCCCACCCTCTACCTGCCAAATCTCAGAGAAAGGACTGTGAAAGCAAGCCCCAGAACTGTTGATCAATCTTCGCGTGACAAAACGACTGTGTCGAACTCGAACGAAGAGCTCTGTCCAACGGTTGAAAACTTGAAATAGGTTCTGAACAGAGATGGAGATTTCAACAAGAGGCTTACCAGGTCAACATGTTTTTCCCAGTGGGACTCTGTGATGTGCATGCATGGTCTCAAGACGCTCAAAAGACCCTCGTCTGCAGATCTCGCTTCGCAATGAGAATCGAGATTGATTTTCGGTCCTTATTTTTGGGCCAGCTTGATTTATGCTTTGATTTTGTTTTGGCTTCGCGCGTCGTCTTCCTTCTCAAACCAATCCCAATCACATCTCTAGCTGCTCCGCTACGCAGAGAGAAGAGTTGCGAAAACCATTCTGTCTCTAAGGGCCCTCTCAGTAGGGTAGGCTGCGTAATTGCCGCAACAGTTCACCCAACGGCATTCATTCTAGTGGTACATTCCAAGCAACGGGATCAAATCTCTTCGGATTCAGCAGTGCTCGACTAAAATAAGTGCGTCTGAGAGAAACTACAATCTCGAAGTCCCACTGTATCATTCCAATTCATCGATCACACATCACAAGCAAGGCAGAAACAGAGCAGAGCAAACGAAAACAGTCAGAACAAGCTTCAATTTTTATAGAGTGCGAACAAGTTTACATCTGCAAAGAGACGAGAACAAAAGGGGGAAGGAATGCAATGCATGCTTACACCTACGCGCTGTCCTTCTGGGCCATGAAGACGAGGAGGTCAAGGCATCGGTTCGAGTAACCCCACTCGTTGTCGTACCACGAAACGAGCTTGACAAAGTTGTTGTTGAGCGAGATACCGGCAGCAGCGTCAAAGATGGACGAGTGAGGGTTGCCGATGAAGTCCTGAGAGACAACAGCGTCCTCGGTGTAGCCAAGGATACCCTTAAGCTCGTTCTCGGAGGCGCGCTTGATCTCGGCCTTGATCTCGTCGTAGCTGGCACCCTTCTCGAGGCGGGCGGTAAGGTCAACAACCGAGACGTTGGTGGTAGGCACACGGAAAGCCATACCGGTGAGCTTGCCGTTGAGCGAAGGGATGACCTTGCCGACGGCCTTAGCGGCACCAGTGGAGGAGGGGATGATGTTGGCAGCAGCGGCACGTCCACCACGCCAGTCCTTGGCGGAAGGACCGTCGACGGTCTTCTGGGTGGCAGTGGTGGCGTGGACGGTGGTCATGAGACCCTCGACAATGCCGAACTTGTCGTGGATAACCTTGGCAAGGGGAGCAAGGCAGTTGGTGGTGCACGAGGCGTTGGAAACGACCTGAGCCTTGGGGTCGTACGAGTCGAGGTTGACACCGCAAACGTACATGGGGGCGTCAGCGGAAGGAGCCGAGATGACGACCTTCTTGGCACCACCCTTGATGTGGGCGGAAGCCTTGTCGATGGTGGTGAAAACACCGGTGGACTCGACAACGTAGTGGGCACCAGCCTGACCCCAGGGGATGGCAGAGGGGTCCTTCTCAGCGAAGACGGCGATCTCCTTGCCGTTGACAATGAGCTTGCCATCCTTGGTGGAAACCTCACCCTTGAAGACACCGTGAGTGGAATCGTACTTGAGCATGTAAACCATGTACTCAAGGTCGATGAAAGGGTCGTTGATAGCAACAACGTTGGCGTTGTTGTGGACGACCGAGTTTCGGAAGACGATACGTCCAATACGACCGAAGCTGCATAGCACGGAAGAGGATGAGATCAAAGCAAAAAGAGCGTCAGTCTCCTGATTCCGAAGTCATTCGTAGAAGTAGTAGCAAATCCAGTTGCGCCATCTGACGGTTGAAGCGCAGCAGATCCATCTGCGTCACAGATCGTAGGTCCAGTCTATAAGTTGTCCGCCATCAAGTCGTGAACACGACGTTCCGTTAGGCTGAACCGCAGTCTTCGGAGACAGTGAAGGACAACGTCGACCGTGAATGCTCATCGTCGCTGATCATCGCTGGCAGTATGAGTGTGTACGAGCACAGCATGCTGGCTTCGAAAGCCATCGTAGTTTGGAAGATCAACGACGACGATGACTAGCGACGAAAAGCAATTGCACTCGAAAGAGGGAAGGAGAGATGTAGACGCTTACCCGTTGATACCGATGTTGACCTGGGACATTTTGAGAATGTTTTTGTGTGATTGGTGGATACGAAAGGGGAAAGTTCGATGGTGGAGGAGAAGGAAGAATGGCGACGAAGATGCTTTGGTTTTGATCCTTTCTTCTTGCTCAGTGAGAATGCGCCTGTTGTTTGGCCCAACACTCTGTTCCCGTCACTCGCTCTTTGCGGTCAACATGCATCAATTCTCAGTCAAGACACACACAYACACACAGTGTGGAAGCAGAGCGGATCTCGGCGCCCGTCCGTCAGCAG
The DNA here is from genome assembly GCA_019972555.1 of Ustilago shanxiensis. Taxonomy (NCBI): domain Eukaryota; kingdom Fungi; phylum Basidiomycota; class Ustilaginomycetes; order Ustilaginales; family Ustilaginaceae; genus Ustilago; species Ustilago shanxiensis. Next base: position 78,087 of record BPMX01000004.1, on the reverse strand, counting down.
CAGCAGCTGTGAATAATCGATACAGTATCGCGCTTTGCTGCGCCTGTGCTTCTTCTTGCTCCTGCTGGTAGAAAATAAAGTCCGAAAAGAAAATAGAAAGAAGAAGAGCAGCTGGCCTGACCGCGCAAACTGAAAAGGAAGCTCTTGGAAAAGCGAAAGTAACGCTGATCGCTCAGTCCGCAGACCAGTAACTCCACTCTCTTACCCTGATTTTAACCTGATCTGAGCGTCAGCCGTTCTGAATACAAATATGGGCAGAACGTGTATTCCATTTTTTTAATCCCTGCATAAAATTCTAGTCAATTGTGCTGCGCTGCCCGCTTATCACTCGAAGATCAGTTCCGCCGCCGCTGCCTCGAAAGACCCTTTTCGCTGGTTCTTCGGCCAGTTTCTCTTCTTTCACTTTCTTTTTCTTCTCTTGCCTATCAGTTCTCTGTGATTTGTTGAGCTGAGCTGCGGTGGCAAATCTGATCGAGTCACTGATAGCAACCAACGGCCGAGAAGAAGAGCGAAATCGGGCTACAAACAGTCTGATCAGGCGATGCGGGCAACTGACACATCTCAGCGTCACTTTGATCAATGTCGACACCGACATCAGGGCGGAGACGGCTCAAGTCGTGTAGCGCAAACCCGACTTCTCCACAGACATACATACACTCTCGGCGGGTAGAAGAACACACTCGGATGCTAGAACCGTGCCAAACTGCGGGTGAAAGGGGGCGAGAAGGGTGGCCAAGCGAGCATTTGAGCCGTGCGGGGACGAGCGGAAGCCCAGAGGCAGGCTCGAATCCGGCACCAAGAAGGATCTTTCCGAGTCGCATTCACGGATCTTGCCCACACAGCTTCTTCCCTCTCCATCGAGAACAAACAACACCACAGAGTTCGTTCGCTTTATGATTTTTTGAAACCATTACCAACCTTCCGAGATCGCCAGAGCGCTTATGCCGAACAGACCGCCTTCTGAGTTGTAGCAACTTAATTCCTGTAGCAATACAATGTGAGCCGGCTGAAAGTTGAATCGTAATACAGAGTCGCGATCGACGTCGGCAGCAGCAGGAGCCACACCATCCCGACCAAACTTTTGTGGACTGGCAACTCCAGGTCTATGTGCGTCTATAGCCTTGTCCTCGACCCTGGTGAGTGGTCGCAGTGCTTCATGCAAACCCTGCATTCCCTGCAGCTTGTGATGCTCCCATGATCAGAACCACTTCGTCGGAAAGGTGCGGAAACCCTTCAGCCCTTGTTGCGGAAGAAAGCGGCTTTGTCTCAAAATTCGGCTCTGTGCAAAAACACACTTCTAACAACGTTGGAAGAACAATAATCACCATCACCGATGATTTTATTTGCTCCCACCGATCCCGATAGCCGTTAGCCGCCCATCAAAGTTTGACCTATTTGACAGCTTGACCAGACTCGGATTAACCATCGAGTAACTTATGGCGTGCTCGTATCCTACCCCGCAATTCTCACGACATGCGGTGCAATGCTCCCAAGACACGGCGATATGTTCGGATACGGTCCGCCTCGCTTCGCCGCTCCCACATGCTTATGCCACATACTGAGGAGAACAGCGTAATGCCTTGTCTCTGTGCCTTACGCCTTGCTCCAGCTTTCAGATACAGGTACAGGTACTGGCGGGTAAACCACATACAGCTCGCCGTTCGAAGTTAAAATGCCAGATGAATCTCTTCCTTCTCTTCCTCACTGACCACCTTGTTCGGACTGTGCCAATTTCAGTATCGACATCATGGCTCCGGTCGCTATCACACCCTCCTCAGCGTCTGTCGAAACGCTAGGATCCAAGCAGCAATCTGGTCCAGGTCTCGTACACATCCCAGATTCAGACGTTACATTCGCGCCTGCCTCTGAACCTTATCAGCGACGTCTTAAGCTCGTCGAAGATGATCCAAACGAGCCAGAGATCACCTTCCCCCTCATCTTGAGGCCAATTCGTGCAAGCAGCAAAGATGAGCCTCTCACTAAAAACGAGCTCGTCGATGCCGTCAAAGCTTTCGCTCCCACTTCGTCAAGCAAATACCAGCCGTCTAAGCTGCAAAATCTAATGGACGCACATGGCGGAGCAGTGCACTTCAAAGGTTTGCCTATCCAGGATGCACAGGACTTCAGCGAGTTCATGCACTCCCTGGCAGGTCGTGTTGACCAGAATAGCGATACTTCTGCAAGGAACAACATTTGGCAATACCATGTGGACAAAGGCTTGATGGTCATCCGAAGTCAAATGGCGGCCAATGTAGCGACTGCCAACGAAGGTCCACCTCACCAGTCGATTGGATCGCACAATGAATATGGTCTGTCCACACATTATCCCTCAGTCATCGTATTCTGCTGTCTCTCGGCGCCGACCACGGGAGGTCAGACACCCATCGTCAACAGTATGGCGCTATACGACCGTCTCAAGTCGACTGTGCCTGGGTATATCGAAAAGATCTCGAGACACGGCTTGACCTTCGTCATTCACCATCCAGTGGCCAGGGTGAAGGGCAGTGTTCAGGGCAACAGCTTGTACAATCCTGACTCGTTTGGTCCTACGCCCGAAGAGAAGGTGGATCTCGATAGCTTGACCGAGGAGCAAAAGAGGAAGTTGGTCGAGCATCACATTCTTGAGCTCGCGCGAGAGGGTGGTTGGGGCACAGATCTCAACGATGCAAACAAGCAAGCCGAGGGAAAGCTAGGTGCATGGCATGAAAGAGGATTCTCATGGACTTGGCTACCCGATGGTTCAATCAACGTTTTCCAGCGTGTGCCCGGTATTCGTATTCATCCCACCCTCGGGAAACCGGCTTACTTCAACAACGTTGGCAACCGATATGCCTACTCTAAACAGCATGGATGCTTGCAACCACCTCATTACTCGGAAGAGAAGAAAGACTTTTTCCCTCCTCCTTCTTTCCCTCGACCCGTCAACGAGGAGGGAGAGGATGAAGATGAAACCATCCCTTTGGAATGGCTCGAAGAGGCACATCGTTGGACAGAGCGTTTGCAAGCACATGTCGAATGGGAACAGGGCGATGTTTTGGTGATTGACAATCTTGCAGTTCAGCATGCTAGGACTCCTTGGACTGGACCAAGAAAGCTTGTAGCCAGTTTGTGGGACCAACGCTCGTATCTCGATAAGAATGTTCCTATTCGCACCTGAACTCGTAGCAAGCAATGACAAGTTTGACACACACACACACACACACACACACACACACACACACACACATCCAGACGGCATATCGATGAATGGTTGAGGAGTGAACAATGTGAATGATGGATTGCAAATCAAAATTGAGTCTATGAGTGTAGAGGTGACATCCCCGAGAATCCATATGTCTAATTATGCGAACAAAATAATGCGTTGTCTAGGAGAAGAAGTACAACGAGCCCTTGATCTCATTGACATCGAACGAGCCCTTGGCAGGGATAGGAGGGAGAATGTCAGCCAAGTCGACGAATTTGGCCTTGAACTTGGTCTCCCATTCCTCATCCTTGTCCTTCTTGGACTTGCGCGTGCTGCGCTTCTTCTTGGGTGCTTCCTCCTCGTCTTCGCCCAACTCAGCTTCGGCTTCCTCGCCAGCATTGATTTCCGCTGAATCTTCATCTCCTTCCTCAACATCCTTTGATTTGCCCGTGGGCTTGGCGAGAACCACATCGCCCGTCTTGCCATTCAACTTGGCAAGCTGATCCTCTGGCATGGCCAAAACAGCCTCGGATGGCGAAGAATTGTCAGCGACGCTGGATTCTTCATCGCCATCCTTCTTGGCCTTGGATCGTGGACGTCTTGGACCCAGAGAGACGACGGGAACCTTGTATCCGGCGTAACGCTCGAGGAACTCTTCACGCAGTCGATGCAAGATGTCCTGTGAATGAAGACGGACAAAGGTCTCGCGGATCATGTCCGACATGGTGTCGATGTCTGCTGCGTGCGTCCAGTACGAATCGTGGACCGAGGCAAAGGTAAGACCAGCAGCATGGCATTCAAGAGCGGTGAGAATCATGTGGGTGGCATCGAGCGAGTGGATGAAGTTGGGTGGGAAGGCAGAAGCTTGCTTTCCTGGCGAGACTTCCGAGTTGGAGAGCGGGTCGTGAATGAACACCGTCTGCATAGCAGTCGCCACCTGGCGCTTCTTGGTCTTTCGGTATGGCTGCACAACGGGTAGGCCGAGCGCGGTAGTCCAGATGACTGAGGTCATTTGCTCCTTGACAATGCGGTCAGCCTTAGCAGGGTCTCGCGAGTATCCACGTGCATCAGCACGCTTCAAACTGGCCTCTGACGGCTGATAAGGTCGAGTAGCTTCCTCGAGTCGCTGAGCGGGGATCGACTTGGCAATGACCTTGGCGGAGAAGCTGAGCCAATCCTGAATCTTCTGGGCACCAGAGAAAAGATTACCAATGCACGACATGATGACCTTGGCGAGGTAGCTTGCTGCTGCAAAGAGGTCTTCGGCCGGCACATCACCACGATCGGCGAGCTGTCGCATGACCTGATTCTTGGCGCCGATGAAAGTAACACCGTACACGGTGGTCATGACAGTCTGCTTGACGACCTTTCGGGTGACCTTGCCCTGAAGAATCTTGGCCAGACGCTCACCCTTGGTTGCGTTCTCATCGAGCATCTTGATGACAAGGTCGGCGACACCGGAGTAGACATCGGCGGGTCGGTCACCGCGCGAGAGGTTGACCTGCTTGGCACCTGCCAAATCACCACCGAGCGCGGCATAGTGTTGAAGACCGTTACAAGTACCATCCTGGTGGACAGGCAGGCACGACTCGTACGCTTCGGGGCCGTCGGGGTGCTCGAGGGCTGCCTTGAGCTCCATGCAAGCAGCGAGACACTGCCATGGGTCGTCAGCCTTGAGCCACCATCCTTGACCGTCGAGAGGTCGCTCGACGCTGTCGCGGATCTCGGCCTCATGGTCAATAGCAAACTGCTCACGCTCACCGAAGCTTGCCTTGTCGTAACCGAAGACGTTGGAGATGTGAATCCTCAACCATCGCAGGCCGGCCTTTCCAAGCGGCTTGGCGTCTGCAAACATCAAGAGACCACGGCAAAGGTCATTGCCAATGTGGTTGAGATGCGGTGGCATAGGATAGGCACGACCTCGGAAGTCCATGTTATGAGGGAAGTAGAAGCGTTCGCCGATGAAAGCACGTGCGATCTCGAGCTTGTAGTTGACATCGCAACGCTGCGAGTGGTTGGACGCACGCTGCTGGTTCCACTGCTTCAGACGCTGCAGATAGACGGAACGAGCTTTGATATCGTGGTCGTAGTTGTCGGGCTTTTGTGGTTCTGGCGCTTCCATCTCGATGGGAGGCATGTCGGCAATGTCCTTGCCCGAGTTCCAAACTTCAAGCATCACGTCGAAGATGGACTTGTTGATCTTCCACGATGTGTTGCCAAGAACATCCAATGCTGCGAGGACGGTGTCGAGGTCGCCGTTGTCGGAGGCTGCGCGAAGATAAGAACCCTGCTCCACACTGTCCTTGTATCTCATGGCACTTTGACGGACCGAGTAGTATCCTCCTGAATCGTGCGAAGTCCAGGGCTTGGGAGGTACCAGCATGGGAAGGTGACGAGGGTGGAGGGTCTCTTGGATAGAATCCTTGTCAAGACGCTTAGCAATAACCTCGTTGAGTTTGATGACTCCGAGCTTCTTACCGCCAAGGTACTGATAGGTGGAGTAGAAGGCGGGTTGGTCCTCTTCCCACAGAACGCCATCACGATCTGTGGCCTTGCGGTTGACGGTAGCGACATGCATGAGATGCTGCACAAGGTAACTTCCAACGCGCGCTCGAACCGTCTGGGTCCACTTGGGGATGGACGAAAGTACACCCTCTTCCTCCTGCTGTTTCTGCCATGCCTTAATCTCGCGACGAGCTGCAAAATCGATGAGACCACGCTTGCGCAAAACATTCTGCGCTGTGTGGGCATTCTGGAAGATTTGAGGGTTCTTGCGAACGACTTCCGAATGGTACTCCATCTCGATAGCGCGACCAACCTGGAGAAGCGCACGAGTGGTCTTCATTCCGTCCGCAACTCCGCCGTTGCCGCTCATGCGCATGATCTCGAGAATGGTGATAAGTGCGAGCTTGGAGGCTGGGAGCAAGCGAAGGAAAGGCAAGATCTGCTGTTCCAACGGCAACAATGTCGACTTGTCATGTTTACCGTCCAGGGCTTCGATGTCGAGTCGTTCAATATCCTCCTTCAATGCCACCTGCAGCTTGTTGTACCAGTCCCACATCCATCGCTGAAGTGGCTTTGATTGCAACGCACCAGTTGTCTGAAGACCGAGCTCCTCGAGCTTTTCGGCAGAGTGTTCGAGACGTTTGCGTGCCGATTCTAGAGCACTGTATTCGAGCCACTTTTGACGCTCATACGGGTCGCTGATAGTGCGACGAGCTTCTTGAACGATGGAGAGATTCTCCTTGAGGGAAGCCAAGTTGAATGGCATCTCGCCGGCCTTGTTCTCGGGCTCCTCGCCGAGACGGCTGGCTTTTGATGTCGTCTTGACGGGAATGAGTTCGGGAACGGTGTTGAGCAATTCATCCTTTGAAGCCTGTTCGTTGCTCTGTGCTTCCGAGAGAACCCTGCGACCTTCGAGAATGCTCTGTGCTGTTTCGAGCTCTTTGAGGATACCACTCTCGCCCATCTGGTTGGCAACGTTCATCAAACTGCGAAGCACCGACTCGGCATCGACTTCACCTTCCCTGGACTGATCGACGCTCTTGGAGCCAAGCGGACCGTGGACATCTAGGTCCTCGGCAGAATCCGGATTGAAAGCGGATGAGGTGAGGATGCTGTCGAGACCGTACTCGGCGCGCTTGATGGAGAGAACGAGGTCGTCGAGGGCTGGTGCGGAAGATGGATATCGGCCGGAACGTTGCAACGCTACGATACCACGTGCCATGGTGGCAAACGAGGCCGGGTTGGGCTTGGGGTCCGGTGAGGGTGGCTGATCGCCCTGACCGGTGGTAGCCGACTTTTCCATGTCGCGCCAGAGTTGCCAAGCACGATTGAGCCAGTCGGCAGTGCCGTCTAATGACTCAGCTTGATATGCCTTACGGAAGTAGGCTTGGAGCATAGAGTTGTAGGTCCACACCTCGATGGGGGACTGATACTCGCCGAGCTCGCCAAGATCCTGATGCCAGTCGTTCTGATCGATTATACCCTGGGCCAAGCGTCGACGGAGCTCCCAGAGCTCGCGGGAGCGAGCAGCAGCCTGGCTGCGAAGGTCAGTAAAGACCTTGTGTGCACGACTGATGAGACCAGTGCCGAGACATGCTTTAAGAATGCTAACGAACTCGACGGCTTTGGACGCAGGATAGAAGGACTCATCAGTGCTGCTCATGGTGAGGCCAGAGAGGTCGCCGAAAGAGAGACCAGACATGGACGAGTCAAGGAGTGCTGGCTTGGTGACAGGGATGGGGGTACCACCTTTGTTTTTAGGTGCAAGCTGCCTTCGGAGAACAGCCGAGCGCTCAGCGACGTCGGGAGGTAATGGCGTCGGTAAGCGTGTAAGTGGCGAGCCGGTCGCAAAAGCGTAGGGCATGAATCTAGAACGGCGGTCATTTCTGTGCGAAGATGCGGAAGATGCGGATGCTGCGGACGATGCTGATGAATCTGATGGTTGTGCTGTATGTGAGCTGCTGGATGGATGTTGTTGTGATGGAGTTGATGCGGAAGAGGCGGGTGCATGATGCTCGTGGGGATCACGATGTGGCTCAGCAGCGGGACTTGCCTGGCTGCGAGGACCTTTTGTGCTGAAGGCGGAGCTAGACACACCCGAGGGACGCCGCAAAGCGTTGGAAGAGGACCAAGCTGCTGTTGCTGTTGATGTGGATGGATGTCGCATCCATCTTGAGAAGGAGCCAGAGGCCATGGTGGCCATGGACGAGCCTCGAACCAAGGATGCTTGCTTTGCGATCATGGCGGGTCGACAGCGGCAAGCGGCGATAGCAGATACGCTGTTGACTTTGCAAGCTGGGCGTGGCTTGATACACAGCAGTTCAGGCAAAAAGCCGTAGGAAGAGCTCCAGGATGTGTCAAGATAGCGGTTACTGCGATGAACTGTGCTGCATTTGCTGCCAACAGTGGTGAGGAAATCCGGTGAAGGTGTCGCGTCCCGTTTGACTTGCTTTGTTCGCCGTCGCAAGAAATCGAGTTCGAATCGTGTGACTGCTTGTCCAGAAAGTGCGTCCGGATGATCAAGGAGTGGTGTTGGATGAATGGTGTGATGGAGAATGATGCTGAGAAGAATGATGCATTTGGACCTTCGGTAAAAAGTCTTTGCTAAGTTTCTGAGCCACACGACCCTTCAATTTTTCATCCAGCAGAGGGAGAGTCAATTTCTTCGATTGCTGAGCAACTTTTTTCTTCTTCTTCTCTCTCCTGCAGCTGCCAAACAGAAAAGATTTCAAACTTTTTTGTGTGTAGCCTCCACAGCTAAATTTCGAGCAGGAAGGGATTGCAAAACCGAACTTTTTCCTCCCCGAAGACGCGAATCGGGCCAGATTTTGGTAGTTCATCTCGATGACGCTCATTCAACCTAACAGCAACCTGAAATTCGAAGACATGCCTCCACAATTTTGAGGACAGGTATCAAAAGAGAACAAAGAAGTCCGAGAGGGCCGTGCAGTTGCCAAGACTCGAACTCGACAGCATGAACGAACAACATCATGTCTCGTGGGCTTTGGATCTCTGCATGCGTGTGAGGAAGTAGGCGTGTCCGTAAGTGACAGGCCAAACTCCGATGTTCAGCATGACCGAACCATCATGAAAGTGTTCTTCAGAGATCGACAAGTCACAGTCGAGTCCTGCCAGGGCTCACCATGGCGAAATGTCGTCCTGATATGGAAACAACCCTTTGGTACAGTATACAGAGTGATGTGTACCCGATAGCGGACCAACGACCACGTAGAAGCCGAACATCCCGATCTCTTCCAGTCTCGAGCTTGGGGTTGTCTTTCATTTGATCGACATTCGCTTCGATTCTGACCGCTGTAAATTTAACTTGCAGCTGACAGGTTTGCATGCACGGTGCGCAATGAGCGGATCCAAAACATGTGATTTCTCGAAAAATAAGAACAAACGACAACGGCGCACTCTCTGCACAGCCCATCGGCAACAACGAAAAAAAGGGGTTCTTGCACCCTCTCTCGACACAGATACAGCAAAGCAAAGAAGACCAAGTGAGCGACCCAAGCAAGAAATGTAGGTAAGAGAGATAGAGAGAGACAGAAAGAGAGAGAGAGAGAAAGAAGAATGAAAAATGGTCGTTGAGAGCTTCACAATTTTGGGCCATCGCTGCCGAATCTGACTGCTGAGCGCGGCTCAGCGCCTGTCTGTGATTAAAATGACATCCTCAGGTACAGGAGCAAGTCAAGTGGAGCCAAGAACGTCGCTTGATCCCAATTTTGGCGTTGTCCTGAATCGGCAAAGCCCCGCTCACACACACACACACGCACACACACACCTTCCTACCTTCTGAAACCGTCGCTTCCCTTTTGGTCCCTCCTTCATCGAGACCCTTTTTCTCCTTTCCTACATCACCCTTCTTCTACAATCACATTTGCATTCGTCCTCTCAAGCCAAATCACCTCGCATCCGACATCCAAATCTCAGAGCCCCATCATCGATTCGAGGTTGCGATTCGCATCGTTGAAACCAAAACCATCCGCTGTACACCAAGCCACGATCGGCTCTCGTATTCAGACGATCATTCATCGTTGCCCAGCTTACACATTACAAGCCTACCCATCGCTTATCAACGCAGCTCTCAGGACCTTCTCAAACCAGTCCGGAATTACCAGCTAGCACGCACGCCCGGACCCTGACCGACGCCAACAATTAAGTTCTCAGCTCGCAAAAGGCAGTTTTAAGTCGTTCTTTCCAGAGACAACACATACGAGCATCAAAAGCAGCGATCAGCCTCGACTCCCCCTTCATCCATCGATTTGACATCCTGCCGACGCACATAGCCCATCATGGCACCAGCACCGATCCGCAGGAAGCTCGTCATCGTCGGTGACGGTGCGTGCGGAAAGACCTCTCTCCTCTGCGTCTTTGCCATCGGCGAGTTCCCACAAGAGTACGAACCCACCATCTTTGAAAACTACGTCGCAGAAATTCGTCTCGATGGCAAACCGGTTCAGCTCGCACTTTGGGATACAGCAGGGCAAGAAGAGTACGAGCGCTTGCGCCCACTTTCCTATTCACAAGCACACGTCATCTTGATCGCCTTTGCCATCGACACTCCCGACTCGCTCGAAAACGTCCAGGTTAAATGGATGGAGGAAGTGCGTCAAATATGTGGTCCTTCTGTTCCAGTGCTTTTGGTTGGTTGCAAGAAGGATCTGCGCGAGGATGCCATCGCAAAAGGCAAGCCCGTCGAAGGTCACTTTGTCGACAGGCAACAGGCAAAACAAGTCGCGCAACAGATCGGGGCACGCTCCTATCACGAGTGCTCCTCACTCAAGAATCAGGGAGTTGATGCTGTCTTTGAAGCAGCAACACGCGCTGCCATGCTGGTCAGAAACACAGGCGCAAGTACAGGTGGAGCCATCTCGCAAAGCAAGACCAAAGAGGCGTCACACAACGATGCTGGCTCTTGCAAGTGTGTCATCCTATAGATCTCGATTCTTGTTCTCGTCTCTCCCTCTCTCTACGTTGTTCAGTGTCTGTCACTCTTTTGTTGTCTGCTTTTTGATCCTGTCCCCTCGTACTGTCATCTCTGCATATTCTCGATTCTTGCTCATCCTTGTAACACTTATACTTCCGTCTCAGTTCTTTCTCAAAATCGCTTCGAATCACATTCGCATTTAGATGTGTATGTGACTGTTTGGTATCGCAGTGTTACCGTGAATGCAAAAGTGCTCTTTATGCTGAAACGAAGAGTTCGGCTGTTGTTAGGAAAGAGAAGAAGCAAGGGAACACGGTTAGCAATTCAGTGCTTGCTCGTAATTTGGCTATCGTCGGTACGGGCTACACTTACGCGTCTGGTTCTTGACATACTCCGAAACCTCCTCAACCTTCTTACACCAGTTGTTGAGTCTTCCTTGCAACGCCTGGATCTGTCGGTGGTCCAGTACTCTTGGCTGAACCCAAGTGATTCTCGCCAATTGATCAACTTGATCCAACGTGCCACGAATCAGCTTGAGACTCAGCGCCTTCATCACCAGGTGCTCCACCTCATCAACTGGCAGCTTAGTCTCGGCAGCAATGGTGGAGAAAGCAATGGTACGATCATCTGCTGCACGCTTGAATACGCTCTCAATCAGCGACATCAAGCAGATCTTCTGTCGCAAGAAGGGCACGTTCTCGGCCAAGATAGGCTCTTTGGGAAGATGTGGGTTAAGCGCTTCAAATCGACCAATGTCACCGGCGTTGAAGGCAAAGAGAAGATCCGAGAGCCAGGAGTGCTGTTGGCTCTTGCCAAGCGACGTGAGGATAGGGTGAAGTAGAAGCTCGCCGAAGTTGTAGATCGTATCACCGAGCAATGCCGAGATACTGAGATCGTGTGCACGTTGTACACGAGCCTCGTCGGTCAAATCAGTATCGACATTGACGCAGGCGAGGTAGAGGAGCGAGTTCTTGTAGTAGTTGGCGTACTCTGCTTTCGCCTTGTAAAAGTCTCCACAAACGCGGTAGAAGCTGGCGTGCACTGCTGTCTCCACTGCGTCAAAGTTATCCAAGATCTTGCCACACTTGTCCATCGCTACCTTGGTTCCATCCGCATCTCCCAAGAGCAGCTTGAAGTGTGCGGCTTCCATCAAAGCATAGACGTAGGCATCTTGTGAGTCGGGCGAGTCGAGTTTGGTTGCCAGTTGCTCCAGGAACTCGAGCGCCTTTGCCGGGTCAGGGTACTGTCGTGCAACTTTGACGCCGATCGCAGCGAGCTGAAGCTGGTTGATCTTGGATGAGAAGCGACGGACAAACTTGTCGTAGAGTTCGATCTGGATCGGGGGAGTTTGAGAGTCGGGATGGTTGAGGAACTCCTCAATGGTCAAGGTGAGCTGATACCATAGCTTCCGGTCGTACAGCTGCTGAAATTTAGGGTAGAAAGGCTTGAGTGAGGCTGGCGTAGAAGATGATGCGGCAGCATGCTCGAGATAGTGCTCGTCGACGTTATCCACGTCCATCCCTGCTGAGGATGCCATTGTGTGCAGAGTTCCTTCAAGTCGTTCTGAAAACGGTATTTGCCACTGTCGTCCTTTCGATACGTATGCGCTACTGTAAAGGAGATTGTCTCGGGTTGGCGATGCTGAATGAGTGCGGTAGATTGTGGAGTGAGTTGAGAGGGAAAGAAGATGTCCTTGACAAGGTGTTGGTCTAAACGTCGTTGACTTCGTTACGCGTTTTCGATCACCTCCACCTGGAGGTGCTAGAATACGCGACTCTAACAAAGTCCGTTTCCTGCATCGGCCAACAGATAACCGGCCAATTTGCCGAAAAGAAGGTGTCACACAACGGTTTTCCAACAACAACGACAAGAACAACACTTGTCCGATCGTTGTGCCGTCTCGCCTTCACTCAGACAGCCCGAGCGGCTGGGTGGAAGCATCGAACTTTACCGCATCTTCGTTAAAGATGAGCGATGCCAAAGAACGAAGTCATGCGGCCAGCGTGCTTCAGGCAAGCAGTCGCTCGAGCAAGCGAAGCGAGTCATACGCGAAAAGCTTGTTGTGCTTGGTGGCCGCAACCTTGCTGCTCGTCAGCTTCTGGTCTCTCTCCTCCTCAAAGGCGGATTCGTTCCGTTTTTCTTCTCAGTTTTCATCTCTGCCAAACCGATATGTCATCTGCTCACCCAGCGAGCAGGGCGGTCTCCACCTCAGCCCATCAGACTCACCCCTGAGCTCCATCTACACCGGAGATGAGCAACGCTTTGCTGAAAGCAAAGGCTTCACGCAGTGCGTAGGCGTGTCGGATGGGGTCATCACCCATGTTGGCGAGGAAAACGAAGTGCTTGTCAGTTTTTGTGGCCATACAGATGCTACTAATCCAGCAAATCAGCACAAGTGGCGCGGGCCACGTAGCAATAAGGCAGCCCGTCTCAACAAAGGCAACAACGCAAAGAACGGCGGAGCGCTCCGCAAGAAAGGCGAATGCGTCGTGCGCCGGCTCAAATCAGGACAGGTCCTCTTTCCAGGATTCCACGATGCCCACGGCCACATTCTCGACTACGGCTGGTCTCGCACCGTTGCCAATCTGGTTGGCTCGACTTCTGTTCAGGACGTCATCGAAAGATTGGAGGCATATGTGCGTTCCCGTCCACACCTCATGGCGTTCGCTCTCGCAGATGACGCAAGCGCTGCCAATGCAACCTCGCTACCTTGGCTCGAAGGCATTGGTTGGGATCAGACTAAATGGACACCTGCCGAGTTTCCGACTGCCGCTGATCTGTCTCGCTCCACCCTTTTACGTCGCTTCCCTATCCTGCTCCGTCGAGTCGATGTTCATGCACTGTGGCTCAGCGAAGTTGGTCTAGACATGATCGTCCGTGGTGCAAAAGGCTTCCCGTCTTCTCCCAAGGAAGATGACAAGGTCGATGGTGGACTCGTCGTAAGAGACAGCAGTGGAAAGCCAACAGGCATTCTGATCGACAATGCGATGAACTTTGCCTACCAAGTCGTTCCAGAGTGGACTGATGAGCAGCGTAAGATTTTTCTCGATGCTGCTACGGAAGGCTTGCTGCGTGTCGGAATCACTGCAGTGGGCGATGCAGCGACAGACCTGAAAGCTGCTGCCTTTTACAAGAAAATGGACGCAGAAGGACAGCTTCGATTCCATATCTACTCGATGCTGGCATGTCCCCCTGACGAGAGACGTTGTGCACACCGCATCGAGCAAATCAAGCCCAGTTTGGCAGCCGCTGGAAGGAAAGAGAAGATGTTCACCTTGCGCGCAGTGAAGCTGTTCAACGATGGCGCGCTCGGTTCATGGGGATCGGCTATGTGGGAAGACTACTCGGACAAGCCTGGTGAGCGAGGTCTTCTTCTCATTCCAGAGCAAGAACTGCCAGGAATAGTAGAGTATTGGCTGGAGAAAGGCTGGCAAGTATGCACGCACGCTATTGGAGATCGAGCTAACACGCTCACACTCGACGCATACGAAAAGCATCTCCACTCCCATTCGAGCGTTGTTGCATCCTCCCTCCGTCCGCGAGTTGAGCATGCGCAGCTGATGAAGCCCTCTGATCTGGAACGCTTCGCTGAGCTGAGTGTGATTGCATCGATGCAACCCACCCACTGCACCTCTGATATGGGCTACGTCGAGTCCCGTATCGGCCACAAACGGGCTGCTCACGGTGCATACGCCTGGAAGTCACTTTTGAAAGCGAACGCCAGTCTTGCCCTGGGCTCCGACTTTCCAGTCGAGCTACCTGATCCTCTGCACGGCATCTACTCTTCCATCACACGGCTCGATGCGGACGGACACTCACCTCATGGGAACGGCGGATGGTTCCCGCACGAACGACTGACTCGCAGAGAAGCACTAAGAGGTTTCACTCAGGATGCGGCATTCGCTCAATTCGAGGAAGATGTGGCTGGAAGCATAAGTGTTGGCAAGAGGGCTGATTTTACGTTGCTCGACAGAAATATCTTGGACGAAGAGAGTGTTACGCCTGCGATGCTCAGAAGTGCCCAAGTTGATGCCACCTTCGTTGGTGGTAAAGTCGCATTCGATCGCTTCACTGCTGCTGCGCTTACTACTGGCCAAGGGCGATCCTCTGGTTTCAGCTGCCGCGTCAGTGAAGCTACAAGGAAAGCGGCAACATGGGCATACATTCCATTATCCACGGCATCGCTGACTTCATCTTCAACCATCTGGACGGCACTTTTCTTTGGCCTTCTCTTCTTCTTTCTCCGCACAAATGATCGGGAGCCATACCAAACCCTCTCGTGTCTCGCACTCAACGTCCGTCCGCCCACCACAGCATGGATGAATATGGGCTATTGGACACCGCAACTCTCACAGGCCGAGCTCGACTTCCCGCTCGCATGTCAGACTCTTGCCGAGCAGCTATACGCTGCAGCAGGAGTGAAACCGGGGATGAGAGTGTTGGATGTAGGATGTGGGGCAGGGCAGTCGACGTTGCTACTGTTGGGAAAGTATAGGCCATCTGTGTTGCATGCCGTGACGAGCTTGCCCGACGAAGCTGCCTTTGCGGCTGAGCGCTTGCAGGCTCGACTGAGAGAGGAAAAACAGAATGGCGAGGGGACACTGGTGAAGGTCTGGGCAGATGACATCTTGCAATGGCTTAGAAATCGTGACGGCGGGAACGAGGAGTACGATGTGATCCTAGCACTCGACTGCGCATTCCACTTTAGCGATCGCGCAGAGTACATCAAGCTGGCGACCGAGCGATTGAAACCTGGAGGCAGGCTTGCTTTCTATGACTTGGTATCAGCCTATCCCGCTCCTCAACCAGGTGCTACAGCCAATGTTCAGCTGGGCAACCCCCCCTATCCGCAGGAAGCTCCCTCGCTTTCGAAGCGCCTCAAGCATTCCTTCACATGCATGCTCGCCTCTGTCAAACCGACCAACTTGTGGTCAGTTGATCGCTATCATTCAATCCTGCGAGAAAAAGGCGGCTTCGAAGCGGAGAGGATTACGATGCGCGATATCACCTCGGATGTGTTCCCTGGGTTTGCGAGGTTCTTGCACAGCTTTGCAACAGAGGGGGCGGCATGGAGAGGTGGTGGCTGGGCCATGCGAAAAGGTCTGGGCTCCTTCAGCAATATTGTTCGTGGCTGGAGTGAAGAGGGTGGTCTGGTACGATGCTTCATTGTTGTTGCGCAGAAAGGGGATACAGCACAGGACAAGGAAGCCTCTTGATAGACGAATGGTACTCGGACGTTGCCGATGGTAATGCTATCAATTGCTGAGTTTCTGAAGAATTGTGATGTCTGAAGCGGGTATCGATGCTTTGATGCTTATTTTGAGGACGAAGGAGGATGGTGACTATTGTGTTAGAATATCCTGGCGGAGTAGGTCATATCTTTGGAAGCGTAGGCTTCAGCACGCCGCGCGAGATGCAGCGACCACATCCCAGCTGTCCGACCGTCTTCACTGACTCTGTTGACCCTTCAATGTCTCCATCCTAGCATTGTTCCTCTTAGCTAGAAGCCTAAGGGATCTCTCCTTCTCGATTTCGCTCATGTTCTGCCAGTTCGCGATTCTTGAGATGGTACCGTCGGAATTGACGATCATTGGACCGAGGTGGTCGAGCTTGATGACATTGTTAGGCTCTGCCGAAGCCGGTGCGTCGGATGGAGCAGGAAGACCAAGTGGTGCAGCAGGTGTGCTGGTCGAAATGTTCTCGTGAGCGTTGTTGGCGTTTGTGTTTGACATCCTGGCGACGACAAGGTGTTGATGATGGAGTGTGGATTGGAAGGGAAGAAGTCGAGTTCATGAACAGGAGAAGTGGAGGAAAACGGTGTCCTGACCGGAACAGTCGGAAAAATTGAAACAAGGGTCCATGAAATTTGCCTAGAAGCTTCGTTGCGCTCACAGACCAATACGTGCAACAGATACCTTTCGGACTCCCCGAGAGGTCGACGTCCAACATCCCTCAACACAACAAATCTCGACACACAACGGCAATCGACGGAGTAGCTATCCAAATGATATGATTCAGGCAGAAAATGGAAGATGTCTATCTAGCGGTAATAAATGTACACTTTAGGTGTAATAGCGAAGAGCACAAACAGCATGCTCAGTGCTGGAGCTCGCCCTTTGCCGATGCCTCGGCGACCATGGCAAGGATGTGCACTTGATCCGCAACGTTCTTGAGTGTGGCCAAGACACGGCCGTTTCCCTTTGTGAAGCCGTACTCATGGTACTCCAGTCCCCATTCCTTGGCAAAAGGAATGACAAAGCGGTCGCGGAGTTCCCTCAGGTTGTGACGCGGCACACGCGGGAAGAGATGATGCGAAACCTGCATATGGAGGCCACCATGGAGGAAGTCAAGCCAAGGCGGACAATCAACATCCATGGTGGTGCGGATCTGACGAGAAGCAAAGCTCTCGTTCAGTCCCATATCTTCGCTCGACTGAGCAAAATGAGAAAGCACAATCTGAATGTGAAGGGGCGAGGTGACGACGTGCGAGATCATCAAGTAGGCAAGACGGATGGGCCAAGTGGGTAGAGATCCCAGCAGTCCGTAGCCATACCAAGTCCAGAAACTGATCAGACCGACAAGCTCCAGGGCCCACCAACGATCCCGACGTGCTTTGAAAGCGAGGAAGCCATACGAGTTGGCATACAGGTTAAAGCGACCGAACGCCATGACAATGTAGTAGAGCTTGTGCTGGTGCTTAAGAAGGAAGCGACTAGGTGCGTCGAACTCGAGAATGCGGCGGTAGTAGGATGACCATAAACCCGAAGGCTTGGATGATGCGTTTGAAAGGGCGGCATCGGTAACTTGAGTGTTGTTGATCACTGTAGTCTGACCGGCTAGAACAAACTGCGGTGAGATTGCGAAGAAGGGCATGTGCTGAATGTCGGGATCATGCTCGGGATGGTTGGTAACGAGATGGTGTACGTCGTGATTGTCGCACCACCAGCCGATGCTGAGGCCGCCGATGAAATCAGCAATGGTAGTACCGATGATTCGATCCCATTGCCACGAATGCGTGATGCCGCTGTGGCCCGAATCGTGTGCCGAAAAGGTGAGCTGATGCCAAAACAGGCCGAGGAAGAGACTGGAAAGCAAGAAGGAGACAGTGGAGGAGTCGAACATTGATAGGGCGCGTGATACTGATACTGGAGTAGCCTTCTCCGCCCGTGATTGTGCCTGTCCGCGAGACCAGAAGGCGTAGGCGATGGAACCCAAGAGGACGTAACGGGCCATTTCGCGGGCGTAACCGATAGGGCGAAGCGTATATAGACCGGCATCTTTGACACGCTGATGCAGCTGACGATATGCTTCCGATATTTGCTTCTCTCGTGCAGGGTCAATGGTGTTGGGATCGGGTGGTGGCTCGAGGAGATCCACAGGGAGCGGAAAACCATCTGGCCTTTCGACGAGAAGGGTGGAAGAGGTGGCTTTCCGGGATGGTGGCTGGTTGCATGATGCCGAAACTTTCTTGGCCGGTGTCTTTCGGATATCGTTCAAGGAAGTTGACGTACCACGGAGGAGAACTTCCTCGACGTGCACTTCATCCGAAGTCGATGATGACGAATCGTCCGACTCTTCACTCTCCCGATCGGAACTGCCGGCAGTGGTGGGAGGTGTATTTTTGTGACGCCACATTGCTACTTGGGCATGAGGATGATCGAGCTTGCCTTTGCGATAGCCAAGCTGAACAGGTGGCACGAGGGGTCTATAGTGGTCCCAATCAGCTTGTACGAGGTAGCCGATAACGAAGCGAGACATGAGGCGTGACATGGTGTCGTCCGAGTGATATGCCTCGATCTCATCGGTAGCATCACGACCGACAAAGTGAAGAATGGCAAGCTCACCACCAGGATGTCTTGCAAGCCATCGATCGAGTTTATAGATCTTTCGTCGATGCAACACCAATGTCTCGCCTTGAGCAATACGCTCTGCTAATTGAGAACGGGTGAAGGTCCTAGGTTGACGAGTTTCTCGTTTTGGTTCAACGGCGGGTGCCGCCGAAGAAGCGACGCTTGTGCCTACGTCGTGTAGCATTGCAGCACAATTGGTGACCGTGCGAGGACTGCTTCAAGGTGATGACTGCAGGTCAGGTTGTGGAAGCAAAGATAGATAGGGTCCGCCACAAGGGCTGGCTGGCTATCTCGCTGTCTTGCTTCGCTGCTGCAGCTTTACTTGTGGGTGCTCTCGGTGAATCGAAAAGTGTTACTCTCTTGCAGCTTGAACTCCTAACTTCAGCCAGCGCGAATCAAGAGCAAGGAAACAAGCGAGCAAGCTTTGTTTTCTAAACCTGCAGACGCACGCTTCTACGCCGAGAAAAAGATACAGCTTTGCTTTCTTCTGAAATTTTTGGCAAACGCGCTCGGCCCTTGAACTACTGCATTCCATCAGAGAGCGTTCTGTAGGCGCTTTCCCCACGCGCAAACTCACACGGACGCACGCACGCACAAGCCATGATTCTGCAAAGCGTCAAACCACACATTCCCGCTTTGTCCTGTCACCTTTCTTCCTTTTCACCTTCCTTCCGCAAGCCACCCACATCTAACCAGCAGGCCCCATCTGTCAACCCCTGACTCCTCCATCATACTCGTCACCAACATCAACCTCTAGCTAGGACTATAAATCGGAGATCGCGTTCACCCGGATCAAGGTCAAACATCAATTCATCCAATAGCTTATCGGCACTTCCGCACCTTTCCGCACAGCCCCATACCAATTCACTCTTGATCACAATGGCGAGGACTCAGCACTTTCCGGTACAAGCAAAGATCCCTGTCTACTCCATCGGCTTCCTCCAAGACGATGTGATTGTGTACTCAGGTGGCGGTGGCGCCAGTCGCTCAGGTGTTACCAATACCGTCGTCGCTGCCCGTATCGATCTTTCCGCACAAACAATCCACAAGCTGGACGAACTAAAGCTCTCTAGAGACGAAGATGCTCCCATGGCCATGTCAGTCAACGTTACTAAAACGCAGCTCGTGTGCGGAATCAACAATGTTGAGCACGACATCAAGAATGGCAACAATCTGCCTATCCGCATCTTTGACTACTCTTTGCAACCTACACACGCCAACGGAGAAAAGCCCTCCATCTCTTCAGATAAGGGCAAGGCGAAGGAAGAAACAGCTGAGCAGGACACAAAGGTCAATCTTCGTTTCGACAGAGCCGTCTCCTCTCTCAACATACAAGATCCAGAGCAATACGTCAAAGTCGTTACATTCAGTCCAAATGGCCGCATGCTTGCTGTAGCCAGCACAGACGGTCAGGTCGCCCTTCACAGATACCCTTCCCTCTCGCCGGTTTGGAATGACGCAGGCGAGCCTTCTTCTTCTGCCATCGCTGCTGCCGAAGCCAAGGACACCTCCATCTCCGTTCCTTCCCAAGACTTCGACAAGAGCGAGATCTACGATGCCGACTTTTCCCAGTCCAACACGCACCTCGTCTTTACCTCGTCCTCTAAGCTTGTCGTGTACTCTACCGATCCTTTCTCAGAACTCAACTCCGAAGATGCTCCGCCCAACGGGGACACCGCTACACAGTCAGCCGAGGGCTATGCGCAGACCATTCAGACCATCAAGAACCCCGCTCTCGGCGGGAAAGGTCCTTGCTCTTTCCGCGCTGCCCGTTTTGGTCGTGGTGATGCCAGCAAAGAGAAGCTCTTCACCGTAGTCAATGCTGCTCCTGCTGGTGGCAAAGGTCCAAAGGCAAAGATTCGTAAGAGCTTTGTTACCGCCTGGGACGCTGACACTTGGGATCTGATCGAAACTCGCCACGTCTCCGATCGGCCCGTCACTGTCTTTGACGTTTCCCCGGATGGCAAGTTCCTCGCCTACGGTTCCTCTGATCTCTCGATCGGCGTGTTGGATGCAAAGACCTTGCGACCTGTGCTCAAAATTCTGCATGCCCACGACTTCCCACCGACATGCCTCAAATTCAGCCCTGCATCCAACTTGCTAGTCTCTGCCAGCGCGGATAACACTCTTCGTGTCATTCCTATCCCAGCAAAGGCTTTGTTAGAAAAAGCGGCGAGCGGAGGCGGCGCGCTAGCATTCATCTCAGAAACAAGGATGGGCTTCTATACCACCATCTTTCTATCGCTTCTCATTGCTGCGTTGGCACTTTGGTTGCAGAGAAAGTACCTCATCAAGTAGGCCGACAAATGACAGTACACACATGCCAAACACAAATTTGCCTTCCACAATCGATGCTGTGATGTCTTTTGATGTGAGTTGATTGTATGAATACATGTGAGTGGTTGAAAGTTACAAAAAAATAACTGCGCGATGGACTTCACTCCTGATTCGAACCTCAAAAGCGATGACCAAGTCATAGTATCAAGTATTGCTTGTGCCTGCTGTCGAACTTGTCGCAACAGCTTCGCTCGGGGTCATCGATCCTTTTCCTTTGCCCTTCCTCGCCAAAAGCTTGTCAATGTATTCCTTGGCGAAACTCTTCATCTTGATCTTCTTTTCGTTCGACAGCTCCGTCAGAGCAGCACCACGCGGCGGAGGCCACGATTTGGGATTGCGCATCTCTTTGCTCACAATGACATTGGTCAAATCTTTGGCATGACGCTTGAAGCTTTCTCTCTCCAGCTGATCCTTGTGCTTGGACATTTGGCCCACGACAATCTCGCCGACTAGCTTGCGAAGCCTTCGTTCGTTGCTGGCTGCAAGATCAGCAGGATCAGAGTTGGAGCCGGGGTCGGCTCCGGATCGACTCGAGTCTGCGCCGTTCGACGCTCCGTTGCGAGAAGACGAGTGTGCGGCAGAAGAAGTGGCGGTCTTGTATCGCTTGTCCGCATGGCGAGAGGAAGACGAGGGTCGCTTGCGTGAAGAGCTGCTGCTGCCGAGACCGCCATTGAGCTCGAGTTCACGAGCTGCTTTGGCAGCTGCTTCAGCCTCTTTGCGTGCACGCTCTTCTTGCTCGTTGGCTTCGCGAATAATGTCCTCGATCGACTTGGTGGGCGGAGTGGGAGCAGGTGCCGGTTGACGTTGCTGTGATGGCTGCTGCTGCTGCTGYATTTGAAGCTGCTGTTGTTTCAGCGATGAGACGAGACCAGGCAGCGACTTGGCCAGAGACGATGAAAGCGCCGAGGTGAGCTGGTCAGGCGTGAGCGGGCTCTGACCTGATGAATTGAGACCTGTAGGAGTGAAGTTACCAGGCGACAACTTAGGGTGATGACCAAATCCATTCATCGGCTTGAAGGATCGCTTTGCATGCAACGAATTTGTGACCGTGGAAGGTGGTGCTGCTGGAGGCTGCCATGCTGGCCGACTCTCGCGCAGGTCTTGATCGCTAGACAAGGCGGACCCTAGCTCTGAAGAGACAGTGTTCGGAGCTTGGGCCTGCTCGAGCTCCAATGGATCGTCAAGATCCTGAAGTCGACGACGATCCACCCATGTTGTGACAGCTGCACCCTGCTTGACATCTTCCGCTCCCTGATGGAGAGCATCCTTGCGGGCGATGCGATACGTCATGTCAAGCTTCTTCCATGCATCGAGCAAGTGCTCAGCACGCGATGAGACTTCTGCGTCAGGGGCAGGCGGCGCACCTATGACTACAGGCGCTGCTTGTGGCGTCGGGCTGCTGTTCTCTGTGACATCTTCTTCACCCTTGATTTCGGTTTCCATCTTGACATCTGTTTTGATGTCGTTTGAAGAGGTCTCCGCCTTGAGCGCTCCCTGTGGAATGAGTTGCGGCTTCTGATCATCCTCCTCGCCTGTTTGACCCTGCTTGTCCTCGGTCTTAGTGTTAGCTTTTGGTCGGTAGGTATCGACTACGATGCGCACCTGATCCTCGACTCCGCAGTCGATGACCTTGTTACGTGCGATGAGGGGCCAACGAGCGAGGACATTGATGATAAGGAGAACAATATCGCGGTCGTTCCACCATTGTTCGAGCAAGAACTGCATGAGGATGAAGCCATGGAGCTTGACGAGTGACTTTTGCACATTGACATCAGTAGTCATTTCCATTCTACGCAGAAGCTTCTCGAGGATTTCACGTTTGGGACCGGCTTGTCGGGCCGCTGTCATGACACGTGTCGCCTCATGCTCCTTGATAGGGCGCATCTGCGGAATAAAGTCGAGATCAAGGCGTTTGCCGCGTTTACGTTTGGAGCCTTTGGCGCCTGTCTCTTCGACTTCGTCAGCAATTCCAAGGGCGTCGAGAAAGAGGTCGTCGATACCACTGAGATCAGTCTGCGTCTTTCCTCCAAGGGTACCAACACAGTTGGGTTCACCGCAGAAACACTCCTGAGCATCGTTGCCGTATCGATCGACATTGTAATTGAAAGTGAGCTCTTCACCCTTCTGGATATTGCGTTTGGCGAAAATGCCCATGCGGAGATGCTTGCCAACTTGCCACTTGGAGACAGAGCAGTTGGGGTTGCAGCTGTGGTTGATGAAGCGACCCTTTCCGCCCTTTTTCGTTGCGTCAAGATACTCGTTGGGTTGAAGCATCATGAAATAAAAGTGGCGGATACCTTCTTGACGATACTGCTGCATTCGATCGAGGAAAGTGGGTTGGTTCATGACTTCGCCGACGTACTCGTAAACAAAGGTCTCTCTTGGGATGTCTTGAGCGGCTCGCAAACCAAAGCCTTTCTTTTCTGTCTGAACAATGTCAACTTTCACATACTGCCTTCGATGAAAGCGCTGATTGCGGCAAAGCTTTCCCCAGCGACATTTGGATGAAGAGCACTCGATCTGTGTCATGCGGTTGATGCAGCCAGATTCGTCTGTACATGCGAGATCCTCGTTCTCGGTGTGAGGATTGCAGTCGCAGAGCATGTAGTCGTCAAATTTACCAGGAGGACGTCCGAGCTTCTTGTCGTGGTAGTCATTGAAAGTGATCTCTTGGAAAGTGGACATTGCAGCCTCTTCGGCTAGTGGGAGGTGGTTGACGAGCTGGGGCGGCGCTTTGAGGTTGGGTCTTCGCGATGAGGACGCAGAAGTATACAGAGAGGAGCCAGCATCGTCTTGATCAGCCGCACTCTCATCATCCAACGCTGAAGGTGTGCGGGACAAAGGAGACTGTGTTGGTTCTGCTTCTGCATCTGAAGGCGAAACTAGAGAATGCGGCGAACGTGATGAGAGTTTGCGGCTGAGAGGGTCGTCATAGGTGGTGGTGGTACTAGGCTGATGCGGCGGTGATGGAGAAGGAGTGAAAGCGGGCGGCGGTGGTGGTGGTGGCGACGGTGAAGATTGACTTGATGGATTCTCCTTGATTGCGGAAGTGCTGGCTTGATTGGCCGAAGCATCAACCGAATTCAACGCTGTTTCCATCGTGGAGACGGCTATTGGCGAAGTATCCGCCTCTGTAATATGGTTGGATGATTCGACTGCGTGCTGAACGTCAAGACCTACGAGTGATTTTTGTCTAGACAAGAGCTGCCGAGGATCGTCTGCTTGGTGGCTGTTTCGGTATGAGGAATGCGAACACAGTCCGCAAGAATGGCAGATTCTCACGGCTGACGGATGTTGAAAGCACTCATGAAATGCTGAGCCGATGTGACATAGTCTAGAAGCGGAAGCGGAAGAGCCGACAAGAGAGTGATCCTGACTGTGATCAAGCGGAAGAACCGAATCGAATCGTGGTAGGAAGATCGGAAGCTTTCAGGCGACCGATGCTGTCGGTGGCCGATGCGGAAGCGGATACCTTGAATGAACCGTGCGATGCCTTTCGTCAGAGACGAGCGAGGTGTTGACGGCGGTGGATGTGGTGTCCAGCAGGGATTGTTGAGGTTCAGAGTCAAGATGCTGTCACCAGAAAGGCCTTTGAATGCCGCGCGTCACCTTTTTGCGGATGGTGAGTTGGTTTTGTCCGTATCTTTTGACTCGTCCTCAAAAGGGTTCAATACTTCTTCGTGGCCACACTACAATGCAGTACTTTGACTCGGCGCGTTCAGAGACGGAGCCTCTTGCTGTAATGTTAGTTGTGATGTTCAGCATCGTGCTGTGCTGCCTTCATCTCTGTCGTCGGTACTGTACTACTGAAGCTTTCGAGCAAATTGGACTTAACTGCGCGCGCCACTTCCACAGCAGGTGAACAGAACAGAAGAGAGGAGTAAGGGCCGAGTGCCGAACAATCATAAAAAAGAGGAGAAAGGTGAAATCCAACTTTTTGTCTGCAGTTGAGCAAGGCCGGTCGTCGCTCTCTCTCACCCTCTCTTTCCTTTTTCCTTTCCTGCACGTCACTACTGCTTCACGAAAATGAAATGCACAACGCGCTGTGCAGTGGTGTGAGCGAGACTACTGTGCTGTAACAGATCTCTCTCTCAGCTAGAGCGAGAGCAGAGGCTTCCTGAGCTACAATCGTCGGGCACGAGCAGTGAGTTAGCGGTGCCAATCGAAAAGTGTCCGTGACAATTGTGACAGAAAGAGCCTTTTCTGCTACCTGCACACGGACGCGACATCTTGACTGTCGGTGTCAAGAGACGACAGCGTTCAAGTGCATTACTGATTCTCACACCATCGGTCTCGATGCTATCAATCTCACCTCCATAGCGATCACCACCCCCTCCTTTCTTCAGCACGTTCCCTTATCTTCGGGCTCAACGCCACCGCCTACATTGGATCTGGTACCCTCGATCACGACAACTGCAAACACTCACTCGTTGCTTTGCAGTAGAATGTGGAGTCGTGCAAGTGAGTGAAGCCCATCCGCATATCAAACTCCGTTCCCTCTGCCTTGCATTCGTACCACAGACATTCTCACCGACGGACGTTTTCTTCTCCGAACATCGTCTCTTCCTTTACGACGTGTAGAAGCAGGATAAATGTCGATTCGTTAGCAATGTATCACTACTCTCATTCCCAGCAGCAGCCCTACCATCACCAACATAAGCACCCGCAACAGCAACATCAACATCAACATCAGCACCAGCACCATCATCAACATCAACATCAACACCAGCATCAACACCAACCGCCTTCTGGTGCTCCACCTCATCACCTCAATCACGTACATCATCCTCAGCAGCCTCTATCCCACCAACAACACCCGCAGCAGCAGCAGCAGCATCAACATCAGTCCTACACACCGCAACCCCCACCTCCTCTTAATCGCTCCAACATGCAGCAACAACATCACTCGCAGCAGCAACCACCCTCCTTCAACGGTGCCTTACCACCTCGACCTCCAACACGCAGCTCTGCTATCCCTATCATAGCGCCTGATTCCACTCCACCGACGCCAGTAGTCGGTGCCAAGCCAGGCATCACATACGGTGCCGCAACTGCAGCTGGCACACAACCTTCACAACCTGACAATGCCAAATCTCCTGTGTTCGCCAATGCAGGTGCCAAGTCACGAAAGCCATGTCGTAATGTAGCTATCTATGGTCACTGCAAGTACCAGAACGATGGCTGCTCCTTCGATCACTCTGGAGCTTCTGAGACGTCAGCTTCCGATACCAACTCGGCTGCACAAACACCCAAGTCACCTGTTGCACAATTCTCTTCCACTCTTTCCGCTGCCTCGTCAGGCTCCCCAGCCAACTCACCAGCAAAAGCCAGAAGCGGTGCCAATGTACCTTCTAGTCCGCTCAAAGGCGCGCTCAGCGCTCGCAACGTCGCAGCTGCCGTATTCGTGCCCAAAACCAACGGAGGCTCGTCACCCTCCCTTTCCGCCGCCTCTGCAGTCCCTGCCCCCGGAACTGGTCTCGACAAAGTCACCAATGATGTCAACGATATGAGAATCGACTCGTCCAGCAACAGTGGCAGCAAAGAGTTCACACCTGCCGCATTTACACAGAACGGTCCAGCCACGCCCAATATGTACGCCGCCAACTATGAGGTCGATCCCATCAACAGCTCTTTTGATCCACATCAGTCTGGTGTTGCTGCAGAACTGTCCCATGACACCCATATGGGCTCGTCTACACCGTCCGGTGGTGCTCCCTCTTCGCTCCAGGGTCAAGCAGCACGTCCGTACAACCCTTACGAGCACATGAATGAGTTTGGTGACCCCAACCCGCCTCCGGGCCCGCCCGGACTCGGACTAGGTGGAGGCATGGACTACTACTCGGCAGCAGCCAACGGCGCTGCCAAGATTCGACAGCCTCTTCACTACCACCTCTACGCACCGCCGCTCCCTCACGTTTCCAACTTGCATCCTCATCACCTCACTGCCAACGCCTTTTTCCTTAACCCAAATCAACGTGAAGAACTCCAGCGCAAGCAAGAGGCCATGCTCGCTAGTGTTCCACCTCCTGAGCTTGGTGGTCCCAACCTGCCCGAAGAACTGCACGTCTACCACTCCCTCGTTCCTCTCGAGCATCCGGGTCCAGGTGCTCCCTCCACCATGGGCATGCCACCCGGCCTGATCGATCCTCGTATGGGCGCACCAGGTGCCAACGGTGCAACGGGTGCATCAGGAGACCACAGCAAGGTATTTGGGTATCGGAGCCATTCTTACAAAGCCACTTGCACGCTCGATGGAAAGCGATACGTGCTCCGCAGGCTTGAGGGGTTCCGTCTCCAGCACGAGGCGGCAATCGGGCTGGTAGAGCGATGGCGTCGCATTCGTCATCCTAGCATCGTCAGCGTCCGTGAAGCTTTCACAACGCGTGCCTTCGGCGACCAGTCCATCGTGTTTGTCTACGACTACCATCCTTTGGCCACCACCTTGTACGCCGAGCACATGACTATCAAAGCAGCACAACCCGATCGTCGAACTGGACGACTGCAACCGGTTTCTATGCAGGTTCCTGAACGCACCTTGTGGAGTTACCTCTGTCAGCTCACGTCGGCTTTGCGATCGATCCATTCGAGCAGCCTAGCCGCACGATGCATCGAAGCGAGCAAAGTGTTGCGTACCGGCAAGAACCGCGTTCGCATCAACTGCTGTTCCGTCTTTGACGTTATTGCCTACAATCCAGAGGAGAATGGCTCCGATGCGCTCAAGGCACAGCAGCTTGAAGATCTGGTCAACCTAGGAGCGCTCATCGTCGGTATCGGTCTCAACAGCATCTCTGCCACAAACGACATTGCCTCCAGCCTTGCCATGTTTGCAGGCCGCTACTCGGCTGAGCTCAAGAATGTCATGGCCTGGCTGGTAGGTCAAACCCCAGCTCCCCGCGATGCGACGGAGGAATCCACCGAAGTGCCTCGAACAGTCAGTGAGCTGATCAAGGTGCTCGGCAGTCACTGTTCTGACGAGATGGACTCAGCACTCAACTACACGGACTTGATGGAGAACTCGTTGATGAAGGAACTAGAGAATGGAAGACTCGTGCGTTTGCTTTGCAAATTCGGATTCATCAACGAACGACCCGAATTCGACCACGATCCAAGATGGGCCGAAACTGGCGATCGATACGTGATCAAGCTCTTCCGTGATCACGTCTTCCACTCGGTTGACGAAGCCGGACGGCCTGTGGTGGACCTTAGCCATATCCTCACCAACCTGAACAAGCTAGATGCCGGAACGGACGAAAAGATCATGTTGACTTCCAGAGACGAACACAGCTGTTTGGTGGTCAGCTATCGGGAGATAAAGAACTGCATTGAGAGCGCATTCCAAGACTTATCCCGAACACGGTAGATTCACGAAAGATGATGTCCATCTCTCTTATATATGATTTTATACGCAATACGACCAATATTTCATCGCACACGCGACACGCCGATCGATGCTGAAACAAAGGTGACATTGCATTCCCACGAGCCATGAAAAAAACAAGGGCAAAGACAAACCGAAACAGTAAGCGAGTATCAGTAATGGTATGATGTATCTCTGGCATCAGAGCTTGGAAAGCCTCTGTGTACGCTCTTCCTCCTTGGGATGGAAACTGGGAGGAATGTGCAGGTAAGGCTGATGCGTCTGCTGATGTCCCGAGGGTGTATTGGCAAAGTAAGGATGCGAAATGTTGGGTGCGCCGGGGAAGCGGCCTTGAGGTGATGCTTGTGCATGCTGTGCCACGGCAGAAGAGGCTGCTTGCCCAAAGGCCGAAGGTGGGTATGAGGCGGCGGATGGTTGAGTTTGGAGAGCCTGGGGTAGTGAAGCTGAGGGCAACACCTGTGGTTGCAAATTGGAGTGATCGTAATCGAGGAAATAGTTGATGTCCTTGGCCACACGTTCAGGATACTGCCAGATGAAACCTGCACCTGAGTCCTCGTATAGATTCAAGGAAGGTTTTGGCAATCTGCACATGAGCTCCCAGCTTCTGCTGGCGGGGATGAGAGAGTTGTTGATGCCGTTCATGACGAGGACAGGAACGTTGATCCTGGCCATGGGGTCGACGTAGTTACCGCCGCGTTGCTGTGGAAGCGTCTCCCAGCTCCTCCATGCAAGTCGCTGACATCGGAGCGGACCAAGTTCTCTGCGATCCTCCAACAGACCGATGAAGGGCGCTTCGGAAGGCAGCTTGGAACGGTACTCGGCAAAGCGGTTGATTCGATCCCAGTGCTCCTCAAGCGCTTGTTGGCCAGAAACAGATTCTGTGAAGAAGGTGTGTTTGAGAGCTTGCTTGACTTCTTCGGGCTTGGTACCATCGTTAAGCGAGAGACGAGAAGCATTCATGAGATTCCAGTCGTCACGAGGCCATGCGATAGACATGGAACTTCGAGAGCATTCTTCGTAAAGCCGCGCCGATATGGCAGGACCTGTGGTGGCTGCAGCGACGATCTTGCGAACGCGCGTTGTAGCAGGTGTAGGATACAGTGCTGTGAGAAGGGCAGCAGCACCACCCATAGCGAATCCGAGGATATCGTATTCGGACATGCCGAGCGAGTCGGCCACAGCGACAGCATGCTTGGCCCACTTGTAGAACGAACCCATGTAAGGGCGAGTGTCCCGGTTGGAGACGGAGCGGCCGCAATGACACGGATCAAATATGACAACCGGACGTGATTTCAGGAGGTGAGCAAGGAAGAGCGGGTCCCACATGTCCATGCCCGCACGGAAGTCGCAGTGAAGCAGCAACGGAACCTCTGAACGTGTTGCTGGTGGAGGAAAATGAGCCGAGGAAGATGCTGACGATGATGACGAACCTGCCTCGCAGGCGATTTGGTGAAAAGCATCAGGTTCGACGTTGAGCCAGCGATAGGCGATCTTGGCTCCTGATCCGATATAGACAAAGTTGGTGAGCGTGGTTTGGACAAGCTTGAGACAATGGCGTAAATATGGGTCAGCGACCTCTGCAAAGAGCTCCTCTGTCTTCATGGTTGTGAGCACTTATTACGAAGAAGTGGTTCGTCGTCGGGTCGTGTCGAATGCTGAAGAAGTGGAACGGCTCAAGAAGAGAGAGCAAACAGGTGTCAAGGTGACGGACAAGAAGGTGATGGTCGGTCGGACGTACAAGGGGAGAGGAGTGTGACACTCTGATATGTGAAATGTATGAGATGCTCGAAGAAGTCGTCTCATCCGGGGCCACGCACAATCACCAAGAAAAGGGGAGCAGCAGCAGCAACGAAGCAGCAGTTCGCACTGCAAGCAAAGAAGGGTCCGGCAGAAAGCAAATTAAGAGTAGCCGACATACTGCAGAGCTCTGTGTCCCGCACAGAGGGCATGGGAGAGGAGGGAAAGAGAGAGAGAGAGAGAGAGTAAGAGAGAGTTTGTACCGTTGGAACCTTCCGTTGTGTCACGGAGCGCTTCTCCAGAGAGCACACAAGCTGTCTTGTGTTTGTGTTCAGATTCGCGTGCGTGTTCAATGTCGCCGGGCTTGCCATGCATTTCGAATCTTTTTTTTCCGGGAGGTTGCTTTACTTTGCATTGCACTCCCACAAAAACCTCCTGCTGCTGCTGCTGCTGCTGCTGCTGCTGCAAGTCATGCGGCTCCTTAGCTTCGGCCTCTGAAGCTCATAACTTAACCCACATCTCAAGCGCACCATTTCAGCTTCCTCTCTCTCTCTCTCTCTCTCTCTCTCTCTCTCTCTCTCTCTCTTTCGCTCTCTAGCTCCCGACTTTCGACCACAGCGAAGGCAAAAGGTATCAGGTGGCTTCAGCGGGTCTGGTCCTTGTTTGATTCGACCATCCTGTTCACGACCCCCTTACCAAGCTATCAGCTGATGTTCGCTTTCACCATCGTAGTCTGTGGTCGAACACAACGCCGTTCTGCACAGTACACTACGGTGTTCTTGGCATCTGCTGCAAACAAAGAATAGAGCATACGGGATTCGTAGCTTGAGTATCACGACGTCTCTACATCGCTGAGCCCCGTCTGTTTCGACAACTTTTTGGTATCCGCGCTGGAACGGAGGCCAAACAGGGTCTGGATTGTCACACAGAGAAAAGCCACGCGAGGACCCTGTTCCATTCTTCTTTGCTGTTGCTCCTCCAATTCATTTTTACCTCATGGACGCGAGCTCGCCTTTTTGTTTTTCCGACAGTTGCAGCAAAAGGGTTGACCCGCAAGCTTGACATCTGAGCTCCTGTCGGCCGTTGCGCGATACATTTTCGCAAAGGTCACATCAGCGATCTTTCTGTAAACAACGACCCCCGATTCTCCATTATGCCGATGACGGAAGCAACACCTCCACCTTTTCGGTTCAGTTCATGACACCTCCAACCAAATCTTGCTATCTCGAGATAACCATCGCCACCATTGCCACCTCTGCATACCCCTCGACCCTCTTTTCTTCGTCCTCACAACGGTCATGAGACCTAGTGTGATCAAGCAAAGGGATGTGGCTCCTGTACAGACCTTTGCCAAGGCAGCAGCAAAGTGTTCGGCTGAGGTAAGTAGTTTCAACGAACTCACAAACACGAACAGTTCGATGCTTTTGCTCTCCATCCCTTCTTTGCTATCTTTGCATGCGGATGTTTGAGCATCGCTGATCATCGCTCTTGCCATTTGCAAAAGGCTCGTGTCTATGGAGCATGCGTCACCGCCAACTACGAAAACATAGAACGCAACATGTGTCAAAAGGAGTTTCTCGCTTTCAAAGCTTGCGTCCAGCAAAAGGTACGTCTTTCTACCACCATGCTTGATGTCGAAACGGACAGAGACATCGGACATACTTTCTTCCCATGGAGTAAGATCTGTGGGACCCTAACGCGCTGTTGCTGATGCCTGCATCTTCTATGTCTGTCATCTTTATCTCAATCTCCGAACCTCTAAACGCTGGCCATGCAACTCCTTATCGTGAAGCTCGGACGCAAGTGGTGATAGATAGACACTTCCGCAATTCCGTCCCAATGTACACTAGCAATTCTCACGGAGACACAGTCGCTCTCAGCCATTAGCATCAAATTTCTTGTGGAACCGAAGCCGGTCTGTGTTGCCTGTCGATCATCTTCCTCTTCCATCTCGGCAGCCCTTGCGCCGCCTTCGTCCTACCTTTGATCGATCTCCTCGGCTATGCGGTCCAAGCCATCCGACAGCTGCGCATCTACACCAGTGAAGCCGTCAAGAGTAGGCGTCGCTGGGAAGGTTTTGCCTGTCGGCATTGGGAGAGGAGGCTGCCTTTCGGATGGCGATGGCAGACTGGCGGTCGTGATGTTTCCGGCTCTTGACGCCCGCATCAAAGTTGGCCTCCCGTCTGAGGAACCTCTGGCCTGCGGTTTGCGAGCTTCTCTTGCGCCTCCTGCATCGCTTTCCTCGTGATAGGGACCGACAAAGTGCCTGCTACTGCTTTCCTCCGAGCCAGCTTTCTGTCGGTGGCGTATGCGGCGTATGAAATGTTAGCTTTATTCTTCGCCTTCTGCGTCGCTTCCCTCAGCTGAAGAATGGCGGTCCATGATGAACCTGCTTCTCGATACTCGCGACTTGCCAAAGGGGTGGCGAGGACAGAAGCCTGAGCTGATCGTGAACTCCAACAGCGTGTCCTCCCTCTCGTGAGCGTGACCGAAGCCTCCGAGGAATCTGAGCCAAGCAAGTCGGAAGGCAACGCTTTCGCCTCTCGCAGCAGAGCTCTCAGCAACTCCTACAATGCTTCCTTCGATCACATATCCAAGATCAAATACGTCCTGCTCGGCGTCGATGCCTATCTGACCGTCGCTTCTACATTCCGAATTTGCAAGGTCTATCGGTTACGGTAATCCCGGCATTGAGAAGTGATTTCGGGTACAAACAGCTGGAGTCTGGTGTTCAGCATCCCTGCATGTCTCTGTGTACAATGTACAACATTCTGCACTCTACAACCGTTAGCGGAAGCTTATGCGTATCGGCAACGGACCGGCATTACCGAGCTGTCTTGACTTCTGATCAACCTCATTTGGGACAGCTTTTGCAAAAGGCAACAAGTTTGGAGACCTGCAGGAACAAACGGGCTGAGTTGTGAATCTTGTCAGAAGCACTGTCGTTTCCGCGTGGTTAATAGCATTCACCGTTGGCCGATGTTTTGTTCTTTCTTGGTCATGAGACCTGGTCGCGTGGCATGTAATTGCTACCAGCTACCAGCTACGAGCAATCAGCGCGTAGCTGAGTATCTCTCAAAACGCCGAGTACAGTGCAGTGTGTACTGTGGGGTCTTGACTCCGCCGCGGGAAAAGGTTGCTAAACAGTGTCGACACGGCGAACTCGCCGAGCTCCCGGTACGAGGGCGACGGAATTTGATTGGCACCCACTAAGAGGCCTTGGCTGGGATGGACCCTGCTGGTACCACTGCACCTTGTATCCGCCATAGGCTATGTGGGGTATTTGGAGATCACAGACCAACGTACGTACAATAGTGGTCATTTGTAGCGGTATGACCGCCAAGCGACCGTGATGAGCTGAGTGGTGGTTCAACTCCCACCTTTGAAGCTCGGCCAATCGAAATAGAATGCTAGGTTTCGAGCTCAAGATCCTCGTGTGAGCCTGTACAACAAGTGAAGTAATACATTCTGAGGAATATATGCTAGATATGCAGCTCCATGTGCGGAGGACACATGCGATCTGAGATGAGTATCAAAGTGTTGCTATCGTGCTCGCCGACATCGGACCGACGAAAATGGATGTCGGACACGATCAGAAAGAGAGATTCAGTGGCGCGCCGCTGCTAATGTATCTTCACCACGTGATGTTCCCCAGTCTTCATGGGCTGTGTTCAAGCCGTCGTGCGGTCGAGAGAGAGAGAGACAGAGAGAGAGAGAGGTCCGCAATTCAAGGGTCCTCTGCCTCTCGATATTTGCGTCTGTTACGCGAAGCTTGGCATCCACAATTCAACGACCGACACCGATTAGACCGAACAGAATCGCTTTAGACAGAACAGCATACGCTCAATTGGGAGGAAACATTCTACTTTGATGAGCTGGATAAGAACTTGTAGATAGCATGTCCTTCTAAACGTCTTCAGAAAGTCACCAAAAGATAAGCAGAGGAAAGATAGCATTAGCGGAATGAAAGCTTATCATCCGTTTGGTCCGCCTCAGAGCGCAAACGTTCACATGGAAAGAGAGTCAAAGTGCTTGTGTTTTGGTCCAATTCCCGTTCAGCTTCGGCTCGGTTGTTGCTCTTCATGCACAAACGGAACGGTCATCCTCAGCACCGATGGCCGATCTTTGTCCTCCTTGTGCTACTCTTTCTACTTGGTCGGTCATTCGACCGGTGCCTGAGTCTTGTCTCGATGCGAGGTTCACACAGCCAATAGAAATGCCACGAGTCGCCCACAACAGCTGATTGGACCACTTTGCAAGTCATATTTCCCCACACTATTCTCCAGCTCTCTTTCTTGTCCTCTTCTTCAACGGCGCTGTCTGTCAAAGTCCCGCTCTTGCACACACTCGTTTCCCCAGCGATACCTCTCACACTTCTCTTGGCTTGTGTTGACGCTCCGAGTCGCTGCCGACCTTCCGCGAGCATAGCATTCAAAGCATCTCTCACCCATCATCACCAACTGGTCTCGCCTTATCAACTGTGTCTTCAAGCAGCTGTTAGTTTGGCGTCGTCAAACGCGGGGGCGTCGCTGTTCTCGTTACCGACAATCTCTCTTCGACCACATTTCAACGTCGGTCAACTTGTTTCTGCTCGTTCGCTGGACAGCTGTACCCCACGTCTCGCTTCCCTTGCCTTGGTTGTTTGTCCTTCCATCTGCCTCGGCATCGTGTGCCCTGCCTCTGAACCTCATGTATTGAATGGTGCTAACCTCGTATCTTCCCCTCATCACTATAATTACCCCTCCCCCTTTCACCACCTCTCCCCCATCTCGACTCAACCTCAACCACTCCCCTTCGACACTATACACCGAGCTTACCTACACCCACTTCAGCCGCTCGTTGACATCTGCGCTTTCAATTTCCCAATCAATACCCATTCTCGCTTCAGTCATTCGCCAAATCGCTTAGAGTCATTTCCAATATGAAGGTCCACTCTTCTTGGCGATATACATCGCCTCTCGTCCAGGTCATCCTCG
Organism: Ustilago shanxiensis; assembly: GCA_019972555.1. Lineage (NCBI taxonomy): Eukaryota > Fungi > Basidiomycota > Ustilaginomycetes > Ustilaginales > Ustilaginaceae > Ustilago > Ustilago shanxiensis. The sequence continues at coordinate 43,187 of BPMX01000004.1, read as the reverse complement.
TCTCCTTCGTCTGCTTCGCAACTGTAGGCATGTTCTCTGCAGTGTCGAACCTCGGAGCCGGCGGCACCCAATCCATCACTTTGTCCAACATTACCAATGCTATTCTGTATGCCCTCTTCGCTTTGACCGGTCTCGTCGCTGGATCCTTCAACAACATCTTTGGTCCCCGTGTCACCCTCTTTGTCGGCTCGCTTGGTTACGCTCTCTACCTCGCCGCCCTTTGGGTCTACCAGGAGAAGTCTCAGGACTGGTTCCTCATCTTATCAGGTGCCGTTCTCGGCATGTGCGCCGCCCTCCTCTGGACCGCTCAGGGTTGTATTATGCTTTCCTACCCCCTCGAGTCTGAAAAGGGTCGATCTTTCTCGATCTTCTGGGCCATTTTCAACAGTGGTTCTCTCATGGGTGGTCTCATTGCTCTCGGCATCAACCTCAAAGCGGGCGGTCTTGACGCCGTTAAGACCTCGACCTACATTGCATTCTTCGCTGTCATCATGGTTGGTGTTGGCCTCACCTGGACTCTCCTCCCACCCAACCGTGTGGTCAGGACCGACGGAACACTCGTCAAGATGGAGAAGAGCAACACCGCCCGCCAAGAGATTCACGCTCTCCTCAGCACTCTCAAGAACCGTAATATCCTCCTCCTCATCCCCATGATGTTTGCCAGCAACTACTTCTACCCGTATCAGGGTTCGTTCGCTTTCAAGATCTTTGACGCTCCTTCCCGAGCTGTCAACGGTGTCGTCAAGTCTGTCGGTCAGATCGTCGGTGCTCTCATCCTTGGTTTCCTCCTTGACAAGTTGCCCATGTCCCGAAGAAACCGTGGTCTTGTCGGTCTCGCTGTCACCGCCATCTTCACCATCGTCGCTTACAGCTGGGGTATTAAGTACCAACTACCCATCACCCGTGCCACCAAGTGGGAGAGGAAGATCAACTACGAAGATGCTGCCTTTGCCGAGCCCATCTCGATCCTCGTCCTCTACGACCTTGGCGATGCTTTCTACCAAGGTCTCGCTTACTGGATTATGGGTGCTATCACCAACGACCCCTTCGAGCTTGCTCGATTTGCCGGCATGTACAAGGCCGTCCAGTCGGCTGGTGCCGCTGTTGCTTTTGCCCTGGATGCTACCGAGGTCCCTTATATGAGCGAGATCGGCTCCGTCTTTGGTCTCATGCTACTTTCCTACCCATTCGCTGGTATGGTCATCTGGGGCATTCGTGACACCAACTACGAGGTCGAGAAGCAGGTGTATGTCGACGAAACTGCGGCCGAGAACAACAACACCATCAATGTCCTCGAGAGCAGTCACCAGACGAACGCTCCTGCCTTCGATCGCCAGTCCTCTGGTAGCAGCGAGAAGAAGATTTAATGTGTATCACATGCTGTCCTCCGTCCTTGTTCATTACATTCCCTTACTAGACATGCTCGATAGAGGTCTTTGAGTGATCCACTTTTTCCGCTGCCGATCATGAGGCCGGTGGCGGAAGAATGAATCGCTCTGTCATCTATGAATACCCTTGTTCCCGTTTCCTGTAACTATATAGCTATCATGTCACCCCAAGCAATGGATGGTCTCTCGTAACCTTCTGAGGACTGTGCCCGAATGTGCGTCGTGCTCCTTTTCTGTGGCCAATGGTCAACATCAGCGACAGGTTTCGTTAAATCGAACTGAGGAAGATCTCATGGACTAGTCTGACAATCAAACAAACGAGCCGCGGTCGCAACTTTCAACGAGCTCACTTGTAGCAAAGCTTCGTCGTAGCTGCAACAAAGTCACAACGTGCCTGCTGCTTTTAGGCCAACTTCCAACAAAGCTACACCGAACCCCCGACGTACCTACGATACCACTATAGCTGCTTCTCGATCAAGATCCTTACATCTTCGTCTCCAAGAGCTGGTCTCTCGCTCTGACGCATGTCTCGAGCATCTCGTTCGGCTTTACTTCTTTCTGTTTCATAGTTCCTGTCAAAATTTCAGACCAGAGATGCCTCTCATCATCACCCCTAAAGAGCGTGAGGCCGTCGCAGGATCAAGATCCCGTCCTAGGGGCGCCATTCGTGCCTTCCTGCAGATCGTCACATCCGCACCACATCTGCATAACAGCACTTTTGCATCCAAAGCAGTGCCGCTTGAAATCTCGTGAGGTTTTGACCTGCCTGGCTTTGACCTGCCTTCCTTCCCCGTCAATTCTGCGACCAGCACCTTCAGAACTAGTGTATGTTTGCTCGATCAAATCGCAGTCTTTACCTATCCTTCCGACGTCGTCTCCCCCATCACCACTATTGCCCTTGAGCCACGCCGTCATCGCCAATCGACTCCTTTGCCGGCCTCGGCAACCAACCCATCGCCAACACTTTGCTTCACCTCATCATCAAGCCCATTCCGAGCAAAGATGCCCCCAATCATCACCACGGAGGAGCGCCAGGAGGCTGCTGGGTCCAGATCTCGTACCAGAGGAGCCATCCGATCCTTTGCCTTGGGCACCGACGATGAGGATAGGGCGCCTCTTCTAGAGCAAATCGCTGCTCTCATGGAGGAGTCGTCGAATCACACGACGGAGCCTCGCAGGTCCCAGATCGCACGCATCGATATCACTCTTCGATTTCAGCGCTTTGTCAAGGATGCCCTGCCTCTCTTCATTGCCAAGGGTCTCACACGACACTCGCATGACATCACCAAGGACGCTCTGTCCTATGACAATGTTCCCGCACTGGCTGAGAGGCTCAACCTCTTCATCACGCAAGAAACAATCGAATGCAAAAGTAGGAGCTCACTCCATGGTTCAATGCTCATCTCAAAGTCAGCCATCCGGTCGTGGAAGCTACTGCTTCTCAAAGCCGTCGTTCTCTATGTCCAAGAGCGCGAGACCCTCGACACGATCGATGCCGCGCTTCGCAGGGTTCTCAAATACTCTGCCGATGCATAGGTGTCTTCTATCAGCTGTCCAACCATGTAGCTCACCTGATTACCCGCTTCAAGCTGCAGTCGGTCTCCGAGGTTGCCGGAGTCTACGGAGCTCCTGAGGTGCAGCTGATCCTCAACGACATCTTCCAGCGTCTTCCCACCGGTGCAGCTGCCGAACCTTTGCTTCAAAAGATCGCTCTGGTCCAGACTTGCTTCATAACAGGTCTCCGGATCGGCTCTTTGGTTNTGGACTGTCTTCCCACCGGTGCAGCTGCCGAACCTTTGCTTCAAAAGATCGCTCTGGTCCAGACTTGCTTCATAACAGGTCTCCGGATCGGCTCTGATTGGCACCGACAAGCGCGACGAGGAGAGGCTGGGCATGCAACAGCGAGATGTCACCTTCACCACCCAGGAGGATGGCGCTTGGACTTTGCACTTGCGCATCAAGCATCTCAAGGGATACAATTCAGCTGAGGACACCATGGAGTTATCGGTGAAGATGGATCCGCTCCAGAAGCCCTCGAACATCCTTCTCGAGCCTACCGTTGTCTTCCTGGTCCTGCTCATCAATCGAAAGGGATTACGAGCCGACGGACCGGACGGACCCCTCATCACCAACGTCGAGCAGCTCTTGGCCTCGCGATCTCATCGCTTCGTTGGCACAGGGGACACTCCCATGTTCCGCCACGGTCCAAATGACATGCTGGGAGAACTTGACGTCCGCGCTGCGTGTAACCAGTTGGGGATACACACCTCGGCGGTCGGTCTCCCCTATGGAGCCTTCCACAGGCTGAGACAGGACTTCGCAACCCAAATGCAAGTTCTCTTCGGCAGCGCTACAGCGCGCGAACTCCTTCATCACAACGTTGAGAAGGATGCGTTGAAATGCAACTACACGGGTGGCATCCAACTCTTCGATCTCGTTGGAATCCGAACAGGTGAGGCCACGCAAGACGCCACACTGCAGGCTTCCACTCGAGACGAAGCCATCCTCTCCGGTTTCGCACACCGCTGCGTGGCTGTCTCCCTCTGAGAGGAACAAGTCGATCCAAGGGAGGATGCCGGTCCTACTCTGAAGGGCTCCATGATCCCTGCTCGCAGGCCCAATCGCAAGAAGTATCGAACCCATGAGGAGCAGGTGCGATACGCCTTGGAGACCAACAAGACCTTTGCAGCATTGCATTCGCGTTATCTTCTGGCGACCCCTCCTCTCGAGAAACTACTCGGTCTCGCCCTTCCGTATGCCCGCAAAGCTCAGACAGGGGTAGTAAGCAGAGCTCTCCGTCGGCTCGCTGCCACCGATCCCCAGAGGCATCAAGGAGCGGAGTTAGCACGGACGACATTCTTCAGATGCGGGAAGAAATGCAGAGGGAGAAAAACAAAGCGAATATTGCATACTCCATTGAAAGAAAGGTGGCTCGAAGGAAAGCAGTAGCAGGCACGTCATCGGTGCCTATCACGAGGGAAGCGATGCACGAGGCCCAAGAGAGGCTCGCAAGTCGCACACCAGAGGTTCCTCAGACTGCCAATGTCTATGCGGGCGTGAAGAGCAGCGACCATCACGACCGCCAATCTGCCATCGCCATCCGACAGGCAGCCTCCTTTCCCAACGCCGACAGGCAGAACCTCCCCGTCACGCCTACACTGGACGGCATCACGGGTGTAGATGCGCAGCTGGTCGATGCGATCGAGCGCATAGCAGAGGAGGTCGATCAAAGGCAGGATGAAGGTGGCGCAGATGAGGACATTTTCGACCAGGGACAGGTGATCGAAGGAGGCGTTGTAGGAGAAGCTGGAAGTTCCGCTGCGAGAAGCGAAGGCAATGCCTTGCAAGTTGCTTGGCTCAGATTCCTTGGAGGCATCAGCCACGCACACGAGAGGGAGGACGCTGCTGAAGTTCATGATCGCCTCGGGTTTCTGTCCTCTTTGCCCCTTTGGCAAGTCGCACGCATTCCCGACCTCGAGCTCGCACCAACAGATTGGCCTTTTTGCCAGCATCGCGACTGCCGATCCCAAGCACCCCCATGCTTACAGAATCCCTCGACAGCATCTCATCCAGTTCCATCCGAGCGTACTGACTGCTCTCCGACTGGGAAAACAGCTGCACCCAGGGGTCTTCCAGTGTCCGTTGATTCCCGTCTACACGCCCAACGTGCTTTTCGAGGCCGATCCTAAGCTCGCTGCCCGCTATGTGGCCCCTGCGTCCCTACCAGGGCACTTCGACGGGACCAGAGATGCACAAAAAGGTGGTGCTCGCCAAGCACAAGGAGCAGTCCTTGTATGTCGATCCAGACAATCGATCGCAGGTTGACTGGGCGGACAAGGTAGCCGGAAAGCTTCTCACATCGCAGTTGAAGAAGCACCCTGGCCCATCACATCTCTCCAACGACAAGCAAGAGCTAATCACCCGAAAACTTACGAGTTCAACCAGCTCACTTTGGCCTCATTGAGATCCCCTCTTCCCATTTCGACCTCTCTCGGATGGAGGGGAAGAGCGGTATTCTCTTCCTCCCCTACAGGGCAGGTAGGGTCGCTTCCTCCATGCTTCGAAGCTCTCGCAGAATCTCGTGACATTCTCACTGATTCGAGTTCAACCCTGCAGATCTTATTCGTGTACTGTGAAATCAAGCGTAGATTCTTTGTTCCGGGGCGTACGAGACACTATCAAACCCAAACCGAAGTTTCATGAACGCTAGATAACAACGATTGTGTGCGGAGAGGGAGAAGGAGGAGCGTGGCATGTGGAATGGGGAATGTGGACCTCTTTGAGGATGCGCCTCTCTCGTTCAAATGAAAGAGGCCTGACATGTGCGGTCCGTTCTCGAGCGGAGCACAAGAAACATGGTCTGGGGTGACGCGGAGATGCTACAGCAAGCAAAGGGTCTCACGTCAAATTTCAGAAACCGACGTCGGCCCATTCCCTTGTCCTTCTCCGCAAATGAGTTGGAGTTCCCGCGATTCCGTGACAACAACCGTCAGAGCCAACGTCAGACTCTATCCGTCTGGCAACGGAGCAACGTTTTGATACCGATAGAAGGCGTACACTCAGCCTACTCGGCAATTATGCATAGATAGAATTGAGTACACACGAATGACATCGAGAAGTAGAGATGCTGCAGCTACACGAAAATGTCGCGATGAGCGGAACAGACAAAGCAGACACGCAACATGTCGGCGTCATGTGGAACCCGCTGAAAATCACTGACAGTCGTTATCATGCTGCGGAAGAAGTCGGAATATGAGCCTGGACCTCTATCTCGACTTGCATCTCGTCGAAGGCCAGCCGAGTTACTTCAACAGCCGTCCAGATTGGCGCATGTTTCGGCATCAGATTCTTCATGTTACGGATCATTGCCTCAGCTACTGCCATGGAAATGGGTCGGTGATAGGAGGTGATTTTGAAAATGTGGTCGGACGTCGCACCCGCTTCTTTGAGTGCTGCAACAATGTTGCGCCATGCCTGGTCTATCTGTTCCTCTTGCGTCGCAGCATACTTCGAAGGGAGCTCTTGCGACCATCCGCCTGGTGGGAGGGAGACTCGACTATCAGTCACAGAGTGAAGCTGTACTCAAAAGTCAATGTAATGAGCCACTTACCTTGTCCGCTTAAGTAGACGATGTCGCCAATCCTTACGCCTTGAGAGTAGTTAAAGTTCTCCTTTGCATGTTCTCCGAAGCCAGCATACGTGGTGTAGCTGAGGTGCGACATCGCGTCAAGTTGGCGTCAAGCTTGCGAGCTCATGATCTTAAGTAATCGAATCATCCCAGCTTATATAGCAGAGAGGACAACGGTCATTGATGCCCGTACAACCCGATGAAGATGCTGTCAAAACGACAGGGTGGGATTATGCACGCGACCTGAAAGGGCTTCCATCATATTTCGTAAGTGCTCCTCCACAGTGATTCATCATTGGTCCGTCTGGCAATATAGAGATCCCCGCGGGACTTCATTCGACTTCCGCAACCACCATCTGATCCCTTTTTATCTCCGCCATCAATCTCCGTTGACCAAGCACACTCTGCTCCGCATACGATGGCTCAGAAGCTAGAAGACATCAAGCAGAGGTTTCAGCAGGCATCTCTCGGTGAAAGGGTTGCCAAGGCTTCTCAACCGGAGTGGCTGCCAAGACTTCTGAATGGCGTGCCTGGACTTCCATTGGAAGTGGTGCCCCACAATCGGCCAAAGTTCGCGGACCTTCAGGGAGTGATAGCAGATGCCTCGCTCCATCCGGCTATTGAGGCATGCCTGCACTTGATCAATGTGAGTGTCCTAGACTGCAATCCTGGAAGATATCGTGTGCATGAGCTGACGACTTGCTTGCTCTTCTCGCTGCGAATAGGGCGATTTGTATTCGGCCCACTTCCTGGTGCGAAAGGCACAAGGAGGAAGTCGATACTTGGACTGGTTACATGCAATTCTGCACAAGCTGGAGGGAGACTTTCGCAATGCAAAGATGTGGTATACTGACCTTGGAAATAACAACACAGGTGCACAGGACGAGGCTGACGAAAATGCTTCCTCTTCGCACGAAGGTGACCATGTTGTCGGCACGTTCAAACGATATCACCAATTTTGGTTCGTGCCGTCAAGCAACGGCGGCGCAGGACGAAGGATTGCGGCAGCAGATCTCGACCTCTCGAAGACTCAAGACCTTCCAGCAAGACTGAAGTTGACCGCTCATCAGCATACCGATCTTGTCTTCCTCAGCTCACTGGCGGTAAAAGCTGAATCCTCTTCCACAATGAACGGCAGCAACAGCATCTCACGAGAGATTGAAAAACATCACAACGACACAACACATTCAGAAGATAAGATCAAAGCATCGCAGTCTGCTTTTGACCTGGATGAGCTGCATCGCGTCAGCTCGCAGCTCCGGCAAGAAAACGCCTCTCGAGAAGCGGTTGGGGTTTTGACCAAGTTGGAGCTTCTCTGGATGCTTGAGACACTTGTTCAGGAGTTTGGATGGCGTCGATTTGACATGGGAGAGACTGTAAAGGCGTTGAAGGTGGAGTCGACGCCAGCAAACACAAGTGTGGACGAAGAGCGCAAGGAGAAAGCGACAAACATGGTCTTCAATCCAGGAGAGGGTCAACGAAAGTTTTAAATTGCCGTCGACGGCTTCAACGATGTCCAATACACAGTCATCGACATTCAAGTCATGCAAAGCTTAGATGGGCAGCAACTGCTCGTATTGTGCGTCGATGTGAATTAGCGAGCGCTAACCCTAAATTGCTGTGCTGGGCCCCCGTCTTCGGCGCATGGTTAGAAGTCTGGAAAGGACTCGAAAACGTAGCAGGCAAGAAGACTACAATAGAGCCTTCCAAAGAACGCGCCAGTCGCTTTTGCGGCACCGGACGTAGGAGCCAGACAGTGAAGAGGTGCAAGCTTCTCGTTTACATTACAATAGCAAGAAACAAGAGGGTTGAGAGTTTCGGCCCGGGGCAGCACGGTGCACAGACCATTGACCGGTCAAGCTCGACCAGCGTGTTTGGGACAGAGTTCAGGGTCCAAAGCCATAGAGCCCGACAGACAGAGCCCAACGTGCTCTTGACCGGCATCAGTATCAACATCACAGGTGCAAACTGCAATCTTGACCATACGAGTGGTAGCCAACACCAAAGGAACGAACTGCAGCCACTCACAATGTCGAAGACACATTCGCTTCAGCTCGACCCAGAATTTCTGCAAGCAGCAGGACCGATGTTGGCGGCAGCAGCTCAACTACCTAGGCCTGCTCTTCACGACGTCGAAGCGCATCGAGTCAGCTTGGACACGACCTTAACAGCGATTGGACAAGCTGCACCAAAGTTCGAAGTTACCAATACGACTCACAAGATCCAGACCCGTGATGGCGCCAGCATTGACGTGATCCAGGTCTCGCCAAAACAGAGAAAGGAGAATGGGTCAGCCGTGCTCCATATTCACGGAGGTGGAATGATTTCGAGCTCTGCCACCATGTTCGTCAAGGCAGGCATTGTATCAGCCTATGCAGAAGCAAGTGGCATCGACTTCTTCGCGGTAGATTATCGTCTTGCGCCAGAGAATCAGCTGGATGGGCTCGTCAATGACTGCTACGACGCTCTTCAATGGCTATCTACCAATGCAGCATCGCTCGGAGTTGACAACAAGCGCATTGGTGTGATGGGCGACTCAGCAGGCGGTGGTCTTGCGGCTGGCGTGGCCCTGCAAGCACGTGATAGAGGTCTCGTACCACCACTTCGCAAACAGATCCTGATCTATCCCATGCTCGACGACCGCAACATCGTGCCCGACGATCGATTGGTTCCCTTCGCCACGTGGACCTACGAGTCCAATATCACCGGCTGGTCGGCTGTATTGGGTAAAGGTGTTCCTGGCACTGACAAGGTCAATGAGCTGGTCAAGTATGCAGTTCCCGCTCGAGTGCACGATCTCTCTGGGCTTCCCGATACTTACATTGATGTAGGTCAGCTCGACATCTTTGTTAAGGAAGATTTGGAGTTCGTCCGCAGACTGCACGAGGCTGGCGTGCAGGTTGACTTCAACATATACAAGGGCCTGCCTCACGCATGGGAGCTCTTCGCAAAAGATACATCGACGGGCAAGCGAATCGGTCTCGAAAGGATCCTTGCGATACAGAGCGTCTGAAAGTTGTCTTGGTCGAAACACTACCGTCATTGTCCTTAGTGCAGTGGTTACACTTGCCAGTCCTGAAAGTTGGCGGTACATCATGGACACAGTTCTTTCGGTTTTGCAATATCATCAAAAGTCTTTCGGAAGCATACCTTACGATCGAATACAGCCGCATCAATTGATGACGTTGGAAGGGGTACAATCTCTAGTCTCATAAGGCTCACTCTGTGATGACCGCGCGACGAGCGCCACATTTCGATGAGAGAGGCGATCCGGCCACACAAATACAGCTCGCGCTCTTCATCGTTGGAGAAGTGGCCAGAAGGAGGTTCGAGAACGGCAGGGCGTTGTAACGACACTTGAACAAGCATTGCATGATGCTCTCAGAATAGCATGGGTCGGGCCCCTAGTGCAAGAACAAACTAACGCCAAGATCGAGGAGAGCCGAGTGTTTGCGGTCCGTGCGATCAGCTGAGCTTTTTCAGGCGACCAGTAGCTTCCGCTCTCATTTGGCGATCAGGCCAGTGACAGCTGTCATTGAGCACAACGGTGAGCACTGCTCTTTTCCATGTGTCGCCACAGCCATTCGGGCTACACCATCTATGAGAAAAACTTCATCCGAGCTCAATCAGGACGGGCCTCTCCCGGAGTAACGCCCCACCGATGCCTTGAGGTGTCCGCACTTCTTCGTCTCGCTGCTAGATTATTGCGCCACCCCAATGAAGTCTCTGCTGAAGTGCCACTAAGCCTTGAGGCGAAGAGAATCGGCGCTTGTGCCTGTTCTGTAGTGTGATCGACTCCATCCTGACGTATCCGATCATTTCGCACGACCTGAATGCCGATGAGGAGACATCACAGGATGCTTGCGTGCTGTGTGGCTATCAACGAGCATTGCTAGTTACGCCACAGCAGACCCTCAACTCAAACTCATCAACACTCAGCAAACACCTTGTGGTACGGAATTTATGAGACGCACCTCGTCCCTCTTGCAACAGTCACAACTTCAAGCAGAGCATTGATCGCCTCGCCCCCGACGGCGGTTTCAGAATGATGAGGTATGATACCTGTTCGCACCTCTTCTCATCAGAAGCCGGATCAACATGGAGAGCGTCCCCACAGCCATGCGGCTGACGGATTGACTCTTGGAGACTCTCTTGTTCGGCTGCTGTACATGGGAATTCGCGTTCGGGGACATTCACACAGTGTGACAGACAGCACGCACGAAGCAATCAGGCTGAGCATCCTTCCTTGAAGCAACACTGTCTGCAGCGCTTCAAGGCTAAGCCTAGACCATCCCTATTATCATAGTAGAGGAAGGTTGGGCTTGAAAGGTATATAGAGAAGAACAGAAAGGTGACAAGACATCTTTCATCCATCATTCCATTTTACTCACTCAAAGCAGTACAGCTCGCTGCTACCACAACTCTACTAACTTCTACTACGAGAATCTTCTTACAATCAGCCTTAAGTCCTCAAGCAAAGCAAGATGAAGTTCGCAACTGCCACCGCTGCTGCTCTTCTCGTTCTCGCCTCGATTGTGTCTGCCTCCACCGTCGCTGAGGTCAAGCAGGAAATCGCGACCATCAACGAGAAGGTCGCGTCGCTCAATGATCATCTCCAGGTGCAATCGCTCAACTATCACAGTGGCTTCGCCATCCGTTTCAGCACGCAGGAAGTGATTAGCTCTATCAAGGCCGGTTCTCAGTCCATGAATCAGCTTCAAGGTACTCCCAGCGATGTTGACGCCAAGGAGATCCTCCAGACTCTCGCCAAGACTGAGGCCAGCGTCAAGAGTGCCATTAAGCGCATGATCGTGCTTAAGAAGGAGTTCGAGAAGCTCCGGGTCACCCACCTCGCTGCAAGCAGCATCGACAACTTGAAGGCCGAGACCTTGACTTTCAGTGCTCAGCTCGTCAAGGCGGCCCCAGCTAAAGAGAAGCAAGCCGCCCAGACCCTTGCCGCAAGCTTCAACAAAGACCTAGCCGAATGCGCTGCTGTCTACAACGGTGAGGCTTCTGCCTCTATTAGCAGCACTTTCACGGGTGCCGGCCAAGCTGGTTCCAACAAGAGCGGCGCCCAGGCTGGTATCAGTGGCGGCCTTTCGTCTTCTGGTCGGGCTGAAGCCAAGTCGGGTAGCAAGAGGGCTGTTGCATACGGCATTAACTGAAATGACAGCACGAAAGCTGATCTTGTCCATCGCAACGTAGGTCCTTGAACAATGCTTTGATCCCCACAGCAAAGTCGAGCTTTGCTTGAATATTTCCTGTCAAGCGTCTAGCTGTCCATCAGCAAAGTCGCATCTCCCATCGTCTCCGTAGTCTGTCCGTGATCGTTCTAGCTCACATGTGTTCTGACCCCACGAGTTCTCCATTGCAATGGCGAGCATGTCGTCAGACTCTTCACGGAGAGAGAGAGATGTGTGTGAGAGAGAGAGTGTGTGTGTGTGCGTGTGTACTGTAAGCGTGTGTGATCCCTTTCACGATTCCTTGGGCCCTCGACTTGCCCCAGAAGCGCCAGGCCAGTACACGAGAATGTTAGTGCTGTCCACTGCGGAATAGAGTTAGAGGAGGAGCTGCCAAAATCAGATAGCTGGACCCTGAAGGTGAAACCCGGCTAGATCGCGTGACGTCGTTCCGGATTCAGTTCTATTTTGGGTCGGCTATTCGGAGCAGTTGTATCTGCGGGGACCGAGCTCCACATAAAGCAAAGAGGGGTGTCATCTCTCTCAGTCACTTTTGACAACCAACCACCACCATCGTCTCTATTGATCACAGCATCCATACTTTTGAACGTTTAACAATCATGTCTCTTCCCGTAAGTATGAAGCAAGATCAGCTTTTGATCGCTAAATGCATACATGACGCGAGATTCGTTAGTACTGACATCCGACCGATGGTGCTGTTGCTTGGTCTTGACCTGATCCATCCGCTTTTGTAGATTCGATACTCTCTTCCTCAACGTCCCGCCGCAATTGCTGCTGTGGGCATTGCTGCCTACTACTTTGGCCGCGACAACCGCGACTTTGCCAACATCTTTGGTGGTCGTGCCAACCTGGACAAGTGGGCCGGCATCATCTTCAACATTCACGCTGCCGAAGCTCTTGCCATGCTCGTTTACACCCTTTACCGCGGTGCTGATCTCGTCACCGCTGGTCAGTGGACCTTGACCCAGTTTGTTGTCGGTTTCCCTTCGTGGTTCCACTTCAAGAGGCTCAACAGCGTTTGAAACCTTCGAGCTTACAAGAGCATCGACGGCGTGCAAACGAACTCGCAGCTCGCCTAGTTTGTATTGCTTTGCTATGCTATGGTATACGATAAATTGATCTATATCGCTGTTCTTCCTTATCCAAAGACATTTTTTCCAATGCCAAGCGCTGTGATTTACAGTAGTATGATGCGAGTCTGCCTTGTGTGTCTAAACACACTTTACCCCGCATTGATTTTTTTAGGTGCGATTTACTGAGCCTCAATAATTTCCTGCTCAAAATTCTCCGAAACCCGATTTTGGGTCGCAGTTTTGGATGTGAGGCAAAAACCCTCCCTCCTGACTTTTCATTTCAGTGTAACTGAGGCCAAATGTGGAGTCGAGTCGTAGTCGAGACGCCACATAGGCACTACTCTCGCCTCGTGATTCAGCAGCAGCAGCATACGTTGACCCTGAATCATCATTCACCCCTCGGCTCGTCTGTTTTGCACCTTACCGTCTTCTAGAATTTCGTAGCTTCAGTCAAAAGAAGAGGTGATAGCTGACAACAATGTATTCTAAGATGACATTCTTACTGTAATCGCAAATGCACTCTCGCTTGACAAAGCAAAGCTGATCGAAAAAGGTGTTGGTGGAATTACAGCAACGAAGCGTTGGTAAGGGCTTTAGCGCTTGACAGTAGCTCAGCTTCTGTTGCCTCTTGAAACTAGCTTCTATTGACTCGTCTGATATATAGTCCCGTTGATCTCTCTAAATCGCATGCCCTTCCGTTCATTTAGGACCACTGAAACGACTTTGATGCGACTCCCAGTGGGCCTATTACCAGCACGTCGACTCTATCGAATAAACAGCAGCTACTCCGATCCTCTGCCTTCAGCTCTTCCATCGGCTCATATTCGCCTTTACCGTCCTTCTCACCCGTACGCAGGTATCAAGATGGAGTCTCTCAAACACACCATTGCCGAGAACCTTGGCGTCGCTCCTACACTTTCTCGCGACCCCCACAAGCTTGTAGACCCTCAACATCAATTTACGCTTGACCAAGTTGGCGACCTCTCCGGCAAAGTTGCACTCGTGACTGGCGGTGAGTTCAAGACCTAGTCACTGACAAGTCTGTGCACAAAGATTCCATCTTGTACTGACGAATGAACCGCTTCTGTTATACGCACAAAGGCTCCGAGGGTATTGGCTTCGGCTGCACACACACGCTACTCAAAGCCAACATCTCCAAGATCTTCGTTTTATCTATGTCGGAAGAGATCATCAACCAGGCCAGAGAAGCCTTTAGCAACGACGAAGAGCTTCCTCAAGATGCTGCAAGCCGTATCGTCTGGAAGCAATGCGACTTGACGGATTGGCAGCGCGTCCAGGCAGTCGGTCGCGAAATCACCAACGAGACCGATCGTTTGGACATCTTCATTGCCAATGCCGCCAAAGGCATCATGACTCATGCTCTCGACCGTCACGGTATCGACTCTCACATGTCTATCAACCATCTGGGCCACGTCGTGCTCATCGATGCATTGCTCCCATTGCTTCAACAGACAACGCAGGAGTTTCAGACCAAAGCACGCGTTGTTTCTCTCAGCTCCAACCTAGCTGCACAGGCACCCAAAGATGTCGAGTTCAAGAGTGAACAAGATTTCAAAACTGACATTGGTCCTCAAAGTCTGTACGCACGCACCAAGCTCGCCAACTTGCTCTTCTCACGCTATCTCAACCGCAAGTACAGCTTGGAAGCCGATCACACCGACGTCATCTTCAACGCCTGTCATCCTGGCATCGTTGAAACTCGCCAAACTCAAGTCTGGATCCACGAGCCTTTTCCCATTCTTGGCTACGGTATGAATCTGCTGACACCCATCAAGAAGGACATCTTTCAAGGCGCTGTTTCAGCCATGTACTGCGCTACTCAGCCCACAAAGGGCGGCAATTTCATCTGCCCACCAGCGCTCCCCGAGGAAGGTCCTGAAAAGAGCCGCGATGAGCACATGCAAGACAGACTCGCACAACTGTCCAAGCAAGTCATCGAAAGGGCTGGAGTGACCCTAGCAACCATTCCGGTCTAGATGTGCCGCTCCGGGGTCGATTCGATTCAACGTCGGCCCATGAAAGTTGCGACCACGCCTCCTCATCATTTCGTATTTTTGTATCTATGAAGTACCGCTCATTTCAATGATTCGTGATCCTTGCTCTTCCCAGATATTCTCTGCGATGGACTACGATCTACAAAGAGCTCTCAAACATCGATTCTAAGTTAGATGATGATTTGAACTCTCGCACGCCTTTTCGCGGTGGTCTTGTCTCAGACTGGGATTGGAACTGAGATGATATTGTTCCACATTTGATCGAAGCGGGATCTGCATTTACATTTGGATGGGTCGAGATTATATATATGTAGTATGGCTCGATTTACAATAATTTTCCGTGGAAGAGATGGGAAAGAAAGCTACGAGGTGATTTGCTCGGCCTCTTGTCGATGTAAAAGCTTCCTAAGCGTCTCTTCATTGACAGGAGACGGAGGTTCATAGCCCAACTCTTGCAGCCGAGCTAGAGAAGCGCTTGAGTCGAGGCCGAACATGACGTGCCCTTTGGCCTGGAACTCTCGAGCGACGAGTCGACCGAGGGATGCTTCACCATCATTGCCTTGATCCCGAGCAACTAGCTGGTCTTGGCTCTTGTAGAACTCTTCGAGGTCCACAAGTTTGGCTGTCATGCCATCGTTGCGGATCCTGGGAATCATTGAGATGAGATCTCTGAACGACAGAGGCACCGGATTGCCTAAGTGATGATAACTTGCTTTGCCCAGTGAAGCAATCTTGGATCGTTGAGAAACGGAAAGAAGACGAATGGCATCGGCGAGGAAGTCAATTGGGACCAAATCTATGGCATTAGCAGGGTCCATGTCTGGGACCGTTCCGATTGCCACCATTTGCGCGATCAGCGTTCTGATGTAGTCCGAGTCTGGCTCAGATATTCCGGTCTTTCGACTCCCAACTACTGCAGGTGCCCGGTAGATGTTGACGCAGTGGTTCCCACTAGACGCTGCACGATCCAGTACCATTTCTGCAACCCATCTTGTCTTGAAGTAGCCACCGGGGTGCTGCGAAGAGCCGGGCACGAAAAAGTTGGCCGCCTCAGGCGTTCGGATGACAGCAGTTCGCTTCCTCTCTTCACCGTCAGAAGCCTCCGCTGCCGCTGAATCCTTCCATGTCTGTAGGTGGAGGGTAGACCAGCTTGAAAGGTAGTGGATCGGAATTACTCTGCCGCCGATGTCTTCGTGCTCGTCGGTGTTTGCTCCGTCCGTACCGGCGTCTGGCATGGAGCCGCTCGCCATTGTAGCCATCTTGAGAACGCTGAGCGTGCCCAGCACGTTGGCGGCCCTCAAATCTCGATAGCTTTTGAGTAGCGAGACCTCGGAGCCGCAGTGGAAGACCTCGTCGATTTGGCTTGCGAGAAGAGCAAACTCGAGCTCTGAGAGTCCGAGGTTCGGCTTTGTTAGTGACCCCGGAACCACAGTCACTCGTCGGGCAAATTGAACAAGCTTTTGTGGGCGCCCGATATCAAGTCGATACTTGCGCGCCATCTGGACAATTTGGTCAACAGAGTTGGTTCCAGCCACTCCAAGGAGGAAGATTTGCCCGAAGCTGGTGTTCTCTTCTGTCAAAAGCCCGTCTAGGATGTGAATGCCAATGTACGACTCGGCTCCCACAAACAAGACGTTAGCGTTCCTCTGCGCACAAGAAGCTCGTTCTTGAACAGGACGTGTTAGACAGTATTCGGGTGCGTCCGCCATGCTGATCTCAGCAGCATAGTCGATGAGGGCTGGCTGTTCTGACACATCGGTTCTGGGCTGCGAAAACTTTGCGTCTACTCGGTCAACTGCATCGATGTCCGTGGCTATGGTTGCCTGTACGACTTGGCCAGCCACGTCCGCAAGCATGGCTGCGATAATGACGGCCGCGATGCCTGCTGCGTTCGGACTGGAAAAGAGAGACGACAAGCTCAGCTTGACACCGAAGAAACGTTGCAGCCGGCTTTGCATTCTGAGGAGCAAGAGGCTGTTTCCACCAAGGTCAAAGAAGCTCGAATACGACGTCACATCGACATGGTCTTGAAGTCCTAATGTCTTGCGAATTAGGTCCACCACCTGCTTCTTGATTTCATCTTCCGATGGTACCGGCTTTTCTGTGGTCATAGCATTGTCGTCGTTCTTGTGGACATGACGGATGGAAGGGGTAGATCGAGCAAAGATCGCTTTGATCGGGAGTCTCTTGAGCTCGGAGCGGGCCAGCTTTCCGCCCTGAGTGGTCGGAAGACGGCTCATGAAATGGTAGACGTCGGGTAGCATGTACGTGTTTAGCTTGGTGGACAATTGCTCTCTGAGCGACGTTGCCAGAGCAGTCTGTTGAACGTCATTTTCGCAAGGCTTTAAAGGCACAATGAAGGCAACAAGACTACGATTGTCTCCTAGACTAACATCGCCTTGCGACATCTCTGGCTCTCTGGCAGACATGGCTGCCTGCTTGAGAAGTAAGTCGCCTTGTTCGTCCACACATCGCAGCAGGAGTGACTCAATTTCGCCAAGATCGATACGGAAGCCTCGTAATTTGACTTGATGATCCCCACTGATACGCCCTTGGAATGCGAGCGTCCCATTCTTCATGAAACAGCCTTTGTCTCCGGTGCGGAAAAGCCGATCCCAACCTCTCTGGACGTCATCGTCGCTCGCGAAAGGGTTTAGAGGAAAGCTTCTAGCGTTGTCTTTAGGCCGATTCAGATATCTGCCGACCTGTGGACCGCCGACACAAATCTCGCCTGACATGCCTGTTGCGACCGGATTCAGGTTGCTGTCACAAACGTAGTGTCGACAGTGCTGAAGTGGAAGCCCAATCAGGACACTTGCATCGCTTTCCACATCGGCAGGAATGGATCCAGTCGTGGTTTGGACGACGACCTCGGAGGGGGACCAGGTGTTGACAACCTCCAATTGCTTGCCAATGCGGCTGTACAGCTGACGAACGAGGGCAGCGGGGAGGCGCTCTCCACCAGAGAAGATCCTCTTTAAGCATCTGCCCCATTCGGCTTCGCTGCCCTCAAGGAGATGTGCAAGCTGAGTGGGTGTCGCAAAGACATCTGTCACCTGATGCTTCCTTATGAACAGCGCAAGCAGAGCTGGGTCGAAGCGTTCTGCATCTCCAGGGATGACGACTTTACCACCGGCGCAAAGCGACGAAAAGATTTGGACCATTGATATATCAAAGGAGCCGGTGGTCTGGTTCAGGAAGATGTCGGAGCTGCAGAATTTGTGTCGTTGCTGCATGGCACAAAGCATGGCTCGCGTGCATCGTTGACTGAGGACAACACCCTTGGGAGTTCCTGTGCTGCCACTGGTGTAGATCATGTAGAAGGGAGCATCTTCCGGGCAAGGCACTGCAACCGGGCGGATCAAATCAGACTTCGCCGCGTCGAGCCTGAGTACCTGGATGCCCATAGTGCTTTCGGCATCTGACAGAAGGCTCGAAATCTTTGCTGCAGTTGCTGGATTCTGGACACCAGCGTGCCCACGAACGATGGTATGGGCCCCAGAATCCTGAGTCATGATCGAAAGACGGTTCGCTGCAAAGCTTGGATCGAGCACAACGAAGCCATTTCCAGAGAAAAGGGCCCCGAGCATGGAGACGATCAGACCAGCGCACGGTAGCGAGAGGATTGCAACGATTCCAGAAGACTGCTTGATCTTAGAGGCAAAAGAGGTCGCTGCCGTGTAGAGCTCTGCGTAAGTGAGCCTGGAAGGCTCTCCTGGGACGTCTGATTCGAGTGCGATCGCCTGTGGCGACCTGTCCGCATACGAAAGCACCTGCTCGACAATGCTTCGTCCCTGGAACGGGTCGAGATCATCCTGAGGAATATCCTCGTTCCAGAGACTCTGGCGTTGCCACTGAAGCTCTTGCTCACTGCAAGATGGGATCTCTTCGATAGGTTGACGATGATCTCTGCAGACCTGTTCGAGGATAACGGAGAAGTTGTCCAGGAATCTCTGCATCGACTCGGCATCACCGTACAGGTCGGCATTGTACTCGAGTCGCAGAGCAAGGCCATCAGATTCCAGCACGGCTTCGAAACTAAGATCGACAGGTTGCGCCATGTCCTCAGGCATGACGTCCACCACGGAAAAGTCGTGGAAGGCATGGTGTGGGAACCGACCGTAAATCTGATAGTTTACAGCAATCTGCGAAAGAGGGAACATTGTCCGCGACGGACGAATGCCGGCCTGCTTCAATACCGCCTCCCAAGGCGCAGTGCCGTGCTCGATAGCATCGACACAGGCCTTCTTGACTGCTTGGAGAAGCTTGGCAAAGCTCTGCCCGCCTTCGATATCCATGTCCAGTCGGATCGGACTGAGATTGAGGAAGAGGCCGAACATGTCGTTCACGTCTGGATGAGGTCGAGTTCCATTGACCATGAGGAAGGTGACATCCTCCTGACCTGTATACCTGTACAGGTATGCTCGGAGTGCAGCCAGGAAGAGGTGGAATTGGGTGACAGACTCACGCTCTCCGACCTTCTTCATGCGGTTGGCCACGGTCTGAGACAAGCGCGCATAGACTACGTTACGCAGCTCAGACTGGACTTCCGGTCGCTGCTGCTTGGTCGCCATGGGAAGGAGATCGGAGACCTGGTTGCAGCCTTCGAGGCGGCTCCTCCAGTACTGAAGATGAGGTTCCATCTCGACCGACGCAAGCCAAGCTTGTTCCCAGCGGGCATAGTCCACATACTGTACCTCTGGTGCAGCGACAGTTGAAAGATCTTGACCAACACTAAGGGCTCCGTAGATGGCCGAAAGCTGACGAATGAAGCTTTCAGTGCTACCCGCATCGCAAACAATGTGATGAACGCAAAGGGAGAAGGACCAGTGACCTTCACTGAGCTTGATCAAGCGACACCGCATCGTCTCCCCTGCTTCGATGTCGAGCGGACGTTTGCGATCTTCCAGAAGCAGGACGCTCATAGCCGTTTCGCGTTCTGCTTCAGCAAGATGGGACAGATCTGAAACCGCCAACACATCGCGAGGCTCCGCATTGACGATCTGCACTGATGCGGTGTCGGTTTCCTGGAATGACGAGCGGAGAATCCAGCTGCGTCGTTGCAGTTCCATTAAAGATTCACGCATCACATTGCCGTTGGGCTGTCCCGTCAAGCGCGAGACGATGAGCAGATTCATCTTTGCAGGGTCGCTGATGAGATTGGAGAGAGTCCAGATGCGCTGTTGGCAAAGCGACATTGGAGCTTCGTCGTTTTCAGAACTGGCGTCGTTCTTGGGATCGCGTGCCGACCTGAGTCTCTTCAATGACATCGAACCGTTGTCCCTACGTGTTTCGGAGGTTTCCACCTTTCCAGGGGTCGTTTGCTCGGCTGATATCGCCTGTTGGGAGGCAGCAGACGCATTGGCAGCCCACGCCACAGCCGCTTTCTCAACCAAAGCACGTATCGAAGATGCGCCTAGGACATCGAAGAGGGCGATGTCGACCTTGGCTGTGGAAGCAAACCAATTCCTCAATTCAACCGCAACGAGCGAATCGAGGCCGTACTGGGACAGGGAAGAGCTGGCATCTAGCTTGGCGAGCTCGATACCGAGGACGCCGCTCACCTTTGCCATGAAGGCTTCGAGAATAGCATCTGTTTGCTCTGCCTGTGTGGTGAGCTGGGCCAAGAGTGCAGTGAGACTCAAATTCGCTCGGGATGAGCCAGATTCCGTCGAGGAAGACGGTCCCTGCTGGTTGTCGTACAGCGTGAGAAGACGAGACCCCGAGGCCCAAAAGTATGTGTTGGAGACCAGATTGATTCCGCTGATGGTAGAGTGAAGCTCCAAGCCGCCCGGAGAACGAAGAGGTAGCTTCGACTCTCGCACTGCAACCTCGGCTTGGAATAGGAGCTCATCCTCTTGCACGGGATCAAAACCAGAGCGCTTCATGATCGCAAGCAGCTCTCGGTCTTCCGCCACGAGACCCACACCAACAATCATTCCAGCATCGATAGCAGTGCCAGGGAGTCCTCGCGCCCTACGATGCTGCATAAGAGAGTCCAAGTAGGCGTTGGCTGCCGAATAATTGGCCTGGGCTCTACCACCGATCTGCGCTGCTGCCGAAGAGAGACAGACAAAGTGCTCGAGGTCGAGGTTCAGCGACTCCGCCGCACGGTGAAGATTCCATGCACCCACTGCTTTCGCTCCAAGAACGTCGGTCCATTGGCCATAGGTCATCCGTTCAAGAGGAACGTCCCTGAGAAGTGTTGCAGCATGGAAGATGCCACCGACGACACCGTGGGTGCAGATGGAGAGCAATGCCGACTCTGTCGCTTCGTAGCTTGTCACATCCGCTTTGATGACCTTGAGTTGAACCGAGGGATCGCGAGCTTGAAGCCAGGATACAGTGTCTCGAGCTTCTGGACGCGAGTCTCCACTGCGCGAAATGAAGCACAGTCGTTTCGCTCCTCGTCGTAGCATCCAAGCAGCAATGGAGCGACCGAGTCCGCCCAGACCTCCCACAAGGACATACCATTTGTGGCCATCGAAGATATCCTCGCTTCCCAAGAACAAGTCTGGCATGACCGGCGCAAGATCCTCCTTCTTGTCCAGATGTGCGATCACGTAGGGCACAGGGCTTAAGGCTGGAGCAGCGAGCATTTTGAGGGAAGCTGGAATCTTGGAAGCATGAACTTCAACAATCCCAATCTCAGAGCTCTGGGCCTGGTAATCCAACGAGCTCAACGTGTGGAAAGCTTCGTTGAGGGACGTCGAAAGCAGCTTGGGGCACTCTTGCCACAGGGCTGAAAGGGATGGGCTCGGCTCGACTCCACTCTTGTGCTGGCGGGCTACAGCAACGTGGTGCGATTGAATGGAGATCCTGGTCGCAAAAGGCGTCATGACGCGCGACAGCCACGTAGGCTCGTTCGCATCCGTATGCGAGCTCATCATACGGAGCAGTACTGAAAACTTGCCACCTGCTTCGGAATCTTGAGAGCAAATCACCTTGGACGACGGAATACGAATCTCAGCAACGAGATTATCTCTCTCGCTGTCTGAGTCAGCCAGGACGTATGGCGAGTGGCCAAGCTTCTCGATGAAACGATAAGCCATGAAAGTGCGCGAGGGGCTGCTGGGATCTGACCTGATCAATACGCTCTCGCCCGCTCGGATACGAGCAATGTATCTTACGCTGAAGCCCAGCAACGTCGCATCTTTGATGAAAGCAAGGACACCAACAGACGAATCATTCTTCGGAAGTTTGATGCAGAGACTAGCGGACGCTCTAGCAAAGAGGCGCACGGTGCCGGTGTTCGGTACGATGGCTAGGACCTTGTCGCCTGGACTGAGTTGTGTGCCGGTTGCATCTGTGGCAAATTGACCCGCCGTCTTAACGTGCCCAATCGCAACATCACCCATGTTGACATCCTCCTCCAAGACTTCCATTGCCTTTGACGAGTCTAGTGGGGTGATGGGGACCGAAATGACTCGCAGCTCTACCTCGTTGGGAGACAGATGAGGGCCTTTTCTCACCGAAGCAGGTGGAGCCCAACACATCTGATCCCATCTACCTAGAGTTCGGAATTGCAAAGTCTTCTGCGACGTCTCGCGAGCGAGGTTCGTTTCTGTGGCTGTGCGACCATTGCCGGATGGAAGACGCCTGTTCAAGTCGTCATCAGCTACGATACGGGGAACCATCGGAATGGCATATTCGTCGTATGTCACCTCCTCCTCGGTAGTATTTGAGTCGAGCAGTCGGAGCGCCAGATGCGCCAGTTGAGGGCTCGACATGGGCCGCGCAGTGTCCAGTACGACAAAACGGAGGTCTGAGACCTCGTTTCTTGCTGATCTTGCCATACCCATGACGAAACCTTGTCCAGGCGCGGGCACGTCTAAGCTGCCACCTGGGCTGATCCAGATCACGGTGCGTCCCGGGATCAGGATCTGTTTTTGCATCATGGCAAATTGCGCTTCGTCTTCCGGCGACCAAGGAGAGGCAAGGACGGGCGTTTCGAGAGCAAGAAGCGAGATGATGGCTCCCGTCGGGCTGAAGGAAGGAAGTGTGGAAGGAGTATGGACTTCCACCTGTGTGTAATTCTTGGCAGCCTCTTGGATAGCGGCAAGAACCTCTGTGCATCTTGGAGTTGCCACTTCAGGCCTCAGAATGGCTACAGCGCGTGATTCTGGGTGGTTGTCTTCGGAACGACGCCAACAGGAAAGGCTCGAGTCATCCAAATGAAAGACCCGCTCCATCTTCGAACCGTGAAGGTCGACCTCGCCTATCTTGCTTCCACTCAACACCAAAGATCCCAAGGAGGAAAGTAAAGAAGGAATAGCATCGACCATCTCTCTCGTAAATGGACCAAGGTGCTCAGCTACAACAATCAGATTGTATTGGCTTTCACCTTCAGGCATGTCTTCCAGAAAATGCAGGAGGCCATGGTGACGTTGCTGAAGAATGGATAGCTGCTCTTGATTCCCTTCCTTGATTGCTGAAGAAACTACGTCGAGACTTTGGTACCGCAATCGTTGTACAGCAATGCTGCCAAGCGGCTCGAGCACCTCCTCCACCGTCTGCATCGAGTCGGATATGCAGAGGATGCGGAGGCTTTGAGTGTGTGCTGCCAAGTCCACGATTCCAGAAAGGCTGCGATAGACGTCCGAGAGACCCGCGTTGACATCCGTACCGGCATCGAAAAGCGCAAGACATGGCGACTGTCGGACTCTGAAAAGCAGAGAACGCGGCGTCGCAGAAGGTCCACCTACCGCCGTGCATTTGAGGGCTCGGACGGTGAGAAGCGGAGTCTGCGAAGAGGCGTCGAAGACGTCAATGTCGGCGCAGACGTTTCGAGAACTGGTCATGTCACACCTTGAGCGCACGCGGAGAGATGCATCTCGCATTACGGCGGAGAGCAGAGACGTTGAGAAGCGGAGTGACTCGAGACGGGTCGGGATGAAGGACTCGGTCAAACGGCGGCCCTGCTGGCTCTCAACGGCACTGAAGAGGATATGGAACGACGCATCCAGGAGAGCGGGGTGAAGCTGGCAGGCTTCGTTAACATCCTGCATCGATTCGGAAAGCCATTTGCACGAGAGCATACCCTGAGACTGACAATGACCACTTTCTACCAGGCCCTGGAGCAGCTGAAATGATTGGCCATACTGCAAACCGAGCCCGTGTAGCCGGTCGTAGTAGCCCATGACGGCTTCGGTGGTGTCGAAAGGCGAGGACGAGGTATCGATGCTCTCTGGAGCAAATGATTTTTGATCAGCCTCGACGAGTTGCAATGTCAGAGACCCAGTGCAATGTTCGTGGCATGTCGCTTTCAGATTTTTGGGTTCGTCGACAAAGGAGAAAACGGAAAATGAGAAGCGACTGCCTTTGATTCCATCGATCATGCGAAGCTCCACCATCACTTCGCGAGGTGTCGTCTCTTCGAGCTCCAGGGCGCTCTTGATCTCAATGTCGAACAGGTGGACATCCTTCGGGAATTCACGAAGCAACTCATGCGTCCAGTGCTTGATGGCTCCCTCGATCGCCAAAGCAAGATAGCCTGAAGCCGGAAAGATGACACGGCCTTGGATTTGGTGGTCTTTGAGCCAGGGAAGCTCGCTGAGACGCAACAGGGTCCTCCAGCGAGGGATGGTGTCAATCGACGTCTCGACTGGATAGCCAAGAAGGTTGTGTCGGTACTTGCGCAACCGATGATTGCGAACGGAGCGTGTCTCGAACCAGTAAGGCTCGTGATCCCACTGGTAGGGAGGAAGTTCAGAGAGGCGTGGTGCTCGAACAGTATGAGCAGAAGTGGGTCGATCGTGACATCCCGTTGAAGGACTGAGCTGCATGGAGTGAGCCGCGTACTCGAGGGCCTCAAGTCGAGCACCGCTGCTCCACAATTGACCCATTGTCATGAGCAAGGCAGAGTCGTCCGAGACTCCGCGGCTCAATGTGGCAAAGTATGGCAGAACTGCATCGTTTGCATCCATGATCTGCTTGCAAGGACCCTTCAGAGCAGGATGGGGTCCTATCTCCACGAGATAGTCGACCGCAATATTCTCTTCTTCGTCCAACAGCGTCCCGATGAGAGCTGGCTCGAATTCGACGCAGGACACCATGTTTGTCACCCAATAAGAGGGTCCCATGTTTTTCCAGTTTGCCCTTCGGGCGGTCACACTGGAAAACATGGTGGTGCTTGTCGGTGCACGAGGGCTGATGTTGTGCATCTCCAGCGATTCGAGATAGGCGGAGGCCAGGGGGACCATATGATGAGAATGAAAAGCTTGGGCAACTTGAAGCATTCGTGCGAATACCTTCTCAGCAGTCAGCGTCGTCTGAAGCTCTTGTAGAGCATCCATATCTCCTGATATAGTCATGCTTTTGCCACTGTTGACACAAGCGATGGCCAGACGACCTGCATATGCTGCAAGTCGGGACTCTGCCTGGGTCCTGGTCATTCCCACGGCCATCATTCCTCCCTTGGGACCAGAGGATGAAAGTGAGGCTTTGGATCCCATGAAGTAGCCACGAAGATACGCAACGATCGCAGTGTCGCGAAAAGAGAGGATGCCAGCCGCGTAGGCAGCAGCAACCTCTCCGGAACTGTGACCGACCACGGCGGCTGGTTCAAGGTGCCAGGCTCTCAGCTGCTCTACTAACGCTACTTGAACGGCGGTGCAGAGTGGCTGACTGAATTCGGTTTCGCGGATCCGAGAGTCCGGAGCATCTCGAAGCAGCTCCTCAACGACTGACCAGCTGGGTCGGAGAGCAGGATCGATTTGTGTCTGCAGGACCTCATCGAAAAGCTGCAGAACCTGACGGAAGAGGGGAGAATGGAGGATGAGGTGTCGAGCCATGCTTTCATGCTGTGCACCTTGTCCCGTAAAAACAAAGGCTACTCGGCTTCGGGTCGCCTTTGTGATAGGAGAAGAAGAAACGGTCCATCCAGCGCCATTACCTCCAGCGGCGGCAAGGTCACGTAGACTCTGGGCCGCCTCAGATAGATCGTGCGCAATGACAAAGCCTCGGTGACGAAACCCGGTTGAACGAGTGTTCAGGGTAATCGCCAACGACTGAAGCCAGCGGAGCGCTTCTGTCTCGGACTCAGTTGCATTCTGTTCCTTCTTATTGAGCAATGAAGCAGCCTTTGCTTCAATGAATTCGGCCAGTACTTGGGCATTACGCGCAGCCGAGCTAGGGCTCTGTCCAGAGACCAGCAGCAGCTGCACACGAGGTGGAGTGATGCTTGTTTCGGGTGCAGCTGGCTTGTCGGAAGTCTTCGGACGATATTGCGATACCTGCGCCTCTGAAGGCACCTCTTGAAGGATTGCATGCGCGTTCGCGCCACCAAAGCCAAACGAGTTGATACAGGCCATTCTAGGTCGACCTTGCTTGGGTTCAGGCCACGGCTCCTGCGCAGTGGGGACGCGGAGTTTCCATTCGTCGAAAAGCACCTCAGGGTTCGGCTCATCGAAGAGCATGTTTGGGGCAACAGTCTTGTGCTCAAGAGACTTGATCACTTTGATCATACCAGCGAGGCCGCTGGCACCTTCGAGATGGCCAATGTTGGTCTTGACAGAGCCGATCAGTAAGGGCTCCGTGCGATGTGCCGAGAAGACGCGACCAATCGCCTTGGTCTCTCGGGGGTCTCCGGCTTTGGTTCCTGTACCGTGGGCTTCGAAGAACTGGATGTCCTGAAAGTCAAGAGCGATTCTCTGAAAAGTTTGACGGATCAAACGCTCCTGTGCTGCAGGATTGGGCATAGTAATGCCTTGCTTCTTCCCATCGTGGTTGGAGCCAGTGCCACGAACAATGGCTCGGATCGGATCGCCATCTCGGATGGCGGCTCGTGCGTTCTTGAGGACAACGGCACAGACGCCATCGCCGCGAACATATCCACTTCCCTTGACGTCCCAGGCGCGACAGCGGCCGTCAACAGAAAGCATGCCCAAATCAGTGACACTGACGAAAAAGTTGGGATCATAGTGAAGGGCTGAACCAACTACGATCGACATGGGCGATTGACCGGATTGAATAGTCTGACAGCCGACGTGAAGTCCCACCAGGGAGGAGCTGCAGGCTGTGTCGAGCGTGAGACTAAGTCCATGAAGGTCGTAGAAAAATGAGATCCTGTTCGACTGAAGGCATGCGGTGTTGCCGGTGGCCGTGTACTGGCTGTAGTCGGCTAGATCGCGATTAGTGACCAGGCCATAATCGTTGGTGAAAGCACCGACGAGCACCGAGGTGTTTGTTCCTCGGATCGCGTCGAGGTCGAGAGCTGCGTCTTGAAGCGATTCGTACACTACTTCGAGACTGATGCGGTGCTGAGGGTCCATACCCTCTGCCTCTTTACGTGAGATGTTGAAAAAGGGCGCATCAAAGCTGCGCAAGCTCTGATCGAGGAAGTATCCGTAACGAGCATTGGTGGTTCCCTTGTTGGTGCCCTTAGGATGAAAGAAGGCATCGACGTTGAATCGATCGGACGGCATCTTCTGTTGCAAGTCGCGCTTTGCGAGGATGTTTTGCCACAAGCCCTCGGGGCTGGTGGCACCAGGCACACGACATGCCATTCCGACCACCGCAATGGCATCGGCAGGAACAAGTTCAAAGTCTATCATCGTCGGCAAGAATCTGTCGGAGAGGCAATAATTGTTCACGTCGCACAAGGGAAGGGACATTGTATCAGCATCACAGTTGTGGCGTTGACCAAGCAAAGAGGCGAGTAACGTACCTGTGTGTGAGTTGAGTATCTTGACTTGAGTCATGGATGCGCCAAACATCCTGAAGAATTGCTTGGGTATAAATACCATCAACGGGCGTTGAAGATCCTTATCGAAGAGGTAGCTGAGCAACATACGAGCTGGAGCGATGGCTTCGGAGCCAGTTTGAACCGTAATCTATCTGTCGCGATTCTCGACGATAGGTACCTGGATAGCTCATACCCATACCCTTCATGAGCCGCACGGAGCTATGACTTTCGTAGGACCATCGATTGCCTCGTGCTTAGCGGATAAAGGAAAGATGTTGTTGCGCAGACCTCGCCACCCATGTGAAGAAGCGACGAAGGGCATGAGAACACCTCCACTGCTGATGGTTGAAACGTAAAGTCGCCGGCGCTGCGAAGCCAACGGAGGCTCCCAACGAAGCACCCATGCTTTGCGCACGGCCTGCTTCTTGCTTCCGTTGGCATGTGATGCGATGAGATGCAACATGGGTGTCATTTGCATAGCCAACCTCGAACGCAACGTGTTAGAACGTACTTTCTCCTCAGCGACTCGAATTGCGGAACTCGGCCCTTGCAAATTGACGTCAAGATCGCATTGATGGTGTGGAAAGGTGTGGTGAAGAACTCGTGGGAAGGGTTCATGGCATAGGGTGGTTCATGCAGTCCGATCGGACATCGAACCTAACATCACACCACGAAGAGAAGCACTGAAGGGTCTTATCGAAAAGCGGAGCGGAAGCGGTAGATGCAGTGGTACTGTGCTGAGGAGTCAGTGGCGGAGTAAGGCCACGATGCGGCAGAAGACAGGATCGTGGAAGCGGGCAATGCGGCGAAGGATAAACATCCGAAAGCCACGGGTAAGGAGAACCTCTTCCGTTAGATTCCCACAAGCACATCGAGGAAAGCGCCAAGACCTACAGGTTGAGCGGTGCATAGAAGAGCCATCATCCACTCATCACGCCCGGCGGAGATTTACCTTACGGAACAATGATTGATCAACACGTTCGATAACATTTTTTTGACAGCATGAAATATACTCAGGACACGATCGTGCATGAAAGTCGCCTAGTCAAGATCGAATTTCATGCCTTCCAAAAAAGGTGGCAAAAATACTGTATTTAAAAAGATAAAATTATACACATTCGTTGCGCAATCGTGAAATACACTCGTTTCGCATCAGTCCCTTCACGCCATGTACCGTAGATGACCGAGCTCGAACAGACACAAGTACTGTATCACAATCAAAAGCCAAAGCTGAACTCCAACCTAATCATGAAGCTGCGTCCTGCAATCGACTGGGATATCCCAAGTAGTGGCCAAGAGCATGCGGTACTGTACTGCACAGTATGTACAGTACTGTACATGAGTTGGAACCTTCTTGAGTCCGAAAGCCGACATCTTGCATGCAGAGAGTCCTGCTGGCGAAGCCTCTTTTGCGTACCCTCCACGTTCTTCTACCAGCCTGATTCCCTTGATGACTGCATCCGCTGCTACTCCATGAAACCTGATGCATAGACATGCTTGACTCAGCTTTGGTCCCTTCGCCAACCTTATACCGAGCTCTTGGGACCCGATCTTGCTGCATGTCAGTACAATCTACTCAGACCAAGAACTACCTCGATGACCGGGGACGTCTCATGCCTTTTCAGGCCAACCTGGCCGGATTCGTTTCCGAATCACTTTCTCTGACATTCCTTTGCAATACAGGTACGCCATGGTATCTTTGAATTGTCCGAATACTTCTGTGTTCGTGATGAAAGTACATGCGGCTACATGTACAACAGCCTAGTGATTATCTCCAGTTCCTGGTTCCTGATCCTCATGTGGTCCATTTGACGCAGAGGGTCTTTTCTTCCTCACTTCTCTGTCTACAATGCGATGTGGCGTGCTGCACAGATGCCCGAGCTGCCGTCAGGTATCTTTCTCGGAAGCCGGACTTTGATGTTGACACTGTTTTCCTGCTTCCAATGGACGATGCTGTACTGTATTGTGCAAATCACCTTCTCGTCCTTCTTGGCCGCATCCTCGACTTTCGTGCCGGCGACAACTTCACATTTCGACCTCTCCGTCTGGTCGGAACGTTCTGGCAGCGCATGAACTCTTCCGAGTCCGATGCATATCACGATCGCTTCTGAAAAGGTACGATGCAATCCACGTTTTCCCACGCTGCATCGACATCCGTCGCCTAATATCGCCAATCTCCGATTCGAGTCCAACGGAAAGAGTGGCAGGCTTTCTGGCTGATAGAATCATGTTCTCTGATGGAAACGAGGTTCTGTAGCATAGTTCACTACCTCAAACAGTAGCAGAACGTTAGCCTTACCCTTTGTTGTGCGAACGTCGCACATGCTACAGTGAAATTCTCTCTTGCTTGTACTCTGCTCTAAGATTACCATCTCCAGAAAGCAAGCTTCTTTGCGCTTGTACCCTTGAAGTTGACACCTTGGCTCGGTCTTGCAGCTCGAGAGCGATTTCGACTATCATTTGCGTAGTTTAGCCTGGAACGCTGCCCATATAGGATTAGAGCCGATATCGTATTTGAAGGGCCATTGCTATCTTGTTTCCAATCGCGTCCTTCAAGCTCCACCTAAGCCGTATACTGTTTCTGCACAGGTCCGAGTGGTGAACATGGACCAGATCGTACACCTTCAAGGCGACCCGGAGTGTGGGCTCACTCCTCTGTTCCTCGTTCATCCGATTTCGGGATGTATGCTCCCCTACGTGCGACTCGAGTGTCTCACTCAAGATACCGATCAGCAAGACTACTTTTCATCAAAGTCCACGCCTTATGCCGACAAACGAAGAGCGGTGTATGGCATCAATTCCTACTTCCTTCTAGACGAGACAACCAAGCGTGCCAATCCTCATCATCGTCCCACGGGGTTACGGCAAACCGCTCAGATGTATCTAGATTGCATTCGTACTTCTGGTTACAAGCGAGATGACCAGCCTTGGCTGCTCGGTGGATGGTCGCTCGGTGGCATGATCGCATATCAGATGTGTTCGATCTTGCAAGAGCTCCAAGAACTTCCAGATCCTTTCGGTAATCAAGTCGGAACGAGACCGAGCACGAGGGTTCTGGACTGTATCATGATAGATTCACCATGCCCTCGCAACTTTACGACCTTCGAGGATCACGACGAGCTTTTGTCTTCCGTCACAGCCGCCATGCGCAGCGTTCAGACGCGTTCGCAGACGCTCAAATTCGACGTGGCTGCATTCGTACGGTCACTTTCGCGTCGTCAACTATACTCGGAAGCTCAGACACCACAAAAGGCAAGGAACTCAGTGCTAATCTCCTCGGATTCTTGTAGCCGCAGAAGCATGATTGAGATGGTGGAGCGACCTGAAAGTCACAATTTGGATTTGAGCGGAAATCCCATGCAGGATCAATATCAAGGCGCTGGGCCGGCACGAGAGCGCCTTCGAACGACTTCGAGCTTCCAGAGCAGTCATCTGAGCAGTCCCTCGGGGAGTGTCTTTGAAGAACCTCTCTTCACACCGAGCAATCTCTCGGATGACGGCTCCTCAAACTCGTCGGTCGAAGAAGATTCGGACGAGGTATGCTCCGTCGCACAAGGTAAGCTCGATAAACTCAGCGTTGCGGATAGCTCGGCTCAGATAATGCTGTGCATTTGCCAAAGCATTTACACATTTCTAGACATTTTGTCGTCCGAGTCCGCTCGGAATGCCTCCTCCCCTTGGAAACCAACCTTTCCTTACAAAGGAAGGGTCACCCTTATTCGCTGTTCACAGCTATCCAAAGCGCATCCGGGTCTCTCTCAGAGGCGCACTTTTCACGCCGCAAACCTGTTTGCAGATCGATGGATGGGGTGGGACGAGTCCTTGGTGAGCGAAAGGATGTTCAGGTGCTTGTCCTATACGAGTAAAGCGTCCCACGACGAGTGCTTTGACACCGCCTACGTCTCGGAGACCTCTGAACTCATGAGACTCGCTCTAAGTACTTTGAACTGTTAAGTAGTAGCCCTGCCACTGTTCGAAGCGATTTTTCATCTTTCTCTATGTCTTGCTTTCAGCTTGTCCAATGCCATTATAACATCCTTACAAATTTCTGACTGACATGCGTGTCTGAGTGCGAGCATGAGCATTGATTGGCCCCAATCTTGCACACATCGATACCCACCGCTAGGCTGCCGCACTCTGCATTGACGTGCACGGGCTCATGTTGAGATTCTTCTATCAGCTCCATATTAACGCCTCAATCGTCGATTTCCTTACATCGACTGACGGCACGAATGATGGCTTTGACGCTGAGTGCTGAGATGGAAGGCCCACAAGCGGACCCGTGTTCAGAATCTTGATTTGAGGTGCTCGATTGCGATTTTTTTCGAACCTCAATATTAAGCTGTAATTTTCAATCAGAATCACAAGAGATCACTTAGTGAGAATTATTGCTTCGGCATCAAATGAAGCTATGATTGAACCAACGCCTTTACTTCTCCGGATCGCCTGCCACGGGCCTTTCCTTGGCGGCCAGCAAGGGCTCCGTACGATATTCTTCCAACAAGAAGCAGAACAGGACGCCGGCACCGGCAATACCTGCAAGTGTCACCCAAACCAAGGAGAAAGCTCGATCGAGACCTTGTAGAATAATCTCCTGCTCTGGCATGGTGAACTTTGCCAGCTGTTGCGCTGGTCTGACCAGTACCTCCTCCAGCTCGGCTGCTACAGCTTCGAAGCTCTCATTGCTGACAGTTCCGTCTGGTATCATTTCTCTGATCCGCATCTGGACCGAAGTTAAGTCCACAAAGGAGCGTAGCAAAGCAGAGGTCACAGCTACCCCGATAGTTCCTCCAATCATTCGTTGAAAGTTGATGAGACCCATGGCGGATGCAAGGTCGTTGCTATCGACACAGAGCTGTCCGACGATTGCCAGCAAAGGCTGAATAGCGCCACACCCCGCACCTGAATTGTGGAACGGTCGTGAGCGGTGCAAGGGATAGTAATACTGTCAGTGGAAGTGGCCGGCAAGGGCAAGTGTGCATTGTCTTGAATCAAGGGTTGAACCTACCGAGGATGACCTGAAAACCGAATTGGTCGATGATCTTTGCGGACTGCAGTCCTAGTAGCCCTGTGCCTAAAGCTAGCATGCATGTGCCAAAGAACATAACGGGGCGTGTGTGTCCCGACAGCTTGCAAATGAGGGTGAAGGCAAAAGAGAGAACGCCTGTGCAGGCTAGTGGCAAGATCATGATACCGCTGTGCAAGAGGGATTCACGTCGTACCAGCTGATATTCTTGGGGCAAGTAGACTGCGACGCTGAGAAAGACGAAGCCAGGCGAGCAGAAAGAGATCAACATGAGGGCTAGTAGTGTGCGATTCCTGTAGAATCGGTTGGGCACGACGGGATGCAGTACCTTGGACTCGACCCAAGGAAGCGATGCGAGTAGCACTGGGCCGAGAACGAGCAGTGAAACGACTTCGGGGGAACGCCACTTTGCGTATAGATTCCTGCTGCCCAACTCTATGCCTGTAAGCAGCATGACGGTAGAGAGGATGATCACAAGACTGCCTGCCCAGTCAACATGTGACAGTCGAGACAGATGGGACTCGTGCGTGGTGCTGACAATGGTGTTAGGCTCGCGGAAGCCTAGCCAGAGGAAAGCCATACCAAGAATACCGAGCGGGATGTTAACAATGAAGATCCATCGCCAACCCAAACCACCCTGGCCAGCTTCGCTCGACTGAGTCAAAACACCGCCCACCACAGGGCCGAGAGCGGCAGCGGTGCTGAAGATGACTGAAATGACTGACGAGAGCAGGGGAACCTTTTCCGAAGGTACGATCGACATGATGACGGTAACCACCAATGTATAGATGGTGGATGCACCGATGCCCTGAAAAGCTCTGAATATAATTCTGTCGCGGCGAAATGAAGTTGAGTATCGGGATAGAGACGGATGAGTATATGAGCGGAAGAACAGACATTGCGGAGCGGTTTAGCAGGACTCACAGCTGTTGGATGGTTTGCGCAGCCGCGCAAGCGGCGGAGAAGACGATAAAGATGGTGGTACCGGTCAAGAGGACAGGCTTGCGGCCGTAGATGTCAGAAAGCTTGGACCAGGGTGGGATGAAGGATGCATAGGTGAGAGTGAAAGCGCTGACGATCCAGCTGCTTCGATCATAGCTATGGAAGTCGCTCGACATGGAGACGAGACTTGTCGATACGATTGTTGTATCGATTGCGGCCAGGAAGAGGAGCAGCGAGAGACCAAGTAGCGTCAATGTGAGCTGTTTTCCTTCCAAATGAGCGGGATTGGTCCTTTCTTCGTCGTCATCATGCTGATCGTGCTCGACAGAAGGCATGACCGCTGTCTCGTTGGCTTCCAGTGGTAGGACCGATTCGGTCTTGGGAGAGTGCAAGTCTCGTGACTTGATAGAGGAGCTCATAACGCCTAAAAGAAACGCAGCATGTAGACAGAGCAGCAATGGACACGGCGGCTTGAGCTCTTGGACGACAGAGGATAGATATATTCTTGCTCGAACAAATTCATGATGGGCCAGAGTCTCAAAGACCGATGCGAGGCGTACAAGGGCTTAGCAGCGGGAGCCGTATGCAGGAGCGACAGATGAATGGCCTTCTTCACCAGACAATTTGACAGCCGATTTCCGAGCGCTCTTGTACGCGTGAGAGAAGCAAAGGGTGCTGTCAAACACGGCACACAAATCATCGGCAAGAGATAGAGTAGAGATGGGCGAATCCGAAACGTGCGTCAAACGCCGTCTTCCGGACAGGTTTGCTAGTCCTTGATCCAGAACTCGGGACCCGGGGAGAGCCTGACACTTGAATGGTACAATGAAAGTGGGCACGAAATGACGAATGCTCAAATGCCTGACGAAATCACAAACGCAGAAGAGATGGTACCGTTCTCGAAGTTTATGCCTTTGGCATGCATGAATTCGATTGGTAAGGGAGAGAACCCTCTCCGTGTTCCGAGTCTCATGCGAGCCAGTAGAGTAGAGTGTAGTGTAGTTGTTTGACGGGCTTTTCCCCCTGTCCTCTCAAGTCGATTTCTGCAGACCGGCCATTTCAACTG
This sequence comes from Ustilago shanxiensis, assembly GCA_019972555.1. Taxonomy (NCBI): domain Eukaryota; kingdom Fungi; phylum Basidiomycota; class Ustilaginomycetes; order Ustilaginales; family Ustilaginaceae; genus Ustilago; species Ustilago shanxiensis. The sequence continues at coordinate 8,663 of BPMX01000004.1, read as the reverse complement.
ATTTCCACGTAAAGCAGCTCGGCAACGCGGATCTCGGCCAAAAAGAATCGCCTCAATCCAGCCATCGATCTGTACGTCAATTCGTGCTTTAGCCTCCTGATCTCTCCATACGTGTTACCCCTTCCTGCGACCCCTTGAGCTTCACTGCGCTCTCCTAGCCCAGCTTCTCATCCGAGTTCCGACGTCCAAATCACAACGTGAAGCTGCTATCGCTGTCAACGAGGTTGATCATTGTACCAAATCAAGAAAAAGGCTTGGCACGTCACCCACTGCATGCCTGTTGCTTGCTGTGTACTGTACCGCGGAGTTTTTCGTGCTTCTATGCATGAACATGGAACACACGTTCGGACATGATGATGTCTGCCTATCGTTTCCCGCTTTCCGCGTTTCTGCTTCTGTGCACATGTACACAAGCCTGAGCTCTTCGGGCTTGCACATCTTGGAACGTGCAAATGTGCAGCCCTTCCGAATAGTGTCTCCCTACTCGGTCATCCCAACTTCGTGCCGTCAATGTCAGGGGTGACGCAGCCAAGGGTGGTGGTACAAGACAGATCTCAGTCCACTCGAGCCATCAATGTCATGCCGTCAGGATGGTCTCCTACGTCGCCCTTGTCATGTACCGGGAGCGAAGCTTTTGCAACACGTATATAGAGCAATATATAGAGCCGTAAAAGCATAGCCTCAATCTATGGTCCGTATCCCACAACCATTTTTGCCCACCTTTCCGAATCCCTATCCCGTCTCCTTATCTTCAACGACATAGAATCGCTCTTCTTTCTTCAAAGATGCCTCTCATTTCAGCCTTGATCGGCGACGCAGGTCTTGCTTCGCGCGCAATCGCCGTCGGCACTGAAGAGCTCGTCCGTCGTGACTGGACCGCTGAGGAGCTCAAATTCTCTCCCTACGGATACTTGCCTGTCCTCTCGGCTCCGTTACTGTTCACCATTCTCTACACCATCTCTGCCCTTTGGCATTTCGGTCAGAATTTCTATTACCGCCAATGGTGGCTCCTCGTTCTGACCTTCGGCTGCCTCTTTGAAGCAGCCGGCAACGCTTGTCGAGTGTATGGCCACTACAAGCCTTTCAACTCGGACGTGTACACCGCCATGCAGACCATCCTGGTCATCACTCCGGCGCTCTTTGCTGCAGTTGACTTTGCCATTCTCGGCAAATTGGCAACTCTCTTCCCTTCGCGCTATTCGCTCGTCAACCCTAAATGGATTGTGCCCTTCTTCGTCGCTCTCGATGTCTCGTCGATTGCAGTTCAAGGAGGAGGCTCTGGCGTTGCAGCAGGTGCTCAGGCAGAACGTAAGGATACCACGTTTGGAGGAAACATTGTCGTGGGTGGTCTCGCTATCCAACTCGTTGGCTACCTACTTTTCAACACACTCCTCTTCGTCTTTGTCCGTCGCTGTTCCAGAGACCCCCCTTCGCCCGAGTTGTGGAACAAGCGTACCAAGACTTTCATTGCAGCAACAGCTATCTCCAGTGGCTTCATCTTTGTTCGTAGCCTTTTCCGCTTGATCGAGATGATCGTTGGCTGGGAAGGCATCATTGCTCGATCCGAATGGACTTTCTACGCCTTCGACGCTGCCATGGTCACGGTTGCTGTGTACATTTTCAACGTCTTCAACCCCGCAGCTTATCTTCCAAGTGACTTCTCTTGGACACGCGACTCCTCGGCATCCGACATTTGCGGCCCCGCCAAGGATGAGCTCACCGAGAAGCGAGACACCTCATCGTCCGACATCGGCAAGACTTCGTTGCAGGCTTGATGCATGCGCAGCAGTTGTTCATACGCATTTTCTGGCCATATCTGGCCGAACCAGCTACGACGGGTTCACGGACAATGATTTTTCCTATCTTTTCCTTGCATCGCGATTCATTCCTCTTGAAGCCTGTTCACTTTGATATGCTCATCCTGTTTATAGATCATCCGCATCTGAACATACCACAGAGTCTATCTTGCCGCCAAAGACTATGCATACAATGACATGGAGATCAGTCGGCGCGCTGCTTTACTTCTTCACGATCATGCTTCAATCTGGTTCTCGTACAAGTGCTAACGTGTGTCGGAGCGTTCCTTGAATCAGAATGCTCGAGCAGTTGAGAGACGCGAAAAAGTTCACTGCAGAACATTGGACTTCTTCCCTTTCTGAGCATGACGCTCGGCATGTCTCTTGGCTTAACCGTCAGACACAAAGCGCTGAACACCGGTGTTAAGCTCTGATGTATCTATACAGACACCGTCCGGTGAACTTTCGAGGACAAGCCAAGCTCCGAAGTCATGCCAAAATGAACATTCAAGTTGCTGAAAAGGGCTAAAAGATATTCCCTCCTTTTTCGTGTTTCGGCCACGCGAATGGAACTATTTTCTTCCACGGTTTATGCATGTGGGGGCCCCACAGGAACTACTTCAGAGTCGTTGAGATATAAGAAGTAGCACCACACATTGGCTACATCTCGGTTATCCGCTAGATCTACGTAGAAACCATCAAGAACAGCGCCGCCACTGCCATCAGTGTTAAAATGCAAGCTTCAGATCCCGTACGCATCGCCATTATCGGACAAGGACTGATCGGTCCCCGCCACACCGAGGCCGTCCTGGAGGTCACTGGCGCAGCGTTGGCATGCATAGTGGATCCCCTCTCAGCCTCAGCCGCCAAGGCTGCCAAATACAATTGTCCAATCTTCTCCTCTGTCGATGCGATGCTCCAAGACAAAGATCTTCACGTCGACGCCGCCATCGTCTGCACACCGAACCACACACATGTCGCGCTATCGGAGCAACTTCTCCTTGCAGGCATCCACGTCCTCTGTGAGAAACCCGTTTGCACCGATATCCCAAGCGGTCTTTCACTCATCCGAACAGCAAAAGCCTCCAAGCGAGAGCTCCTCATCGGCCATCATCGTCGCTTTAATCCTTACGCCGTCGCCGTGAAACAGCACGTGGCTTCCCTTGGCCGCCTAATCGCCATGAACGGCCTATGGACTCTCTACAAACCGCTCCCCTACTTCGATCCTCCAACGGATTGGCGCCGCCTCTCCACCACAGGTGGGCCTATCCTCATCAATCTGATCCATGAAATCGATCTGCTGCACTACTGGTACGGTCCAATCACGCGAGTGTACGTGGAGCCGGCACTCAAACAGAGGCACTTTGATGCCGAGGAGGGCGCAGCGATCACGTTCAAGTTTGAAAGTGGGGTGGTGGGAACATTCTTGCTTTGCGATGCTGTGGTGAGTCCGTACAGTTTCGAGGCCGGTACCGGGGAGAATCCTACTATTCCCAAGACCGGTCAAGATTTCCACCACGTGTTTGGCACGGAGGGTTCGTTGAGCGTGCCAAATATGACGAGGTGGAGTTACGGAAGCGAGGAGAAGACTTGGACGAATGAGCTGGTAGTGGAGAAGTTGAAGGTGCCGGAGATGAAGATCCCATTCGTGGAGCAGATCGAGCATTTCTTGAGGGTGATTCGAGGCGAGGAGAAGGCGAGATGCGACGGCGTCGAAGCGCTCAGGGCCGTGGTGGTGTGTGAGGCCGTCAAGAAGTCGATGAAGGAGTGTCGACCGGTAGATATCGATGTCAATTCCATGTTGCGATGCAATGATTCCTTCCAGAGAAATCACGAAATCACGATTCATATCGCAGGTCCCTTGGCGCTTGACACCTGAGTTTTCCTAGCCAAGAAGCTGGGCGAGCGTCTGTTGAGGTGCGCAATGTCTCCGGTTACGATCCTGAGTCACGTCTCTTTGTAGGCGGGATACAATGCCTTGCTTCACTCTCTCACATCCTCTTCACATCTTTATCCACCTGCTGTCCCTCCTGTCGATGCTGTTGCTCTTGCGCGGCGTTCGCACTGTTACGATTCTAATCAAGGCAATAACTTGGGGTGTACGGTCAGCGTCAACGAAAGAGCATAGCCACTCACACGTCACACTACGAAACTAATGATCCGAAAATGATCTGTGCCTCTTTGTCGGGACCTCGACAAGAAAGCAGGAACTGAATCCGCGGCTCAAAACTAAGTATAATCTCGCATCTGCATCGCCATCTAAGTGATGCGTTCACTTTTCGCCTCTGCGCCTTCTCACAGTTTCACGCCTGCAACCGAGGATGTCGTTGTCTTTCCAATTTGAGAGCTTCTGTTAAAGATCACGTACAGAGTTTGCACACACAACGTGAGCACCAAGTATCGGCAAGTGACGAATACGACCGTTCACAAATCAATGTGCTTGCGCACGAGTGCAAGAGATGAGATTTGACGGTAGAGCTGCGCGTGAAGAAGCTTCGCATGGGTCTTAGTTTCAATAGAGAAGCAGAAAAAGCACCTACTGAGCTCTCCGCACAGACATCCAGCCGCAAGGGATGCGCAAACTGAATCTGCTCGTTTGACATCATCCTTGCGTTTGACGTTGACTTTTGCTGCGCAAGTCAAGCCAATACTTGATTCTAGCAAGTGGACGAGCATTCAACGTTGCCATCGACAGCATCGTGCATCTTGCAAGAGGTCTGGCACATCTTGGTTGGCACTTTTGTGCTCTTACTGTCGTTGCTCTCGCTGTCAGCGCTCTCACTGTCTTTCATCGACTCCTGCTGTGCAACCTTAGATTGATGCATCAAAGCATAGCCGATGAAATCTTTAGCATACAATACAGTAGCAGTTCACAGTTCACAGCACACACAATGAGATGGAATTGGGAACATGTATTCAAATGCATTATGCGATGTAGGTATATGTGCAATGCGCAGATATCATCAGAAGAGTGGTGAGGTTATGAGAGCAGAACTTGAGAAAGGTATGACAACAGAAATGGAGCAAGGTAATCAGGTGAGACTCTGAGGGAAGGCTCAGCATCTGCAGTAGGCCAAGTTGAGCGCTGCAAGGTGTCTATTGCAGATCAGCATCAATTTGTTGCGGTCAATGGAGAGCCCAGCGCTGATGCGCTGCTGCTGAGCCTTGATGTTGAGCGTTGTATGCCACAGATGATATGCAGAGTGGAGATCAAAGCCTGCTGAGCTGCAGTGAACCTTCATGGTTAGGTCCTGAGAGTTGAAGTGGAAGGAAGAGATGCCGGCTGCAGGATTGTATTTGATGTTACGATTGCGGTTTATCGCTGCGTTACTGGAGAACCCGATGCAGGCATCGGGCTTGGCGGTGCTTGAGTCGACTGCGGCATCATCCGCCGGGGCCCCAATATTGGGACCGGCGTGGGCCGCATGCCAGTACCTTCCCTTTGTTGATTGTATTATATTCTACTCACATTGTAGGAATCATAAAAGACTTCCTGTACCCCTTTGCATGTACTACCCTGCCTACTGACGGTATCCTGTCCCTGTTGGCGTCACCGGAGCTTCCCCAACCCCAGTACTCCCTGCACCTGGCACAACGCGGTTCCCAGACCCCCGGAGCATAACATTTGACTTCCCAGTCAAGGTCTGGACGTGCAGATCGGAAGGAGGCCAGAACGCTGGCTGTGGCAATGGTGATGCCAGCAAGCACAATGGGCTTGCAGGATCTCTGAATTGCAGAGCACACACACTTCATCATAAGGCTGAGGATGTGGGTAACAGTGTATGCAAAGATAGATGAGGAGCAGAATGAGCTGGACTCTACGTTGCGCAGGTGAAGTTGTGATGAGAAATGAGGACAGGGATGTGCGTGAGCAAGTACACAAAGAAAGGCGGTCCACTCTCTCTATGTTGAGCGGGTGTAGCCGTGATGATGTATGAGGATGAGAATGAGTATGAGAGAGTCTGCAAAAATAGGTGGTGAGCGGAATGGTCCAGTCTCTATGTAGAGCAGGTGTGGTGGGAATGGTGTGTGGTAAGTGAGGACTGCACTGGTTGGCGCAGGTGGTATTGGAGGCTTATATGCTTCCAAAGATTGTGGAAACATGTGAACTGCGGGAATGAAGGGTCAGAGATTGAGCTGGAGAGGTAAAGACAGCAAGTAAAACTGCTGTTCCGCAACTGAGGGTCCTCCGAGTGACAGAGGATGTAGGCAAAAGTGGTTGCAAAAAGGAGAGTTTGGGGGAATGACGTGCGGCGTCTGCGTCACAACATGTTACAGGACGCGCCATACTGAACGGGTTGGGTATGGGGTCATTTGGTCTCAGTCGAGACTGAACGAACTAGTTAGAGGTGGGTCGGTTTCGGAATGGAAGAACCAGACCAAATGGATCTCACTGCAATCATTCAGAGTCGATTGAGACCAAATGAGCGCTGCTAGAGTTATTCAGTTTCAGGTGGACATTGAGACTGAATGGTTTTCCACTTATCCAGTCAGTCTCACGCGAAGCGGAGTGGATTCACGTGCGGTCGTTCAGGATCAGAGTACATCGCCGAAACTGTCAGTAGAAGGTGTTGTAGCCATTGAGGATGGCGTATAAGGGTACAACGTGGTACAGGTGGATTGCAAGCATGACTATAGAGTCTCAGAGGTAATGTTTAGTCAGCCGGGGTCCAAGCTCAGGTGTACATGCAGGCAGTGGGTTGTTCGAGTCATGAGGAGAGTTGCAGGCGACTCTTATATATACATTCATTTCACCTGAGTGGAAGAGCGGAGGCTCATCCACTCTACTATACTCTTTCCTTACTATACGTTGACTTAGTCTTTCGTTGTTTAGTCTCACACTCGCAATTGCAGAGCATTGTCGAGTACCATTCAAGCGTGTGGCATTAGCATAAGCGATCCGACGCCGTCAGCACCATCACTGACGCTGCAGAACCTCAACTGCAGGCGGAACCTCAACCGCGGTCCTGGAACCGACACCAGTACCATCTCAGTCCATCGACGAAGTCTCGTCAATTGATCACGTCAATCCCTCCTGGAGCGACGCGACGCAATTCAACACAGTTCAACAGCTTTCGACACCATTTGTGTCGATTCAACTCAACTCAACACCGTCTGTGTTATAGTTGTGTGACGGCCTTAAGAACACTCAGGCGTCACTCAATGAAACCACCAGCGTCGAGCTGATCTACCTCTGTACGGAGTGTTCACAGTGGTTAGCCGACTCGGAACGGATCTCACCGCGAATAATCAGTCTCACGCGAGACAGATTGGACTACCGAGAGCTCAATCGGTTTCGGTTACGGCAATATAATTCCTAGCCACGCAATACTGATTCCTCCTAGACCAAACGGGGCTCACTGCAATTATTCGGTCTGAGTCGAGACCGAACGACTCCGCACTTCGCCGTTCAGTCTCAAATCCCGAGTTGGGCGCGTAACCCCTGACACAACAGAGAATGTTGATGCTGTTTTCTGCAATTTGAAGCGACGCTTGGCTCAATTGGATTAAGGTTTGATTGGTGTTGTAGAGCACAATTGCAGCTATGGTGCGATGATAAGGCGAAGAAGAATCTTTGCTTCTTCGTCAGCAGTTCCAAAGCGTTGGCCATCGGTCAATGCCTGCAAGAAGTGGTGGTGGCGGTGGTGGAACAGGTGGTAGAGAGGACATAGCGGGAGCTTGCACTGATCTACAACTGCTGACACAAGCATTACATGTGGGAAATCCTGGGTGTGGTTCCTGGGTGTCAGCCCAGTGATTGGGCAGTGGCTTGTCATCCGCTCAACTTCAGAGAGTCAAGAGGTGTACAAGAGCGGAAGTTGCGTGATTGTGGCACCAATGAAAGGTATTGTCTGAAGGTGATACAATCGTCCTCTTGAACTGAACAGAGAGCGATGAGTGAGGTTTCAAGCGATGGTCCTGCTTGTTCATTGGAAGAAGATAGCAAGACAAAAGACCATCGGCAGGATTGGGTAAATGGCAGGCAAGGGGCAGAAAGTGACGAGCGATATTGTTGTTGATTAGCTGTGCTGGCAAGAGATCTAAGCAGCATGTGATACCAAAGCGTGATGCACGCAGGACTGTCACTTATCCGGAACTCTGAATGATGGCGATAACATCTCTGCAAGCCTAGGACGCAAAGGTGCGGAGCACATAGATGCTTTACTTGACCCAAATAACATTGCCACCAATGCAAGAGGCAATGTGTCTTTTCAGAACAGGTGAAACTTGAAATTTGAGAGGCAAGAGAAGTCTCTAGAGCCTTGACCTTAGGGTTTGAGGCGGGTCGCTCGTTTGCTTTTTTGACACGTCCCAAAAAATTTCAAAATTGGAAGAAATTTTGTAGTGTGGAAGCTTGCACCTGAATCAAAACCTCTTGATGCGTTACAACCACATTGGATTCCATCTTTACCGTCAATAATCTTGGCACACAACAAATTGTAAGGTGCACAATTACAAATCAAAAGCTGCCGCATTACAAATGGAACCTGGCACAATACCATCAACCTTCACCACTTCAACATGCCATCTCCACTTGACCGTCATCTCTGTCTCACAATCACAACATGTCCAACATATAGTGTCCTAGGGGGGGTTAGGGTTTGATGCCCTAACCGTACATGCTTGAGACGCGTCAAGGGAAGGAACCTAGCCCTAGAAGCCGAACCGTCGTTGGCGGACCACGGTCGAATTTGCCTGCCAAACGCGTCTTGAATTTCGATAATTTCAAGTCGAAATTGCGCGCYACGAGCACTGCTCTAGTGCTTCGACGGCCTCAAATTTCCAACGGTTTTCCAAGTCCAACCGTCGTTCAGACGCGCTTTTTTTGGAGGTGGGATTTGCATGCAGGTCTAACAACTCAAGAAG